>JARHVA010003305.1:470000-967500 GCA_037957365.1 Torreya grandis
TCTCTCATCCCCATTTGACATTGATGATAAAGGGTCCTACATAATGTTAGAGGGAGTGAATCAGTAAGCCCAAATAATCTAACTTTAATTTTGATCTTTACAATCACTTAATCAGTTACCACAAGTTTATTAAACATACACATTATTCATAGCAATAAGCAAGAGAGAAAATGCAAGATCAATCACATAACACATGACATATATGGGAAACCCTCTTAGGAAAAAAAACCCACTAGAACCTATAATTGGAAAACTATCTTATAATAATAAGAGCCAATTTAGACCATCTATAAATTATAAAGGAACTACAATCCCTATTTAGTGAGACTAAAATCCCACAAGGTGCTACCACACCTATCTAATTGAGAAACAATAACAACTAGTCCTTTTAGCAAGTATCACCTTTTAAGGAGGCTAAAACCACCTTAGATGTTGATCTACCACAAAAACACATATGAATACATCCACCTCTGAACTGATGTCTACAACACCTGATCATGGATCTCTACTTATCACTATTCACCTTTGCTCACACTTAATTTGTAAGAGCACTATTCTACCAATATAATTATGACCTATAGGTCATACAATCAGTCTTCATATTGATCTACTCTTAAACTCATCCTAAGGTCACTCTACCCCTCTTTTGTTCTGCAAAACACACACAAGCCTCTCTCAAGCCTCTCCCAAATCTCATGCTTATAAAGTCTAGAAATCACCATTTTTTGATTTCACTATTTATAGAGAAATATTAATAACCATCACCTTGGTTATCCATTAGGCATGCCTTATCCCTTAAGGCATCTTTCACATGAATACATGGCTCAATAATATCTTAATAGGTTAGCCATAACATCTATGGATCAATTTTAAGTGGCTACACCTTTTAATAATGCCCTTATAGTGCTTATAGGTATCATGGAGACCTATTAACCCATTTAACACACCCTTGAGAAAAATAAGAACACAAGACCACTTTAAAATACATGGTTCCACTCCTTATGTCCCATGTAACATCCTCAAATGATAAAATTCATCTTAGCTCACCTCTGCATATGCTCAATCAATTCAAACACAGACCTTACATACAAGAACACCATTACCAAACATGCAGTCAACTTCTTAAGCATTATTCATACTCAAGATAGATTTATAACATCTCCAAAATCCACATAGAGAATCCTCATGGAGTCTACAACATGTTCTAATAGTTAATTCATCATAAGACATCAAAATAACATCAAGACAATGTCAAACATACTTCTTAGGTCACTTGAAAAATAAGCATGAACACACAGTTAACTTTGAACATTAATATCTTTGATTGTACACACTTCCAGATCTTGAAATTAGGTTAATTAGATGTGTCATGGAGTCCTCTTCATTTTTTATTTTTAAAACACTAGTAAAGTTGACTTCTATCAAAAGATATGGATAAAATGCAAAGTTATGGTTTTTCCTAGGTTAATTTCAAATATTTGAATTCAAATGGCCATACTTAACCTTTGAACACAATGCTCAAATATCATGTCCTCTCATCTCAGATCAAATACACACCATCGATCTTGATCAATATTTAACACATAGTATACCAAAGCTAAATATTAAACCTTAGTCATGTTTACCTCATCTCTTACAATCTTATAATGTTGTCTCAATGCACTCTATTGATATCTATGGATCAAACAGGTCTTTAATGATCAACACTTACTATTTGATCAATTTGTACAAACACTTACCATTAGATCATTATCTTATACCTTTTCTCAGTTGTTAAGCATTATACACCTATCCTCATCTTGTTGCTTCCTAAATTTTTGGGGTAATGTGAATCATTGATCTTGCACTAGGTTTAACACATTCAAAAATGACTATGGGTACCCTTTCAATATGCCTAAGTAACCATTTTTATCCTTAATAAATTCTTTTATACTTTGATGTAAGATATCAAATTTGGACCAGATGATATCCTCATATAAGAGAATCCAATAATGTGACACACATATCTTTAAACCCTTACATGTGTGAGATATAACACCATTAAAATGCCTTCTCAAAATCTTTTATCATAGATCCAACTATGTCAAAACTTGCTTAAGAGGACAACTTTGAGCAAGCATAACTTTTGTTTTGCTTCAACGCATGATCTCAAATTTAGCACAAATCATCTATGCTCAAAAATAAATAAACCCATATGATCATTTTTTATTGACACCTTCACACATGCAAGATATAACACCATCAAAATGCTCACTTAGCTCTTTTTTCCACATTGTCAAATTGGTTAAGTATTGGAAAACATAGTCAAACTATTTGGGAACCTAACTTTGCATATGTATATTTTTTGACACACTTTATTACATGATCTAAAAATTAGTATAAATAAACTAGGTCCAAAACTAAATAAACCCATATGATCACCTTCTCTTGAATCATCCACACATGTGAGATATTCCATCATCAAACTAATTACTCAACTATTTCTGGCCATATTCCAAATATGGCTAAGTATGGGGAAATAATGAATTCTAACTAAGAAGATAACTTTTCACCCTAATAACTTTGACCATGATTCAATGCATGACTTGATATTTTTATGCATAATAACTAGGGACTAATGTGATCATAATCATATGACCAAATCCCCTTGACTCATTCCCACGTGGCAATGGTGACATCATTAAACTACCTACTCAAATATTCTACCATTATAACTAAAGTGTCTACATGAAAACTATGGACTACTAGATTAATTAAACTCATGTACACAAGTTCTCAAAGCATATATAAAATATTATGGACCTATTATACATGCTCTAATAACCATAATCAAACCTAAACACCTCTGATTAGTCAAACTCTAAAGATCAACTAAGTTAACATCAAGCATACTAGGACAAACACCTTACACACTTTATCATTGTCACTTAAGGATATCAAAGTACTTCATCCACTCACTAGATCATATACATGACACCACCATGACATCATCATTATAACTCTCTAAAAATTTCCCCCTTTATCATTGATGTCAACACCCATCAATATGGCAATATATAGCTCACCTTTTCTCTCTTCAAAACACTCCCACAAAAGGGACTTTATCTCTAATAAAAACTTTCTCCCCCTTTGACACAATGATAAAGTGGGAAAAAACTGATCCTAAGGACCTAAAAATACTATAAAATAGGAAAGGACCATATTTGAAAAGGTGATACAAACTCCCCCTTACCTTGAGCCTACTTCAGCTTGCGTTGAGAACAACCTCTTGCTCCATGCCAACACTTTCTTTAATTAAGATATGTAACCAATAAATAAAGAACACACAAAACCATATAAATCTAATGGAACACATCAAGAAACATCTAAGGACTCTCCCTAATAAATCTAATCAATTTCACCTTCTAAGCAACTTCAGATCTCCACACACCATGAAGAACCATCACACATGCTAACTAGCCTTCTCTCTCAAGCTACCATAAGGACCAACAAAAAAACTTCATGCCACTTACCAAATAGGAAAAATGCACTAAACCAAATTTATAAATCACCTTGAAACACATACCTTATTATTTTAGAGAAATTGAGCAAAAAGACACTCTTTTCCAAACTCAACCTATCTAACCTCTTTATAGCCTTACCTAAAACTTGAAAAGCACATAATTTTTAGTAGACACATCTTTAGGACCTAAAACTCCATATCTATATAACTCTCATATTCCCCCTCAAGCACACCAATTTACATCACTAAGCTCATCCTATGCAATATACTTCTTTCATAAATAAACTATCTAATAGGTCTCTAACTTGACAAAAACTTGAATAACTTGAGAACCACAAACCTTAAAATATCTATGAAGCTTAATTTGACCATCCATTTGGCCCATTCAACATATTAAAAACCCTTAAACCTCAACTCATAAATCAGATCACTTTTCTAACAGAGCCCAAAACCCTAGAATTTTAAAACAAACAAAGTCAACATAGCACCTTCCAGTCAACATCTACCTTTGAAACTTATTATACACCTGGAGAGAACCATTACACACTTATAGACTAATATTTGAGATTATATACCATTGGAAACCTTCAATTCCTATAAACTATTTTAGGAACTACAAGCTCTTAAACACAAACTAAGAAACATGAGAGCTAACAAAAATATCCAAATTGACTTCAACATACCTTCAGATCACAAAACCACTTGGAGCATGCTAGAATAAGGTCAATAGACCATTCTATGTAAAAAGATCATCTTGACAAATCAAAAATCCTTCTTTGTCATCTGAGAACCTTTAATCCAACCTTGTAGACTATTCCAACTAGAAAACACTACAACAACACTTGCTTCTACACTTGAAAGGAGTCTCTTAAGAAGCAAAGTTAGAAAACACCCTTTATACCTCAATGCTATAAAAAAATTCCTCATATTCCTTCTCCTCCTTGATCATTTGATACTTATATTTCTTCTTCTACTTCTTTGGCTTAGGAGAAACAACTTCCTCAACCACTACAACATTATCCTTTTCTTCTAAGATTGCATTAATAATATATGGAGATAACATAGATTCATTACATACCTTTTCATTTGAAGGATCCATCTTGCAGTTTGGAACCTTATTACTAGGCATACACAATTGATTTTATTTGCATGATACATGCTCAATAATAGCATGATGCTCACTTGCATCCATACATATCTTAGGACTAACCTCAACCAATATCTTCATCTTTTCCTTAAGTTTGATCTCTTTATTCTCAATATGAGCAGATAATGAGACCTCTTGGTACTCTTCAACTATTGATGCATTCTCCACCATAGAAAGAAAATTACTTAGACTTGCAGTCTCATCATGACTCACACTTTTCACCTTTGGCTTCCATGTGTTAACTTGCCTTCTTTCTTGAACTATAGGATCCTGATTAAATTTATTCTATCTTGTAGGCCTTTATTTGTAAAACCTAGAAATATGACCTCTCTGTTCACAATTTTAGCACACCATACCTTTTGCAAAAAAATTATCTTGCCTTAACTTATTTGGATAGGAATTTTCAATGTGTCCTATGTCATGATAAACAAAACAACCTCCCATTTTCAAAGAGGACTCACCTTGTCTAATCTTATGTGGATAATAGTTTGCAAAGTGTCTCACATCAAGATAGTTAGAACACTTGATTATTTTCATGCATTTTAAATGATGACCCCCATCATAGTCCCATGCAAATTCATTTCTAATTGGTCTCTTTTAGTCTCTAACCCTATGACCAAATAGATTACATGTATAATAGTAACCATTAAATCTTGCATACCTCATGGTATTTGGTTGTCTAATCTGATTTGTCTTTACTTTACTAGCACCTACATCCTTGTCTAATGATTTGTATTCAAATTATGATTGTCCTGGTTCACATTAGTCTTTATCTTGTCTTAACTTACATTCTTTTGTTCTTCTCTATATCCAAGACTAGTTCTATCACTAGCATGTTTTTGACCACTCAGAATGTTGTCTTGATCACATGAGACCTTTTAAAATGTCACAAATGACTTCACCTTACTATATGTCTTATCTAACTCATATTTAAAATAATCATTTTCAAAAACATACCCTCAACATTATGCATCTTTAGATTTTAGGCTTGTAGACAAAATTTTGAACTGACAACTGAGATGCTTGATCATATCTTCATGTTCCTTGGTATCTTCATTCAATATTGCCTCAAATACACTAAATTTTCCCTCATAGACCTTGAGATTATATTTCATATTCTTATTTATCTTTTTCTCAATCTTTATTTCTTTAATAAAATTCATCAAAATAGTCTCACGGTCTACCTTATCTTCATCATCATCTGAATCACTCCATGTAGACTCCTTCTGATGTGAGAAAATTCATTCCTCATCCATGAAAAAGGACTCATCTTCAACATGACCATCATCTTCATGATCATATTCTGAGTCATTATCTTCACTCTCATCTAATGAGTTACTATCTTGTTTGGAGTAAAGGCTCTTCTTATTTTTGAAGAAATTCCTTATGTTATTAAACTTTTTGAATCTTTTCTTCTTACATGTCTTCTTGTCTTCATCTTGGCCTTCACCATGCTCTTCATCATCATTATTCTGATTCTTATGAGGTAAATTCTAAGTAAAATGTCCTATCTCTCCATAGTTGAAACATTTGAAGGGTAATTTACCCTTATACTTCTCAAAGCCAGTGTTCAATTTCCTAGTAATCAAAGCAATTAGTTCATCATCATCAATACTAGATATGTCATCCTATTTGGATTTCTCACCCTGGAAATTCTTCTTAGGATTCATATTTATTTAAAATTTTACTTCCTTATTTGGTGGTATATCATCATTCTTCCTCATCTCATAGGAAGTAAGGGTGACATGCAATTGATCCATATTCAACTGAGTAAGGTCATGAATCTATTCTATAGAAGTTAATTTTGGATCAAACTTGGAGGAAAGAGACTTTAATACATTTTTAACAATAGTAGTCTCTTCAAGATTATCTCTAAGACCTTTGATTATTTTCACAATCTCATTAACTCTCTATAGAAAGGATGCCATTGTATCTTCTTCATTCATTTTGAGACTTTTAACTTGCCTTATGTCAATCTATAACTTAATAAGCTTAACCTTTGAATCTACTTTAAAAATAGTCTTCAATTTATCCCATATTTCCTTGGCAAAATTTAAATGAATTACTTTGGTGAAATCAATTTATATAAGGCCATAAGTGATGGAATTTATTGCCTTAGAGTTGTTCTCAAACAACTTCTTGTCTATAATAATAGATAGAAGAATAACAAGAACAACATAACCATCAAAAACTAATTTCCATACATCAAAACCTAGGGACATAATGTAGGTCTTCATCCTAGCACTCTAAAATGTATAATTGGATCCATTAAACATCAGTTCTTGCTTAGTAGAGAAACCGCCTTGCACATTCTAACTAGTCATTATACCTTGGATCACCTTCAAGCTGTCAAGCCTTTTCCAAGGGACCTCACTTTTATACCAATTTTTATAGGTACACTCACTAAAATGGGGGGTGAATTAGTGAGTCTAAATAATCCAACTTTAATTTTAATCATTACAAACACTTAATTAGTTACCATAAGTACTATGAAGCATACATATCATTCATAGAAATAAGCAATAGAGACAATGCAAGATCAATCACATAAAACATGACATATGTGAGAAACTAAGAGGATCCTCCTAAAATATTTAATAAAAATTCACAAATAAAAATAATTAATATCATGAATTATATTTAAAAGAACAGTTAAAAATATTGAATTGATCACAAAACACTTTTAGGGGGAAACCTCCTTTGAGCAAGCTCAATACAATAATTTTGTGGATGCCTTTAATGGCCTCAACACTCATTTATATATGAATTATAATATAAGAAACTACTACTTATCATAAATGTGGGATAAAACAAAATGCTCATGGGTTGACTTGTAAAGCATATGCGTCCATAACAACTACTAAATGAACAAAGTAAAGAGAAGAGATATCATGGGTTCATAACATACCCTCCCTCTTAGAAAAAGTTTTGTCCTCGAAGCTTCATATTTGGGAATTGATGTTGAATCTAAAATAGTGAGTACCATGTTGCATCCTCTATTTGCATTTCATTCCATTGAATTAATACTTACATGATGGATAAAAAGTTAAGTTAGCATGTGCACCTATCCAAGATTGCCTCTGACTCAAGAAGAATGGATCTTTCATTATCAAGTTTAGGTAAAATAATCTACACTCTGATGTTTATGAAATGAAATTTCTTTAGACAAGAGATATGAAATACTAGGTAAACTTAGGAATAAGGTGGGAGATCCAACTTACAAGAAACTAACCCAATCTTCAAAAGAACCTTATAGAGCCCATATAACTTGGGATTTATCTTATGATGCCCTTTGAGTTTTAAGGAAGATTGCTTGTAAGGTTGTAAGCAAATAAAAAACATATCACCTACTTGAAAAGTGAATTTAGAATGGTGCTGATATGCCTATTATTTCATTCAATTTTGTGTCATATGAATATTTTCCTATAGGGTACTAATATTTTGATCCTAGGTTTAGAGAATCATGTTGACTGCTTGGACTGATGAACTATTAGGGTTGTATAGAAGGAGCACTCGTGGTGCTTGACCATATAATACTTCATATGGAGTCTTTTTCATTAAAGTGTGGCAAGAGGTGTCATACCACCATTCAGTGAGAGGAAACCACTTTTATACTAATGTTGTTATTCTAAGGTGAAGCAATAGAGGATAGTTTCCAAGCATTTGTTAATAATTTTAGTCTAGCCATCTATTTGTGGATGATACCCAAAACTCATCTTTAATTGAGTGTTTTTACTTCAAATTAGTTCAATCTAAAAATGGCTGGTGAAGGTTGTATCATGATTTGAGATAATGGATGAAGGATTGTCATGAAGATGGAAAATCTGGTCCAAGAAAATTTGTGGAACTAAAGAGGTGATATAAGGATGGATGAGGGCACAAAAATGACTATATTTGGAGAGGAGATAAAATACAACCAAGATCACCATTTTACCTCAAAATTTGGGGATCCCCTTAATTAAATCCATAGAAATATCTATCCAAATCTTGGTAGGGATGGGTAAGAGTTTGAGCAACCCAGGGATGAGTGTTGTTTCAACCTTGTGACATTGGTAGGTATCACATTCAACCACCATCTATTGAATTATCTTTTTCATTCCCTTCCAAAAGAAGTTATGTCATGCCCACTCATAAGTTTTGAAAAACCCTGAGTGCCCTACACATGGAGAATCATGAATTTTATAGAATATATCTTACTATAGATCTATGCTCTAGGGAATCACTGAGTGATGCTTATATCATAGAGAAGCACCATCTCAAGAATAATGTGGTACAATCAAGGGGTTAGTGGCCAACTATTGAATTATTTGAGATAATGAGGATTCAATGACATACCCTTGATTTACAGTATCTAACCAATTTGGAATAGGCATGAAATAGCTGAAAGGGAAGCTTGATCCACAAATGTGCAAGATAAAGCATTAGCCACAATATTCTCTTTACCTTTATTGTAAGTTATCTCATAGTCATAACCCATGAGTTTGTTGACCCATTTTTGTTGTGATGGGGTAGAGACCCATTATTTTAAGAAATATTTTAGACTCTGGTGATTAGTTTTGATGAAAAAATGATTACCCAATAGGTATGTCGACCACTTATATACTACATGTAAAATGGCCATCATTTCCTTCTCATAAGTAGAGAGAAATAAATTATTGATAGAAATGGATTTGTTAGTGATTGAAATGGGGCATCCTTCTTGGAGGAGAACAACACCCCATCCATTTCTATGGAAATCACTCTCAATAGTGAAGGTCTTAGTAAAATCTAGCATAACTAGAATAGGTGTAGTACACATAGCTTATTTCGATGATTCAATTTTACACTCAATAACTTGTGTTTAAGTAAAATCATCCTTTTCAACATACTTGCCAGTGGAGCTACAATCTTCTCATAATCCTTGACAAAATCATGATAGTATCTAGTTAGCCCCAAAAAACCACAGAGGTTCTTAAGTGTCTCAGGATGTGGCAATTTATCATAGCAATTATTTTTTAAGAATCCACCAGAACCCCTTAGATTGAAATATTATGCCCAAGATACTCCACTTCATTCTGGCCAAAAGTACATTTGGATTATTTTCATAAATATGATGGTCAAAGAGAAGTTACAATATGATCTCTAAATGTTGGAGATGTTTAGACCATGTTTTACTATAGATGAGGCTATCATCAAAGAAGAATAGAATGAATTTATTTAGGTAGGAAAAAAATATTTTATTCATCAATGCCTAGAATTTTGAAGGATCATTAGTGAGGCTAAAATACATGGCCAATAACTCATAGTGGCCATCATGCATGTGAAAATTTGTCTTAGGGATATCATCCTAACGAAGTTGGATATGGTGATATCCAGACCGAAGATCCAACTTGGAGAAAAAGTGAGCACCATGAAGCTCATCAAGAAGCTCATAAATAATAGGGATCAAAAACTTATCCTTGATTTTGAGGTGATTAAGTGCATAAAAATCAATACAGAGTCACCATGACCAATCTTCTTTCTAAACAAGGAGAACTAGAGAAGAATATGGGCTGGTATTGGGGTGAATATTGCCTTATTATAGTAAGTCTCAAATGATAATCTCAATCTTAGTATTTTACTAAAATGGGTAGAGATAAGGCTTGATATTGGGAGGAATGCTTCCTAGAAGGAAATAAATATGGTGGTCCTCTATCCATTAAGGTGGCAATCCCATTGGTTTGGAAAAGACACATGCATACCTCTATATAATGGTTTGGAGGTTAGAAGGAATAGTGGAGATTGTTGAGGGTTGTATTTCAATGGAATAGATCTAGGAAATGACACCATGGTAATTATTATTAATAATATTTTCCATGTGATGTGAAATTATGATGCTAGGAGATCTAGGTTGTAAGCCTTTCAATGTGTGTTTTTACTCATTATATAAAAACTACATCCAAAGTTTAGCAAAATCCCATGAGATGGGTCCAAGTGTGCATAACCAATAGGTTACCAAAACAACATCACATCACCTAAGGTCAAGGAAAACATGTTTGAGCACAAGGTATAATCTTCAATAGAGATATGCACATTGCAACACTTCCCTTTGCAAGGTAATCTACCCCCATTGGCAATCATGACTTCAAAGTTGGAACAAGGATGGATAAAACAATTAGCCTATTTGGTGATCCAAGGATCAATGAAGTTATGAGTCCTACCTGAATCAATGAGTATTATGAGAGTGAGTGGTCTGAGTAATATTTTAGGTGACAATTTAGGTGATGGTTCTACCCTAATTGGTGGTAGAACTTTTAGGAGCCATAACTTTTGCACCATAGCTCCATTTGACTCCCCATTTGAACTATTGGAAATTTAAGAATGAGGGGAAAACCATGGGATAGAAAAAGATCCACTCAATAGGTTTTGACCCTCAAAAACCAAATAGAATTACCTCAGATTTCAATTTTAGTAGTACAGTCTAAAAATAATAAGTTTCTAAAAACACTAATTCCTCAAATTTTGTATTGTTGTAAATCGTGAAAGTTGAACCACTTAATATCCCTTGAGATGGGTGACCTTCCACATCCTCTTCCTACCTTCAAAATGTGTATAAATAAATATGTAACCTAAAATGGAAATTAGACATCTCTTATCAAAGATAGGCATATGTTTGGGTCGACAAATTTGATCAATAAAACATTTCTTCTCATAGATAACATTATTATAATTATGTTGTTCTTGTTTCTTGAATTTTATTTCAACCAAAGCTTTTGAGTTTTGGATCAGTGGTATCAGAGTGGTTTTTCTTGAGAGTATATGATCCTGAGGATGAGGTCAGGCTATAAGAAGCTTCAGTTGAAAATAATAGAGCTTCTAAACGATCCACCTATTCACTCAAAATGACCTAAAATGGTGGACAACACTAATACATCCAATCCTTTTAAGGAAATGGTGAATTAATCCCTCCAAAAGTAGCATATGTAGATGCTACAACAATTTTATCAAATTATTCAACAAATCTCGATGGGAATTCTAGCTCCTCATCTACACCCCCACATCCTTTCAGTGCCCCAACACTCTTCAAGGTTTAGGTGAATTTTGATATCCCTACATTTGAAGGCAAAATCAATGTTGATGTAGTAGAAAATTGGTTGGATCAATTGTCTTCCTATTTTTCCATAAATAAATTCATCTATAAAGAGAAGATCACTTTTTCTCTTTTGAAAGCATCATTGCCTATCAAAAATTGGTGGGAAGTGTACAAGAAGAGATTCAGTATGGATGATATTGGCCTTAAGGTGGAACCTACCTAGGATGATTTCATAGAAGATGTAATGGAAGAATACTACCCCATTGGAGCATATGATGATCTGTATATATAGTGGCAACAAATTCACTAAGGTAAGGAATAGTCTGTTCAAGATTACACTAACATTTTTCATTCTCTATCTATGAGATTGGGCATCCAGGAAAGTGAGAAACATAAGGTTCTCAAATATCATGGTGGAATACAATGATATATATGAGTGGAGATGGAACTCTTCAATCTGGAAACCCTCAATAAGGCATACAAGTTCATGGTGAAGATTGAGCAGAAGTATGGAAGAATGAATACAAAGAGTTAGCCTAAAAAATGGAAAAGTGATAAAGAAGGTCAAACGCGAGGCCAAAATTGGAAACAAAGGAAGGAAAGACTTGGAAATAGTGTGATTATCACAAATCTAGAATACACTCCAAAGAAGAATGTCAAGCCATCAAGTCCCTACTTTTTGATTCATAATCCTCAACATCTACTGATCTACCTCATACACACCTTGTAGTCAAAGAGGATGAAGAAGCTATTGTAGATACTAAGCCCGATGCCATCATTGCTTCATGATGGACCCATGAGGAGGGGTTAGATGACAAGGAAAGGTTGTTTTACTCTAAGTTATGGGTGAAAGGTAAGCCTCTACATTTCATTCTTGATAGTGGGAGTCAAGAAAATTTAATCTCTACTAATGTTGTGAAAATCCTAAAGTTGTCCATGAAGACTCACCCAAATCCATATAGTATTGGATGGTTGAGTCTAGGGAGAAACATCCATGTCACCAACCAATGTCTTCTCTCATATGCATTAAAACCTTTCCAAGATGAGGTCTTATGTGATGTGGTCAATATGGATGTTTGTGATGTACTCTTTGGTCAACCATTCATGTATGATCAACATGGAATCTATGAATCAAGAACTCAAAGGATCACCCTCACTCTTGGAACATGGTGTTACAAGGTACCAGAGGTATCACCTTCTACATTTGTCTCCCTGATTAGTGCCAAGAAATTCGTTCTCATGGTGGTCAAGCCACAGGTACCTAAAAGAGCTGATGTTGAAGCCCTAACTGCACAAACAACACAACAAAAGAAGAAAATAAATAACAAGATGAATAAGTTCATGGCCTTCCATCCATAAACTGATGGTTAGACAAAAATGGGGAACAATCAAGCCCTACATAGCTCCACAAAGCATAGTCCATTCCATGTATGCATCACGAATAAATTGAAAATAGAACTAGCATACTTGATGAAAATTATTGATGTAATGGGGACCATTGCTTCTCAAGGAAGGAGGAAAGATTCAAGCAATATGTCAGGTGACAATTTAGGTGATGGTTTTACCCTAATTGGTGGTAGAACTTTTGGGAGCCATAAAATTTTCACCATCACTTCATTTGACTCCACATTTAAACTGTTGGAAAGCTAAGAATGAGGGGAACATTAAGAGATGGTATGAGCTTCACTCAATGGGTTTTGACTCTTGAAAACCAAATGGAAGTGCCCCAAATTTCAATTTTAGTAGTGCAGTCTAAAAATAGTAAGTTTCTAAAAATAATAATTCCT
Organism: Torreya grandis; assembly: GCA_037957365.1. Taxonomy (NCBI): domain Eukaryota; kingdom Viridiplantae; phylum Streptophyta; class Pinopsida; order Cupressales; family Taxaceae; genus Torreya; species Torreya grandis. The sequence continues at coordinate 483,488 of JARHVA010003305.1, forward strand.
CAAACTCTATATTGTTATAAATTGTGGAAGTCAAACCACATCTCTTCTTAGAGATAACATTATTATAATTATGTTGTTCTTGTTTCTTGAATTTTATTTCAACCAAAGCTTTTGAGTTTTGGATCAGGGATATTTTTAAGTAACCTTGAACACAAATGGTTTTTGGAGTAGTGACTCCTACTAAGGCATGGAGAGAGATCTTCAGTTGGTCTTCTTGAGAAGCAGGTTTCACAATCAACTGTGCTTCCTTAGGTCATCTATTTGATCTTGAAAAACTTCCCAGTCTTTAGTTTTAGGTGGAGAGTTCACATCCAATAAGTAGAGATTTTATTCAACACATCGATGTCTTTGAGTGAATTTATCATCATAGTTATAACATAGTCATTTTTCTTTGTGGGTTTGCATCTCTACTTTAGTTAAATGCTAGATAGGAATGGTTTTGGGGGCTAGTGTTGTTTGAGATCATTATGGAACTATATTTTTGAATGGAACAAAATTAGATTTGAATCATTACTGAGATACGATCTTGACCTCTGCCAACTTAGCCAACCCTAAGGATTCCATCATCATGTTGGGATAGAACATTTTAACCTCACATTAAATTACATCCTTTAGTCCACTAACAAAGCAACTCCTAAAGAATTTATTAGACAATCCCTCTATATGATTGGCAAGTTTTTCAAATTTAGTTTGATATTATCTCACCGTTATTGTTTGACAAAGTTTAGTGAGTGATCCAGTGAAGTCATCAAAATTAATAGGTCCAAACCATTGCAAAATGAGGGTGTAAAAATTGGTCCATATGGGTTCATCATGAGCCTTAGTATACCAATGATACCATTGAAGGGATTCAAGTTCCAAGAGAAAAGATGTAAGAAAAACATTATTGGCATCAAAAGTATTATGCAAATTAAAATATTATTTTTCATAATAAATCCATCCAATTAGATCTACACCATTGAATCAATAGAAATTAAGGTTCAACCCATGATAATTATTGGAAGAAGAAAATGAAGTGTCTAAAGAAGACTTTGGATGTCATCTATTGTTCATGGTGGTATGTTGAAGACTGAGGCTGATAATTTATTCATCATGATCTTTGATGTGGGTCTTGAGGGTGACAATTTCATCCTCCATGGTTTTTGCTCCTGTTAGGGTGACTACCATGACCTGAATAACATAACTCTCTTTCTTTATTTTTTTTGCAATAGATAGGAAAACTAGAGTTAAGACATGTTTAGTAAGGAAGGTTTTGAATTTAGGCAAAAATAGAAGGGGTAAAGGGGCTTTTAATAAATTTTTTTCATAGTGGGAGTATGATTAATGAAGGCGATGGCAATTTTAGGAGTGAAAATGGAAAAACTAGAAAATTAGTCAAAGATGGGACAAAGGAGTAGAATGAGATGATGATCATAGTGGAAAATTTTCAAGGAAAATAGACAAAAATAGAAGTTATGGCAAAACCTAAAGAAAAAGAAATTTGTGATTTATGGGAATTAGGAGTGGAATTGGGATATGGAACCTCAAGGAAGAAAATGTAGGGAATGAAATTCTAGGGATCTAGGTAAATTTTGAGGATAAACAAGGATAAAAATGGAGAGATATTATAATTTTTTATATTTCTATTTTTGTTTTTGTTGCTGGTTATTATGATCTGTAAGACACATCTATTGAGAATATGTTGAAATAAGTCTATAAATCTGCTATGGCAATTTTTTGATACTCTACTAGTAATATTATGAAATTGATAGAAATGGGCCCCAAGTTTTAATGGTTTCTTAAGGGTTTAAATATATCACTCTAGCCACCAATGCCATTCAAGTGAGAACTCTCTAGAAATTTTCTTACCATAGATTTAACTCTTAGTGACATCTCTTAGTTTTCCTCACAAATGGGAACTACTCAATCAAGAAGGGTTCATTTCTCATATCACAAGTAGGTCCTCTCAATAGGTCAACTACTTTGGGGTTCTTGTGGTACTTATAATGGGTTTTAGGGCTTTTACCTAGCCACTTCTAATAGTTATGCAATTAGGTTTTACCCTGATCTAAAAAAGATTATTGTGATGTAGAATAGAGTTATGTAGTAGAACATAGTTAGGAATTTTTGAGAAAATTATTGTAAATAAATTATGCAGTAGAATAAAGTTTAAACTTTATAAGAAAAATTATTGTCTTAGAAAGTGCTCTGATACCAGATAAGAGGATCCTTCTATAATAATTAATAAAAATTCACAAATAAAAAGAATTAAAAGCAAAAATTAAATCTGAAAGAACACTTGAAAAGATTGAATTGATCGTAGACCACTTTGAGGGGGCAAACCTCCTTTGAGCAAGCTCAATACAATAATTTCATGGATGCCTTAAATGGCCTCAATACTTAATTATATATGAATTCTAATCTAAGAAACTACTACTTCTCATGAATGTGGGATAAAAAAATGCTCATGGGATGACTTACAAAGCATATGCATCCATAGAAACTACTAAATGAACAAAGTAAAAAGAAGAGATATCATGGGTTCACAATAAAAACCCTCTTGGGGAATAAAACCCATTTAACTATCTTATAGTAACAAGAACAAATTTAGACCATCTAAAATGATCAAAGAACTACAATCCCTATTTAGTGAGACTATAATCCCACAAGGTGTTGCTACACCTATCTAGCTGAGATGCAACAACAACTAGACCTTTTAGTAAGTATGATACAAAACTCAAAAGTTCTGGTTGATAAATATTTCAAGAACATAGAAATAACATAGTAATAAAGAGTTCTCTGAGAAGAGATGCATTATTACTCAAGATTGCAATACAACTATATGCTTATCTCTGGGAAGAGATGTTCCATTTTGGGTTATATTTTCATTTATACCTATTTTTAAAGTAGGAGGAGGATGTAGAAGGTCACCAATCTTGAGGGAGATTAAGTGGTTTGACTTCCATGCTTTAAAATAATACATAATTTGAGGAATTACTATTTTTAGACTATACTACTAAAATTGAAATTTGGGGCACTTACATTGGGGTTTTAGAGATAAAACTTCATTGAGCAAAGCTCCATGCCATCTCAAATCATTCTCCTCATTCTTAGCTTTTCAATGGTTCAAATGGTGAGTCAATTGGAGCTATGGTGTAAAAGTTATGGCTCCCAAAAGTTCTGTCATCAATTGGGATGGAAATGTCACACAAATTGTCACCTAAAATTGCTATCCAAATCATTCCTCCCTCCTTGAAAAGTAATGGTACACATTGCATCAATTCTCCTCATCAAGTGTGGTAATTGTGTCTTTATTGTATTCTGTATGAGCCACTCACCTTTGTGACTAAGCTGGCCCCTTTTGACCACTCGATAAAGTGGAATAGAGCGTCCTCTTGGTGTCTTCATCCAGGTGTCCACGATTTGATCCTCCTCCACTGGAGAAAAAATTTGTGGATCAAGATCATTAATTTTGAGTTATACTATGAATAAATTTTCCAATAGAGGTGGATGATATGGTTTGAGGAGCTCCACATTGAATATTGGATGCAAACCAAGGTAGGCTGGTAGGTTCAACTCAAAAGCATTTTCTCCAAATCTTCTGGTGATGATGTAGGGACCATATCATAGAGGCCAATTTTTTTTTGTGTGGGATTACAAGTCAATCCTTCTAAATCCACAACCAAACCTTATCACCCACAATTAAATGGTGTGCAATCCTATATTTGTCATGGCATTGCTTATACTTCTGATTTATCTTCTCTAGGATGTCATGAACTTGCTACTAGATGTGTTGCATTTGTTCAATGAAATTTGTTTCTTTTACTACCTTAGATCTTCCATGAGGTGTGTATTCTATGGTGGATAATGGAATAACTATATCAATTTGTGCCATGGGTTGGAACTCAAAGCATAATTAGAATGAATCATGCTTGGTCAAGCTGTGCAGGGCCCGATTGTATCCATGTTGTATGAAAAGAAGCCCCTCATCCCATGTACATGGATGTTTGGAGTGATACATCTAAATCATGTGAAAAATCAAGTGATTCACCACCTCTTTCTAACCATCAGTCTATGGATGGAAGGCTATGGAATTCATCAACTTGGTATCCATCATATTCCATAGAGTGGACTAGAAGATGCTTAGGAACTTGTTATCTCGATCTAAGACAATGGACTTGGGGAGACCAAAATGGAGCCACACATGACTAAAATATAGTTGAGCAATTTCTTTAGCAGATATATTTTTCTTACAAGCAATCATGATAGCCATTTTTAAAAATGATCAACTACCACAAAAATATAGTTCTTACCATGTTTTGAAGTGGGAAAACCTGAGAGAAAATCCATTGAGATAGATTCTAAAGGCCTGGTTGGTTTTGGAAATGGTGTGTACAATCCTTGCTTCTTATCTATTGACTTGGATATCACACATGGGGTGCAAGATTTTAGATATCTTTCCACACTCTTTCACATATGGGGCCAGTAGAAATGTTTTTGAATAACTACCAATGTCTTCTCTATACCAAAGTGTCCAACTATCCTACTAAATTGTACTTCCCATATCATCTTCTATTGCTATGTAGTTGGAACATAGATGTGCCCCATATGACAAAGGAAATTATATTACAAATAGAAATTAAAAACATTTTTACCTTTTTGAAGCACCTGATATGTATTAGCAAAGGTAGGATTTGCTTCATACAGAGCACCACAAGTGGCAATCTCATGTCCACACAAGTCAAGAACTATTGTGAGTGCAATAATTGGTAGATGGCTCAGATAATCTATAGTTGTATTTAAGCTCCCCTTTTTATGTTTAATTATTATATGGAATTGTTAAAGGTATGTGGTCCACTTTTGGTGCCTCTCATTTCATAGTTTGCTCTATGTCTAGATGAATTCCAATGGTTTGTGGTCAGTGTGGTTGACCGTCTCTTTTTAAAAGATGTAGTGTTTCCATTATTTCTAGGTTTGCATAATGGCATAGAGATCCTTATCATATGTTAGATATTTCCTAACTATATCAATGAAAATTTCACTATGATATACAACAAGATGTCCATGTTGCATGATGATAACTCCCATGGCATATTTAGATGCATTTATCATCAACTCAAAAGGTTGATACAAATCTGACAAGGCAATAATTGGGGCTAAGCAAAGTCTATTATTCAAATTATCAAATTCCCTTTGTTGTATTTCACCCCATTAAAATGTAGCTTTAGCTCCTCCTTTAGTCACTTGGGTTAGTGACCAAGAAACATGTGAAAATCCAAGAACAAACTTGCAATAGAAATTTGCAAGACCTAAGAAGCTATGAGTTTATATGAGGGTCCTTGGTGTGGGCCATTTTCAAATAAATTTAATCTTTTTTAGATCAACATGGACCCCTTCCTCATTCATAATGTACCCGAGGTACTGAATTATTGTCATCTTGAATGTGCATTTTTCAAGATTTGCATACAACTTGTGCTCCTGAAGAGTTTGAAACACATTACAAACATGCTACAAATGTTCCACCCATGTTATACTATAGATGAGTATGTCATCTAGGTAGAAAACCATAAATGATTTGGTAAAGGGTCATAGGATGCCAACCATCATCCTCATGAAGGTTGCAGGTGCATTAGTTAAGCCAAAAGGCATAACCAACCATTCAAAGAGCCCCTCCTTAGATTTGAATGTAGTCTTCTAGACATCAGTGGGATCGATGGGAATTTGGTGATAGCTAAATTTGAGATCAATTTTGGTGAATAATTTTGCACCATGGAGTTGGTCTATCAGGTCATCAATCTTGGGGAGAGGGTAGCAATTCTTCACAATGATTTTATTCAGGGCTCGGCAGTCAATGCAAAGCCTCCATGTTCCATCTTTCTTTGGTGCCAAGATAATAAAACTACCATAGGGTGAAGATATTGGCTTGATGTGACCCTTTTGGATCAATTCTTGAATCTATCTTTTTATCTCATCATTATCTAAAACTGATATGTGATACATAGGATTGTTAAGCAAAAGTGATCCTAAGATCAAATTAATAGAATGTTTTACATGGAAATGCAATGGAACTCCTGTGGGTGACTTGAATAACTCATCATATTCTCTTGTGATTCATCCTATCTAATTTTTTTGTTGTGTTGATTATGTATTCAGGACTACAACATCAGCCTTCTTGGATTTCTGTGGTTTGATTACCATGAGAACAAATTGCTTTATCTTCTCCACTAATCTCTTACATTTCTTAGCACTAATTAGGGAGATAGATGTGGGAGGTAGTACCTATGGTACCTTGTAGCTCCATGTTCCAAGAGTGAGGGTAATTCTTCAGGTTCATGATTCATAGATGCCATGTCACTCATACATGAATGGCTGACCAAGGAGTACATCACAAACATCTAGATTGACCACATCACACAAGACTTCATCTTGGAAAGGTTTTATTGTATATGAAATAAGAGACTAATGGGTGACACAAAGGTCTCTCCCTAGGCTCAACCATCCAATACTGTATGGCTTTGGATGAGGCTTCATAGATAGATTTAGACTTTTCACAACTTTAGTAGAGACTAAATTATTTTGACTCCCACTATCAAGAATGAAATGTAGAGGCTTACCTTTTACCCATAATTTATTGTGAAATAATCTTTCCTTGTCATCTATCCTTTCCTCATAGTTCTATTATAAAGCAACGATGGTGTCAGGCTCAATGTCTATAATTTCTTCTTCATCCTCTTTGACTGTGGGTTATGTATGAGACAGAGTAGTAGATGTCAAGTATTATGACTCAAAAAGTAGTGAATTAATGGCTCAACATTATTATTTAGAGTGAGTACCAATTTTTTGCTAATCACACCATTTTATATCTTTCCAATGGTTCAAACGGTGAGTCAATTAGAACTACGGTGCAAAAGTTATGGCTCCCAGAAGTTCTGTCATCAATTGGGGTGGAACTGTCACCCGAATTGTCACCTAAATTACTGCCCAGATCAAAGTATCACCTTGTAAGGAGGCTTAAACCACATTATATTCTAAGATACCAAAAAAACACCTATGAACACATCCACCTTTGAACTGATGTCTATAACACTTGATGATGGACCTCTACTTATCACTCTTGACCTTCACTCACCCTCAATCTATAAGAGCACTATTCTGCTAATAGAATTATGACCTCTAGGTCATAAAAATAGTCCTCAAACTAATATTCCCTTGAAATCATCCTTAGGTCACTCTACCCCTCTTTCAATCCATAAAACACACATAAGCCTCTCTCAAAAGTCTCCCAAGTCTCATGCTTATAAAGTCTAGAAATCACCATCTTTTGATTTCACTATTTATAGAGAAATATTGATAACCATCACCTTGGTTAGCCATTAGGCATGTATTACCCCTTAAGTCATCTCTCACATGAATAAATGGATCAATACCATCTTCATAGGTCATCCATAGCATCCATGGGTCACCTTTGAGCAACTACAACTTTTAATAAGGCCCTTGTAGCTCTTATAGGTCTCATAGAGACCTAATCACCCATTTAGCACACCCTCAAGAAAAAAAATAACACAAGACCAATTTCAAATACATGGGTCCACTACTTATGTCCCCTTTAACATCCTCAAATGATCATAGTCATCTTATCTCACATCTATGTATGCTCAATCAATTCAAACACAAACCTTACACATAGGAACACCATTACCAAACATATAGTTAACTTTTTAAGAATTTTTCATACTCAAGATAGATAGATCACTCCTCAAAAATACACATATAGCATCCTTATGGAGTCTATAACATGTTCTAATAGCTAATTCATCATGAAACATCAAAATAACATCAACACAAGATCAAACATCTTTCTTGGGTCACTTGCATAATACGTATGAACACACAGTCAACTTTGACCATTAATATCTTTGATTGTACACACTTATATATCTTCAAATAATGTTTATTATATGTGCCATGGAGTCATCTTCATATTTGATTTTTATAGAACCAATAAATTCAACATCTATTGAAAGCTAAGGATGAAATATAGAGGTCTAGTTTTCCTATGTTAAATTTAAATATTTGAATTCAAATAGTCATAGTTAACCTTTGAACAAAATGCTTGAATCTCATATCAAATATACACCATCGATCTCGATCAATATTTAACACATAGTCTACTAAGTCTAAACATTAAACCTCAATCATGTTGACCTCATCTCATGTAGTCTTATAATGTTAACTCAATTCACTCTATCAATCTCTATGGATCAACCCAATCTTTAACAATCAACACTCACCATTTGATCAATCTATATGAATGTCTACTCACCATTGCATCATTATCATGTACCTTTTCTTAATTTCAAAACATCATGCACTCATCCTCATCTCATTACTTCTTGACTTCTTAGAGCAATGTACACTATTGATCTTGCTCGATATTTAACATTAAAAAATGAATAAGTATGGGGACCCTTTCAATATCCATGAGTAGTCATTTTTTATCCTTAATAACTTCTTTTACACTTTGATGCAAGATTTCAAATTTGGACTAGATGATCTCCTCACATAAGAGAATCTAATCATATGACACATAGCTCTTGAAACCCTTGCACATGTGAGATATAACACCATTAAAATACCTTCTTAAAATCTTCTATCACAAAGCCAACTATGTCAAAACTTGCCTGAAAGGCTAACCTTGACCAAGCATAACTTTTCTTATGCTTCAATGCATGATCTCAAATTTAGCACAAATCATTTATGCTAAAAATTGAACAAACCCATATGATCATTTTATATTAACACATTCACACATGTAATATATAAAACCATAAAAATGCTCACTTGGCTCTTCTTACCACATTGTAAAATTGGCTAAGTATAGGAAAACATAGTCAAACTACTTAGGATTCCAACTTTTCATATACATATCTTTTGATGGGATTCATTACATTATCTAAAAATTAGTGAAAATAAACTAGGTCCAAACTAAAAAAACCCATATGATCAACTTCTCCTAAAACATCCACATATGTGAGATATTCCATCATCAAATTTCTTACTCAACTCTTTCTAGCCATATTGCAAATTTGGCTAAGTATGGGAGAATAATGAATTCTGACTAAGAAGCCAACTTCGCACCCTCATAACTTTGACTATGCTTTGATGCATGAATTTAAATCTAGTTCATAACAAATAGGGACTAATGTTATCATAACCATATGACCAAATCCCCTTGACTCATTCCCATGTGGCAATGGTGATGTCATCAAACTACCTAGATTTTCTGCCACTAGACCCAAAGTGTCTAGATGAGATATATGGACTAACATATGAATTCTACTCATTCACACAAGATCTCAAATCATATATAACATCTTAGAGACCTATTTCACATTATCCAATCACTATACTGAACCCTAAATACCTTTGAGTAGTCAAACTCTGAAGATCAACGAAGCCAACATCAAGCATACTCAGATAAACACCTTACACACTTTGTCATTATCACTAGATCATCTCCATTACAACACCATGAAATAATCATGATAACTCTCCAACACATAGAATACCATATAGAACCATACCTTCTTGCTATAGGAGCTCATTATATAGAATATGAACATTAAGATAACATACTCCTCCTTAATCAAGACATACCTCCTTCAGATGAGTTATGATTAAAAGTCCACTTCTTAATGTAGATCAAAATCAATGACAAACCTAAATATATCCCTCTCAAACCAAGAATTCATCATGATTCTACTATCTGACTAGTGTCTCTATGAATCTTAATGGAGTCACCACTTCCCATAACACTAAACAAATTAAATTTCAGGAGATTCCCATAACTCCATGCTCTCATCTGACTAAATTTCCTTCAATACCATTTTATGCTTGATGTTAATTATAGGTTTTATCTCTTCATCATCCATTTGATCATCAATATGGGTTGAAAATAGGCATTCCTAACTTGATTTCACATTTGAAGCATGCTCTAACATAACAAGCAATCTATTTGAGCTTGTAGACTAATCATGACTCACCTTCATTATCTTTGGTTTTCAAACATTCATTTTTATTCTCTATATCACTCTAGAGGATTAAAACCTCCTATTTTGACTTGATGACCTTATAACCTTATTAGGATAAAAATGTTTAATGTTTCTTACATCATGACAACTGTAGCAAACCACCTTATACATAACTCTTGATTGATGTGAGCTATGAATCCTTCCATAGTCTCATGAGTTCTCATTCTTAGAAGGTCTTTTACACTCTCTTTCTCTATGAACAAATTTATTACACACAAAATAGTAACCATTAAATGAATTTTCATACCTTATAGCATTGGGTTGTTTGATAGGTCTTTTCATGTTGACCTTCTTGTCTTCAATAGTCTTCTCCTTGACTTAAGGTGCCTCCTTTTGGTATTCTTTGAAACTAAGACCCATTTTGTCACTTATATACTTTTGAATACTCAAGATATCATATAAATCCTCAGTGCTCTTTTCAAATTTCACAAAGGACCTCACCTTGCTAGATGCTTAATTTAATTTAGCTTTCAAAGATTCTATTATAGTTTTATACCTGATGCAATCTTGCTCTTTAGCCTTTAGGATTACATGAATACCTCTATATGTGCTTACTGGTATTATATTCACAATCAAATATACTTTTATTTATCCAAATGAGCAAGGAGAGTTACCATAGACCTGTATCTTCTACTTTCATTTAATTGTCAACTCAAGAATGTAAACTTGATAGGATGACATCACGATATGTGCAGACTCAATATTCTAATTTGACCTTCTAATGATTGTAATCTAAGATGCTAAAACCATGAAATAAATGAAATTTTGGAATTTAAAATGGATATAATACTATGAATTAAATAATTACACTATTTTATCTTTGGAAGCTTCCTTAAAATAATTCTATGAAAAACTAAAAATCACATAATTCAAAAAAAAATGCACAACACATAAATAAACTAAATAACATGCTTAGATAGTTAATGGGTTGGATTATTGTTTCAATAATTCTAAAGGGGTACATTCCTCCTTCTGAATCCATCTTCAATCCTTCCTCTTATAACAATGAAATGGACTCATAAATAATTTTTCATATTAATCAAAATGTAGTAAGGAATTATTGTAGGGAAATTACAATAACATTTGTAATACAAAAAGTACTAATATATTTATCTAATTGATCTCTACTATCTTCTCAACCATTTTTTTACCTATATATATAAAATAGGGGAGATTGTTTTATATAAAACAATATACATTCCAAACTAAGAAACATTCTACTATAGAACAACAAAAATTGGTTCCTTTTACTAAGGTCACTATTCATGTGAATCTTGCAATACTAATTTAGGATAAACAAAGCTATTTCATTCTTCAACCTCATCCTTATTATTCTCCATGGAGGTTATTATCATTTATGCAAGTTTGTTGAATTAGGAATCAAATTTTGTTCATCTGTAGTCTTTGGCTATGTAGTGCCTACATGACGTGTTTGTGTGATGAGATCCTTTTTGTTGTAGGATGGTCTATGTTATATACCTATTATTTCAAAACATATTTAAATCACATTATATATAAAATCATCCTATAGTAGAAGATAATTATTATATACTTTATTTTAAGACAAAGTTCTAACTATTCAAAGATTATGATAACATAATGCTATTTGCAATATTATGGTTGTTTGAACTTTATGGGAAAGTAGCTCAGAAGCATGATAAAAAAAGGATGAGTGTGATAGATGAGGATAAAAACATGAAATTTATAGGGCTCATCACACCCACCAACTTAAAACCTTACTCTTCCTTGAGTAAAATTTTTTCTCATTTAAAATTCATAAATAGTTTTAGAATCCACAAGCTCCATGACACCACTTGATGGGTGAACATAAAATCTACACCATTTTTCATACAACTACTAGTTTTTTACTTATTTAGATTCATATAATGGAGTTATATCCTAATAATCTAGAACAAGATACTAAAAAAATGGCGGTTAGAATTTTATGCTCAACAGTTGATATCCCATTTCACTTGCAAGTAGAATATATCTTGTGACTATCAAATACTACTTTTAAATTAAAAGGGGAATATGGCTCTCTCCTTTTTAACTTGGAAGTGATTTAATTCCATATTCATATGCAAGATTATTTTTATTTATGTCCAACAAAATTTCTCAACCCCAAGTAGAAGTATTGGGCTACATCACAATTTTTGGCAAACCAAGCCCTGACTTCCTTCTGTGGCATAATGTTATCCCATTTTGTCAACACAATATTAGGTGCGATTGACTCTCTTCTAATAAGCAATTGACTATCCCTTTTATTTTTCTTATATTCAATCATCTCTCATCCTCTCCTATTCTCCTTCAAAGTATATAATTAAAATGCCTTTAAAAGGACATCTCTAATATATAAGTTAGGATTTCATTCCCTATCATGAGGCATAACATAGTTATGAAGATAGAAATCACATAATTGTGCTTGTTCTTCTTATGATATTTCTTTATATAATTGAAAGAAAGAGAGAGGATTGATTACTTCATAAGGAATTCTATAGTAAATTTACATGAATTTAAACTTATGCCATTTTCCTCAAGATAAACTAAATATACCCTTATAGGAGGCCTATAGTCAATGATCTCTTGAGTAAGACCAACTAGATATTCAATTTTCTATTATAGTTTGGAGATTATTTCTTCTTTCAACTAGACCTCTTCTTTCAATTTCTTGTTCTCCTTTCTTAATGCCCTAAAACTTTCATACTAACTATAATTCCATCTCATCAATTTAGAAGATACCATAGATGAAGAATTATACCTAACAACTTGAGCAGTTATAGATTTTTCCTATTTATTTTCTACTACTTAAGGTTATGAAATAATGTCTATAGGATGGATTTATATAGAGGGTCATAGATGAGAAGCTACTGCATCAAGTGCATCTAGTCTTCCTCTTGATTGATCTTATAGCTTCTTCTTTAATCATTTTATTTATTATAATGTTTGCTTCAAAGTAGAAAATTCCACTTGTATGGCAGGTTTCTCCACTTGTCCTACCTCTTTCTACATTGGTTCTTCTCATAATTCCTTAATAATGTGTTCTACCTAGTATATTTCCTTATTTCCTTCTTGAGAACATTCTTCCTTGTTAGTCTCTAGGTTATCAAAACTAAATGCCTCTAATGATTCATAACTACTAGTAGTTTGTTCTTCTCTAGATTCCTCATTAATTTCTATAATTGAAGAAGGTTTATTTGTTGGTTTACCTTTCATGAATTTAAAGTGAATTCCATGCACCATGGAATATCTCCATTCATAGGTGAAATATATAAAGATGAACATAGTAGCTCTGGACCATCTTCTTAGTAATGATACCGTGCAGTGCCCTATTTTTAAGTCTCCAAGATTTCATCTCCTCTAATGAAATTTTTCCTCTCTACCTTGGCATCAAACTTTTCCTACCATAATTACCCTATTCGTGGAAATCTAGTTACTCTACTAATGAAAGATTTATTTATATTTATTTACATTCCTCTCACTATTGCTAGGTTGTTATATAATGAGCTAGTGAATTCTTTTACAATTCTTTGATCAATGGCATGCATCCTCTCAAAATATTGGGCCCATATTACATTCTGAAATAGGATTAGGATGTTTGAGTTATTATTTAGAGGAGATATATCAATTAGCTCATGTTAAAGTAAGTCCCCTCCTATATTGTAAGATTAAATTTTAGTTACAGGGTCTATGCTCTTGCAGCAAGGGTTCATATCTTTGGGTATAATGTTTGTGATTTGTTTTCAGAGTGAGACAATCTATTTGAATTATGATAAATCCCCCCCTCCCCCATAACTAAAATTATCACTTATCCTTAAGGGACATTGATGACATGAGTGAATGGCTGATGAAAATGATAAGGAGTGGTGGTAGTAGCACTTCAATGGTCACATCAATCAACAAAAGAGAATATATCTTGAGATGGCATGATGAAGAGAAGATGTGGTATCATTTTAATAGTATTAAGACCCATAATCTTATTAATAATTAAAACTTATGACATTAAATAAATATAAAATAATTACCTTAGTACTTGTAGGAATACCTTTCATTAATGCATGAATGATGTGTTGAAGTGGTGGATGTGAGGTATACTGGCATGTGTTGGCCTTGGATTGGAAGTAAAAATGCTTTGTGAGAAATGCAATGTATGATGGAGTGATAAGGATTCATCTAACAATAATAAATGTTTCCTATGGTAATAAAAAGTTTCCTACAACAATAATAAATATCTTGTAGCAATAAAAATTTCATCTTGTAGCAAAGAGGAAAGTGTTTTTCTACTCCAAAATAATGAATTTGCAAGCAAAAACATATGAAAATCAAAGTTTTATTGTTGTAATGATTTTTTTTAAATTTTTTTGTCCTAACTCAACTAGAATTGTAGAAGCATAAGAGGTAGGATTTTATTAAACCAAGCCATTGTGAATGGCTTGTTCTTGGCTATAGGAATATTTAATACTCTTGAAAAATATTAGATAAGGGTTGATATAAATACCCTTCAACTGTAGGAATAGTTTGATTTCCTTCATGAAGAAAAAATGGATGTTGTTCTTCAAGAAGTTCGTGAGTGAGGGTTTCCTTAGAAAATGGTTTATTGTACAGCTTAATCCTATGGTCATTAACAAGTAGTTGGAATTGAACAAAGTCAATGGTCATGAGCTTTACAAATCCATTGTCAAAAACTTACTTGATCTCATAAGGCCCAAGACATCTAGACTGAAATTTTCCTTTATGATCCTTATATTTAAAGTAAAAAAAGAGTGCCTAGTCACTAAGTTAAAAATTATTAGTCTTGATGTTCTTATCATGCCAACCCACTAATTATATTTAAATTATTTTAGTGTCGTGAAGTGATTCCTTTCTAGGTTCATCAAGTGATTTTAGTTGCATGATCATATCTTGTTGAGCTTGGGAAAGATCAAAGCCTATATCAAGTGTTGTTCTTAATGTTTTATGCTCAAATTCGATGGGAAAAACATAATATTAAAATAAACTAGTTCATATGGGGTGAAACCAGTTGTGGTTTTCCAAGTGATTTTATAATCCCAAACTACTTCCAAAAGATAAGTTGACCAATCCTTTCTATGCAAGATGACAGTCTTAGTGAATATATTTTCTAATTCTTTATTTATAGTTTCCACTTGACCATTTGACTGAGGATGGTAAGGGGTAGAATTTTTATGTCTGATTTCTTATTCTTTTACCAAGGTGGCTATGAGGTCTGAAGTGAACTATGGTCCTTAGTCTATGATTATTTCTCTTGGTACTCCATAGTGGGTGAATATTTATTCATATAAGAACTTAGCTAATTACTCATATCCAACATGGGTTAAGGCCTTAATATTAACCCATTTTGTGACATAATCAATGTAAACTAGTATATATTCCTTATTTTTAGATTTAGGATTAATGGGATCTACAAAATCAAATCCCCATTTATTAAAATGTTCTATAACTAGTTATGGTTGTAATGGTATTTCATCAAATCGAGTGGGTTTCCCCATACACTAATAGTGATCACATCTATAGGTATACATCTTGACATCCTTATGCAAATAAGGCCAATAATATCTAATATTAAGTACTTTCATAATAGTCTATTTGTAAACAAAATGCCCCCCATATGGTTCATCATAGTAGGGTTTAAGAATGTCATAAGCTTCATCTTCTCTGATACATCTCATAACTGAATCTGGTCTAGTGATAAATAAATATCTTGTAATCTAGGAATACTTTTTACTCTTTTAGATTAGATGTTGTTTTTCCCTAGGTGAAAAATGTTGAGGTAGTGATGCTATAGCAAGATAGTTAACAATGTTTGTAAACTAAGGAGATTGAATAGTTACTACAAACAAATTCTCATCAAGAAAGAAATCATCAACAATAAGACTATGCTCATCATTTTGCATTCAAGATAGAAAACCTTCTACTACATTATCCTTACCTAGTCTATCCATAATGGTAATATCAAATTATTGTAGCAAAATCAACCTTGTAATTATCCTACCTATTACAATAGGTTTGTTCACTAAATACTTGATTGTTTCATGGTATGTGTGGATGAATACTTGGTAACATGTAATGTAGTGTCAAAATTTGTTGATGGAATAGATGATGGTAATAAATTACTTACTTGTTATAGTATAGTTGAGTTCATCCCCTTGAAAATTCTTGTTGATAAAATAGATTGCATAACTCAAATATTCATCTTTTTGGCCAAGGAGATATCCAAAAGTGGTGTTAGATGCATCTATGTGAATGTGAAAAGTCTTCTTACAATCAGGCCCTCTCAAAATAAGATTTATTATGAGAAGGTCTTTAAGTTGATGAATGGCAGTTTAACAATCATTAGTCCAAGTAAATTCATAATCATTAGTAAGAAATCCAAACAATGGGGTAAATTTTTTACTAAAATTCTTGATGAATCATCTATAATAACTAACATGTCCTAAAAATCTTCTAACATCTTTATACTTCTTTAGTGTGGGTAGATCCTTAATGATACTTATCTTTTTGGGTCAACTTGAATTTTAGTAATGGAAATGTGATGCCCCAAACCAATCCATTTAGTCATAAGAATATAACACTTTTCATTGCTCAAAGATAATTGGTGGTCTTGGAAGTGTTGAAGAACTTTCTCTAGGTTGGTAAAAGTTTTTTCAAACATTTTCCCATAGACAATGAAATTATCCATGTATATTTCAACATAGTCATGGGAAAGATCAGAAAATATACTCAAAGCAACCCTTTGAAAAGTAGTTGGGGCATTACAAAGACCAAATGGTAAGATAATATAGGCATAGGTTCCCCGAGGAAAAGTAAAAATGGTTTGTCTTGGTCTTGTAGATAAATTCATATCTAATTATAACCACTATAGCCATCTAGGAAGGAAAAATACATTTTCCCTACTAATGTATCCAACACTTGATCAATAAATGGAAAGGGAAATTGATCCTTCCTAGTAGCAGCATTCAACTCTCAGTAGTCAACACAAATACACCATTTTCACCATTTTTTTGATATAATAACCAAGGGAGAGACCCATTGGTTGTCTGAAATAGGATAAACAAATCCTACATTCAAGAGTGTTTTCAACTCAATTTTGATAATGTCTTTAACTATAGGATTCATTCATTGTTGGGGTTGGTGAATAGTTTGCATTCTTTTTTAATGTAAAAATGATGCATGCATGAATTTGGGGGTATTATTCTCATATCATGGTAGTCCCAAGCAAATATTGTTGTGTATTTTATCAACATTGTAAGTAATTGACTTTCTTGTTGTGGTGTTAAGGAGGTGCTAATGTTGAGAGGTTTATTTAGTAGACTGTCTAATTACTTTGTTAAAGAGAGCATGGTTTCCACGTTGGTAATTAAAGGAGTATTGATGGGGAATCAATTGATGTAATGTCCAAATGTCCCTTGAAGTTTCAACAAGATCATTTTTAAGAAAAGTATTTTGTAGGGGGCATGGTGTATATTCCAACATTTCTAAGGCTACAGAATCTTATTGATATGTGTTTTGCAAGATACTAGTAAGTACAATGTCTTCTTCTTGTGCCTAAAAAGTTAGACTCTAATCAATTATGAAAAAAGTTTTCAAGGAGATAGATTCCTCAAATTCATCAATCCAAGGCATTAGTCCATCATTTTGGGAAGGATAGGCTGGTGGATAAAGAATTAGTTTCTTATTGTCATTTCTATTGAAAATTAACATTTTTCCTGACCTACAACTAATAAAAGCATTAGTGGTAGGCAACCATGAGTGGCCAAGGATGAGAGGATAACCTCCCAAGTTACTTTTTAGCTACATGACAATAAATTATACTAGATATTACCAAGATTCCATAGTGATAACTAGGTCTTCAACAATCCTCTTACGCTTAACAATTGACATGTTAGCCATCTGAAGGATTATGGGTGTTGGATGGAGAGTTTTCAATTTTAGTTATTGCATGGTCTCTGTGGTCATCACATTGATGACTAAACCTAAGTCAAATAAGGTATTGGAGATGGTTTTTCCATAGATTCTAATATTAACTACATGACTTCCAAGATTATAATATATTTGGGAAACTATGTTTCCCATCATAATATCTACTAGTTGGCCAATAACTTGAACTATTTTAGGATCCTTCTTCTTTATTCCTAGTTTTTTCAAACATAGCTTTCTAACCACCTTATTATAGATAGGAACATCATTTATTTATTGAAAAAGTGGGATTTTTATGCACACATTAGTTATTTGTCCTAAGATATCAAATTTAGGCTCTAATTCAGGATGTGATATGTTCAATCTCTTTAGAAAAGGAGGATTGTCAAACTATTTTTGGTTTTCTAGTGGACTTGGCTTAGGATTGGCCATGGGTGGTTATAGATTGGTATGGAGTGGATTATTTTATTCAAAATGTTATGTGATTATGGGTGAGGTGGGTTATAGAAGAATGCATCCTAATAAAAGTTAGACTTGATTGATATTTAAGGTGTATGTTGGATATTGCATTATTTCAATGGATTGTGTTGGTTAAACCAACTTATTGACAAGGTTAGGAATGGGTTGGGTAGGTAATTGATTGGGTCTATCAAGTTATTGAGTATCTATAGTTAAGTACTATTTTTTTGGTTATTATGATTGTTAAGGAAAGCCTTGATTACCTCTCCATTGTTGTTGCCATAGATTAGAGGGAAAGATCCATTATTGGTTTTAGAATTACGTAGGTTGAGGTTTTTGTCCATTCTATTGCATCCATAACTAATTCTAGGGTAGCTACCAATGTTGGTTGGGTATATTCATCCAAGAACCATATTGAGGATCATTTGATAATTGAGAATTTTTAACCATAGAGTTTGATGGCATACCTGATCTTTGCACCCATGGTTTTTATTGAGCCACATAAGTTACTTGATTTTCATCTCTTCCTATGCCATGTAGCTCCATTTAATGATTATCCTTAGTTATGCTATATAACCAAGATTTCATAGAATGTCATGTGTAATTTCCCTTCATTTTTCTATATTTAAGGCAATAGGAGACTAAGGATTTTTCAATTTCTTCCTACTTCCTCTATGTATGTAATTTATCAGGCTGAGTAGCTAGGTAACTAATAATGTCCTACTTCATGTCCTATAGTAGGTTGATGACTTCACCTTTAGACATTCCTAATATAGATGTTGTAAGAAGGGTTCTACCCTTACTTTTATTCATGGTTGATCTAGAGTAATTTGTACATAGAATTTTTAGTTCATTAAAGGATTGTGTAAAAATGTCACCACTAGACATTAAATCTAGTGCCTCTAGACAATCATCTCTAATTCCTTTTAGGAATATCATCTTGACTGATTCTTTCTCCATTGAAGTCTATTTAAATTTTTTTAAGTTGAATATAAATCTCTCCATATATTTTAACAATGACTCATCATTAGCTTGTGTCATTCTGAATATGTCATCTCTCTTGTAGTTTCTACCTCTATGTCTTTGTATTTCATCAAAAACCTCTCCTTCATTTCTTCCCAAGTCGCAATGGTATCCTTTCCAAGTCCCATGAACCATCTAAGTGTTGCATCTTTGAGTGTTGTTGGAAATATTTTGAGTTTCTGATCATCTTGATTATAATCATAGCTATGACATAATATGTCAAACTCAAAAATAAATGTGTCTAGATCCTCAGATGCTTTTCCTCTAAAGGTAGGGAGGATGGAGTGAGGAAAATTCTTCATGGGTGCATTTCCATCAAGAGTAAGGATAGTAAATTTGAAGGTATTGGAATCATTGGTAGTGTTTTCTTCCTAGGGATCCTCCATAATACTCTTTGTGTTGGTAGACTGGAAGTTATTGCTACCCACCTCTCAAAATTCTTATCAATTCTTAAATTTTATGGGGTGTAGAATATGGAGACTTTATCTTTTTTTAAGGAATATATGGATTTTTATACAATAGTTATGATTTATAGGTTTAAAAATATTTATCTTGTGTCTCATCAAAGATTATTTCTAAATTGGAATATTTTATTGGCCTGGTTCTCCTTCTAGGATCAAGAATAACCTTGAATGCTACCTTAGCAAGAAATTTGGGTGATGGGCAAAGGTGAACTTCATAATAATAAATATGAGGTGATAGGGTGGGAATTATCATGGGTGGCACATGTGGGTCTCTTCCATGGGTATGAACCTCTTTAAGGTATCCATCTTGTGCTACCAATCCAAGCAACAATTCCTCCTTTTCTATGTTTTCTATTAACAACTATGAGTGATCCTCTAGAATTTCTCTATGTTCCTTGACTGATATAGGATGAATTTATGATATTTAATCAAAATTTGATGACTCAAGAGAAAATATTCTTATATAATCCAATTCACTTTGCATGTACATCAACCACTTTTTATTTTCTTTTTTTTTTAAATTTTTTTGCCCACCTTGCTTGCACAGGGTTAGTAATATGGGGGGTTTTGAAAATTTACACTATTATACTTCCAAAAAGGTAAATTTAAACAATAAATTAGGAAATATTTATCTAAATAATAGTAATCTCTAGAAATAAAATGATAATAAACATCTAGGAATAACCACTATCAAGATTGAAGATTATAAGTGTGTGACATTGTTCCCTAATAGTGGTGCCAAAAATGACTAGAAGTAGATTCATAATCAAATATGCTTCTCCTGATCTGATTGAATAAGGATAGTTACCATAAACTTGTGTCTTATACTTTCATTTATTTTTCAAGCCAAGAATGTAAACTTGATAGGATGATGTCACTATATGTGCAGACTCAATCTTATAATTTGACCTTCTACTGATTGTAATCTAAGATGCTAAAACCATGTAAGAAATTAAATTATGTAATTTAAAATGGATATAATACTATGAATTAAATGATTACACTATTTTATCTTTGGAAGCTTTCTTAAAATATTCTATGAAAAACTGAAAATCACACAATTTAGAAATAAAATGCATAACACATAAATAAACTAAATAACATGCTTAGCTATTTAATGGGTTTGATTATTGATTCAATAATTCCAAAGGGGGACCTTCCTCCTTTTTAATCAATATTCAATCCTTTCTCTTACAACAATGAAATGGACTCAGAAATGATTGTTCATATTAATCAAAATACAATTAAGAATTACTGTAGGTGAATTAAAATAACAATTATCTTATGAAATGTACTATTGATATATTTCTCTAATTGATCTCTAATATATTCTCAACCTTGTTGTTACCTATATATACAATAGGGGATATTTTTTTATAAAAAACAATATACATTCCAAACTAGTAAATATTTGGCTATAGGACAATAGAAATTAGTTCTTTCTACTAAGGTCACCATTCATGTGAATCTTACAATACTACCTCAAGAAAAACAAAGTTGTTTTAGTCTTCAACCACATTCTTATTATGATCCATGGAGGTTATTATCATTTCTATGATTTGGTTGAATTAATAATCAAATTTTGTTTATCCACGATCTTTGGTTATGTAGTGGCTATAAGATGTGTCCACATGATGAGATCCCTTTTGTTGTAGGATGGTCTATGTTATATACCTATTGATTCAAAACATGTTTGAAACACATTATAGAGAAAATAATCCTATATTAGAATATAAATATTATATACTTTATTTCAAGACAAATTTATAACTATTCAAATATTATGAGAACATAATGCTATTTGAAAGATTATGGTTGTTTGAGGATAGAAACTTTATGGGAAAGTAGTTCAGAAGCATGATAAAAAAGAAGGATGAGCATGACAGATGAGGATAAAAACATGAAATTTATGGGGCTCATCATGTGCCTCAACTTAATTGATGATCTCATCATACTCTTTGGAATCATTACTCAACCTTTCCTCAAACAAGCCAATCTACTCCTCATAGTCCTTAACTAGAAATCTTAGTTTGTGATTCTTTTTCATTTGGAACTTACATTTCTCTAGGGGACTTACCAATTTTGCCTTAAGATCTACTTTAGATTATTCTTCATATAATTCCACATCAACCATAATACCTTTCCCACTTGAATAACCCTAATTTTTTGATTATATGGCCATAAACAAGGTTTCAATATTGTCATGTTCAGGTTCATGACTGTCATCATCACTAACAGATGTACTTGAGTCACTTACATCAGAAGAGTTGTCTTCTTTAATATAGAAGCTTATTTTGTTCTTGAAATTTCCTTTTCTACCTTCATGATTTCTAAACTCCTTGTTGTTATCAGTCTTATAGGTCTTCTTGTCATATCTATGATGTTCATCATGTTCTTCATTATACTCAGATTTATACTTGTTAGGAAAATTGGATGCAAAGTGACCAATCTTGCCATAGTTGAAATATTTGAATGAAAACTTACATTTATACTTACCAGATTTAAACCTCAACTTCCTTGTAAACATGGCTATCAGTTGATCATAATCAACATATGAGCATGCCTCATCCTTGACCTTCTTGACTTTTGACTTTTTCTTAAATTTGAAGGTTGCTTCCTTCTTGGGAAGTCTTCCTTCAGTATTTATCATATCATAGGTATTAAAAATGTCATGAAGTCCATCAATCTCTAGCTTGTCCAAATCTTACATCTCTTCTACTATAGACACCCTAAAGTCAAACTTAGGAGTTAGTGATCTCAAGACTTTTAAAACAATTGTAGATTATTTCACTTCTTCTCCCAATCCTCTAATGACATCGACAACTTCAATAACCTTCAATAGGTAAGATGCAATTATTTCATCTTTAGACTTTCAACTATGTCTGGTGGATCTACAACTTGGCTATCTTCACCTTGGTATCTCCTTTATAAATGGTCTTCAATTTGTCCCATATATCTTTGTCTAATATAAAATTCATTACATTCACAAGTTCTACCTCTAATAAGACATAAAAATTGGCATTTATTACCTTGGAGTTATTTTCACTAGCCTTCTTACCTACTACATCTATTGGTGGAAGCAAAATGAGCTTTTTAAATAGCCATCCTTGCTTTTAGGATCTCCTTTAGACTTTTAGACCTACTTTAAATGACTAGGTTCTAATACCAAATGTTGGAAGCAAAATGACTGAGAGGGGTGGTGAATCAGTTCTCAAAACTTTATTAAACAATCTTAGGTAATATTAGCACTTAGGTGAAACACATAGACTTCTTCATTATCCATATAAATAGTAGGGGATAAATTATGGACTCCTTTAACATCTATGCCAATCAAGGAAATAAGGTAATGGGTTCCTCTAATACCTATCCCATCCCAATAATAATGTCATAGATAATACCTTATAAATCCACCAAACTTACTCCCTTTCCCAATGGGAGGGGGATAAAAATAAACAACTTAATGACTATATGAATAGGATCCCATAAGATAAATTCAAGATAAAACATGAGTTTAAAAGTAAGACAAACACACCTAGCCCTTGAAATGGTAGACTCTAAACTTTCACTGATCCTTTGTCTCTCCTAACATGGTTGAAATCCTATAGATCTATCATAGGGAGGCAACAAACCTTCTACTAAAATTCCTTCAAGTACCTTATTTTTGTTAGAGAGTATCTATCAGTGCATCAACCAACCTGACTTAAGTTTAAAGCTTTGGATCTACTGCTAATCCTCAATAAAACTTCTACTTTAGTTTTCTTCACTGGAATGCACCTATAAACTTCCTTCTACTAATATTTAGATCTAATACTTTTCCAACCAGTAGGACACATAGTCTTTCATGGGATGGCATTGATGAGGTAGATAACCTCTAGTCATCTTATATCTAGGTCATATTCATCTCCTCCTTCCACCCAACAAATATCATTCCCACATATTATTTTAAATATCCTCTCATCACTGGAATATAACCACCTTTCTATTGTGGGCCTTGTATACGTCCATTCTATAGATCTTCCACATAGCTTCAATAAGTCTTCCACTCAATTTTTTTCTATAGGACTCCATCCAAAATATTTTGTTCCATTATTTAGCACCCATCATTCTTCTACTCTAAATCTCTCCCACCTAGTGGGCCACTCAAAATTTAGGGGGATATCGCTGATGGCTTGGACAACTCCTAATTTGTCTAGATTTGGGTCATCTTCTTCTCTTCTTTCCACTTTCTCTCCTTCCTACCCATTCCCTATTTGTAAAATCATCCTTCTACTCTTTTTACTACTTCCACTCCTTCCACTCCTTTCGCTCATTTCCATATCTATATTGATGTTCTAGGTTTTCCACTCAAATTGAAATTTAAAATGATGAGGGTCTTCTACCCCTCCTTGAAATCTTCTTGGATAGTAAATACTTGAGTGGATCTACTTTGGTAATAACAATGGTCTTATTGTTTAGCATCTAATATGTAACTTTTGGGCTATGAACACCATTCCTAAATAGTATTTTTTGATAAATGTATAATAATGCTCATACACAACCAATTTTTGGATTAGATAATACATGTCATGATCTTTTCCTTGTTTATTATGTTGTGTCAAAAGTACCCCCAAGGAATTTTTAGTTGTTGATAGGTAAAAAAGCAATGGCTTATTTGGCATGGGTGACAACAAAATACGTGTGTTGGAAAGATATTCTTTAATATGACCAAATGTTTTCTAGTACTCTTCATTCCAAGAAAAGATAATACCCTTATTTATTAAGTGTGTAAATGGATGACATTTAACATCCAAATATGATATGAAGCATCTGATTGATTGAATCTTACCCTGAAATCTATGGAGTTGCTTTAAGGTAGATGGTTGTGGAATTTATATAATTTCATGAAATTTAGCTATGTTGACTTCAAAGACCCTATGATACACAATGAAGCTTAATATTTTTCCATAAGTTACACCAAATACACACTTCTTAAAATTAAGCTCGACATTGTACTCGCAAAGTCTCTCAAAGATTCTTTGTAGTATAGATTTATGATTCACATGGGTCTTTTATTTACCTAGGATGGCATCAACATATTCCTTATTAATGTCATGCAACATATCATGAAAAATTAATGTCATAGAAAAAATCACTATCTTTTCTTAGTTACAAATGGCATCACATAATAACAAAACATTCCCCACAGAGTGGTGAACGTTATCTTTTATTAGCCTTCGGGTGCTTTTATGATATGATTATACCCTGAAAATCCATCTATAATAGAAAGAATTTCATATCTAGCCATTAAGTCAACTATCATGTGAATGTTAGTGTTATAGACTCTAGGTTTCACCCTTATTGAGGAGAGGAGTATTCATACCTAAACTCAAACCTAGGCTAACATGGGAACAACCGTAGGTTATGGGTTACCTAATAAGTGGGTCAAAACTCTGGATTTTAAGGGGATAGTTCCCCTAATTTTTCATTCTATTTCTCTCTATAAGACCTAAACATGCTAGGATGGAAATGGTAAAATATATTCATAATTGAAAACCTACTCTAAAGTGTGTTGTTACATATCATATCATTTTATCCACTCATTCAATCTTGAATTCTCAACACACTAAAAAATAATGCATAGAGTTGAGAGACTATCTTTAATTACTTTTAAACATCAATATTTCATCTAAATATTATTAAAATAATTTAAGTTATAGGGTCAAGAGGAGAAGGCCTCATTTAAGGCACTTGTAACCTGATTTCCACTCCAAACTTGAGCTATCCACCTTATAACACACTAGATAACCTACCAAGAAGATTGTTAACACTTAGGTTTAACTTAGACCTACAAGCTAGCATTTTATAACATTGTTACATATCAAAAAGTCATAAACACACAAATTATAACCCATGAAGAAGTTTCAAGATTCTCTATTCATCATTTAAGAGGTGCATGAGTATAAATGCTAACAGAGTCTCCTCATACCAACCTAATGGATACCAACTAAGGCAAAGAGCCTTAAATATATATAGAAAAGATGAGGAGAAACTAAGGGGAATCTGGCATAGAAGAGTGGATAAGGGGTCAACAATGATCAATTCCACTCAAAATAATAGCTATAGCAATTATATAATTCTCCTTCAATCCTCTTATGCATTGAACATCCTTGGTGGCTCCTTAAATGAGGTGTTGGAATTGGAAATTAGGTAAGGGAGACTAAGTCAAATTTAGTTACAGTATTTCAAAGACTTGACCATTTTTATGATATTCCATCATGCTCCCCTATAGCAATTACAATCATGAATTAGGCTGTAGACACTAAGAATCTACACACTATGGTTCTAGATGTTGAGTTAACCACTAGACCACAAGTGGACACCATTGGGACCACTTGACAACCCTTAACTATCAAACCTAAGTCAAAATGACTAAATTTGACCATGTTAACTTTGACCTATTGACTATTGATGGTTAAGCCCTAACCGTCAATGGCTAAGACTAATCACTAATGGTCAGCCTTTTAACCACCTTAAAGGTTAAAGTCTAGCTCAACTCCACCTTACTTTTTTATTCTTATCCACTTACATAATTTTTCATGCTAAGACTAAAATTAGATAACTTATTAATATTATGTTTGAACTTATTGATTCATCTCTACTTTACTTCTATAAAAAGAGAGGAGGAAGAGGTGAAAAAAAAGGGGATCAATTATCAAAGAGAATCAAGAATTATCAGAGCTTCTTGTATCAAAACTTATTTTGCAGGTATTCTTATGACAAATATAGTAAAGCTTCCAATGGGTGCGATAGAGATCTAAAGTGTTGCTACTCATCAATCATAGCCAAGACATTGACACTCTAATAGAATTCTTCTAGGCTCTACAATGGGGTTTTAGCCACCTACCTTGACATTCTTCATGCAAAAGAGTTAAGTATCTATTTTTAGTAACTGCTTCCTTTGTTTCTATCTTGCAACCAATCTCTAGCCTAAACCCACCTCCTATAATCAATCAACAACCTTCCCAACTAGACATACCTTTACCTAGACCAAAACACATAAAAACCATTGACTATCACTCTCATTGTCGATGGTCTATCCATAACTATCGATGGTTACCAAACTACCAATGGTTACCTTAAATGCTAATGGTTCACCCAACTACCAATGGTTACTATGTGATAATTCTAACAATAAGCTAATTCCACCTATTATGCCCCAACCAAATCCCACTTTTTGACCTTATATCTGAGCATAGAACATGATGCTAATTTCTAAACCATGTTTGATTTATTTATCACTAGTATCTAATCATTTATTACTATAATTCAGAAAATTAATCTTTTTCAATCATTTATTGCATTTTATTTTAGTATCTTATTTATGCAAGAAATTTATATTTCATTTCCAGAACTTGATTTTTTAAAATTATGGATTGACAACCTCCAAAGAAGCTCATGCTTCTTGGATCTAGCTTGCTAGGTAATCCACCCTACTATGTAACTAATCATCCATTTCCTTAGTGCTTTCTTATTTTTAGGTCATTCCTCCCAAGCCAAAGAGGAGTATCTACAACTATCTAGATCATGAAGCACAAACCAAATCTAGGTTCTACTAACCTCACCCTTATTTCAAGTTTTACAACTTTCCTCTAAGAAATAAAGCAAAATTTATGTGAAAAATATTGGCACACCCGATGGGACACTTGACTCTTTTCTTGGGTCCATAATTACATCTAGGTGATTCTTCTTTTTGTTTTTTTGCTCATACAACGAAATCAAAATTTCATTTTAGGCTTAAAATTGACTACATACATTTTTTTCTTGCTTATTTGAGCTCGCATAGCTTAATTAATGAAGTGAATTAATCATATCTTCACTCTTATCACACACACAAGACCAAACCACTTACACATAATCAAATATAAAAACATTGACATAAGGTCTAATTGGGATTTCATCACCTACTGGTCACCTTTCCTAGCTATACTATTTGGATTTCACTACCAAGGGAAGAACCATCTCAATACGATGGTTGAGTATAATCTCTAATAACTTCATATATTTTGGATTAGCACTCAACACCATTATCACTATAGTATGTGAAGTGAGGGGGTAAGCCCCAATATCAAGCCATGTACCAAGTTCTAGTACAAATCCTGAGAGCTTAAACACAACCTAAAACTAACCATATACTTATTTTTTAGTACCCACTCTACAAGCCAAGTTGAGTCACATAATTCTTAAAGCTTAAAGCATAAGGCACAAGAGAGAATAAAAATAACCTTAGGATTTAACATGCTTTAGTGTGTGTTTTGTTTCCTTGATTTTTTCTTGTCTTCTCTTTGTTTGAGTTATGAGATTGCTTGTATCTCCCTCTTTTCCTTATCTACATGGTTTTAACTAGGAAATTAATAAGAAACCAAACAAGTTAGGATCTACCTCCTAACCATCCATTTTCTTTTTTTCCCTCATCCATTGAGTACATCTTATATATGGAGAGTTCTCCTCTTCCTTATAGAGGTCCTAACATCCCTTAAATAGTTTCCCAAGGTGATATATATTTTCCCACCTTTCTAGATAACAACCCCATATCCCTCCAACATTATCTTAACACCATATCTCATCATACCCCTACTTTGGTTCTACCTACTAACCTACCCTATCACATGATATCCCACCTTATGGGTGACACTTCTATTTCCACCATCTCAACCCAACCTTTAGTCACTAGGCATCATCTTATACCAATAATCCCACTAATACCACCATCCAAAATCACACCACCCAACCAACCAACACCCAACCACCTTCCATCCCAACTAACAGCCCTTTTAGTATAGGAGTAACCCAACCTTTGCGAATCGGTACTCCACTTACCATATAAGTACCCTTTATTAGTGTCACCACCATTCTTCTTATTTCCAACCCACCTACCTCCACTCCATTATAGAGTTTGTTTCTTCCCATACCTTCTACCCTTCCACCCATTAGCACCAAAGTTAAAACCTATCCTTTATTTACCAACCCTACCATACCTCCCACCCAACCTATGTCAGTCCCCCAATAGGTGCCCATTACACCAAACCCAAGATACATCCCTAACCCAAAAGTGTATGTACCTCTACCTTCCAATCAACCACCTCTACTTAGGTATTCATATGTAGTGTCATCCTAACCACCCAAGTCCACATACCAATATGTGATAGCTTCTCAACCCCTCATGATCCACCTATATATTACACCTAGCCAAACTCAACATAATCTACCCTACAACTATAGGGGTGCACACATACAAATAAACTTTGTAAAATTGTTAATGGACAAAATGACCAATTTGGATTCATCTATCTCTGATGCCCATAACCTCTTATCTTATGACCAAATATACAATAAACCAATTCATTTATCTGTCCCAATTCAACCTTATCCTTCTTAATGGGAACTTCCAAAATTTTCAAAATTTTAGAGCAAGGAAGACCCTCAACAACATTTTAGAGAATCTAGGCATTCTTTCTATTTGATTTTCTATGATGATGCTCTCCTTCTTTACACCTTCCCCATGTCTCTATCAGGTCCAACACTATATTGGTACAATGTTATTATAAATCACTCCCTCTTTTATTTTGCCTAACTAGCTCAGACTTTCTTAGATCACTTTTCCATAAACATCTCTAAGAAAGTTTCCATCACCGATATCTACTTCATTCAAAAATTTGATGATGAGTCCATAGCCAACTTTGTATCCCATTAGAGAAGCTTGATAAATCAACTCTCTTTCTATTTGCCCTAATTTGAGTTAATTTAACTCTTTTCCCAGGCTTGTGCCAAACATATATCATCTACTTTACAGGTTTAGAGCTTTAAGAACTTTGATGAGGCTATTACCATGGCATAAAAGTTAGAGAATGGAGCCATTGATAAGGGGAATCTAAAATTGAGAAACAAGAATTCCACCTTCAAATCAAATGAGCCCCCCTCCTCCAAACCTAATAATTAAACCAATGCTAACTCTAAAAACAAGGGAACCATGAATGTGGTTTTCCTTAAAACTTCCCCTCCACCCATTATTAATCAATCCAACTCTTCCAATCCCTCCAATCAGAACACTAGAAACCCAAACCACAACAACCAAAATAAATTTACTCCATTAGGGGAGTCATATATTTTGGTCTTGGAAAATTTGTTGAAAATGAATATCATACAACTTCCACTAATAAAACCCCCACAATAATTTGATTCCTCTCATCCTATACTTGGTTGTTATAAGGAGAATGAATTGTGTGACTTCCACCATGTAATTGGTCATGACATTAGTAGGTGAAATACCATCAATAACATCATCCAAAATCTCATTGACAAGGGGGAACTTATGTTGGATAACCCTAATTCACCCCCAAATCAATCACTTGACATATTTAGAAAGTGATTTCCTAACCATGCCCCTTCCATAAATAATGAAAACAATAGAGCAGAATCCTCTCACAACCACAAATTCCATATCATTAACACAGTTCCTAGTCAACTCGTTGTTGAGGAAACCATTGATGAAACTATCTTTCCTTCCCCTCCACTTATTGAGGTAGTGGAGTCACTATTCATTTCTTTGGAAAATGAGACCAAGGAAACAACCCCTCCACTTTCTCCACTCATTGAGGTATTTGAGTTACCCACCTCTCTTTTGGAAGACATACCAAAAGAGGCAACCATTACCACTATATCCTTCTCCTTCATCATACTACAATCCACCTTCCTTTGAAAAACATCCCTAAGGAAGAGATCACCCTACCTACCTCTCCCATAAGAGACTCATCTTCCCAAACCTTGGATCCTTTGATTGAATAAAAGGATGAGGTAACCATTTATCTCTCTCCACCCAAGGGTTTAACCTTTGATCTTAGTATTGAAGGGACCAAACCCATCTATAAGCCTTTTTCTAAACTAGTTCAAAACTTGGAGTACTTATCCCAATGTAATACAGATCATGCTACATTTTGGCACCATCTTAGCCTTCCCTACCCCAACCAAGCAAGAACCTCCAACCAAAACAATATCATCCCTACCTTCCATCTCCACTATTAAACCCACTATCACCAAAACTAAGCCATTAGAAACCTCTACCAATTAAACCATACCTGAACCATCCAAACCAACTACACCTAAAATAACCAATTCACCATCTACCATTCCTACCAACCCCACCAAAAACTTTGGCATATTACCTATTTAGGACCTTACTCACCCCTCATTAAAATTGGAATTAACTTCACCAAACCTATCAAATAAAACCCAAACCAAGCCAACAAAGAAGGTAACACCACCCAAGATTCCATAAACCATAAATCTACCTCCCCTTTCCACTTTTCCTTCTATTTTAAGATTTCACCCTTATACCTTAGTAAGGAAACCAACCATCCTAGATAAAACCCAAATCCAACCACCACTTTTGGTGACACCATCACTCCTACTTTCATCCTCACCTATTTTCACCAAACCTTCTATAACCAAACTACCTACTTCTAAGGCATTTACCCCAACACCTTTCACCTCCAATCAATCCATACCAAAACCATCCACAAAGAATGTTCCTTCACCCAAAACTCTTACCATAAAACCTATTCCTAAAAGGGCTTCTACCTCAACTACCAAACCTAAGACCTCCATGCCTTTGCCACCTTTGCCTAAGTCTTACTCAACCATCCTAGAAAGGTTATTACAATAATCTTGCTTAACCCTGACACCTATCATACCATTTGACCCATATAGTCCTAAACCATCCTGGTATAATGACAAATTAGTATGATCATACCATAGGACACCTAGGAATGATACTAAGAATTGTAAGGCTCTCCAAGTATTATCCCATTAACTGTACCATGAGGATGATTGTTATCAGATGAGCCTCCTATGATCCCACCACTAATACATGAACCAAGGGCCATCAACCAACACTTACCTACTCCCCCACTCTCACCTCAGAGTGAAATGGAACTGAAGCAATCCTCTAGCCTAATTCTTTCCTAGATCCATACCTTTCATGTGGTCACATGATAACAAGATCAACCAAAGGATAATGGAAAGGCAAAGGTGTCTATTCCATATACATATCCCTGTTCCACCTCCCAATCACCCAACCAACACTAATAACCTTTACCTTTAAACAAACCCAAAGTGTCCATTTTGGGCCACTCTCAATCCAACCCTTCTGAATCAATCCAATGAGTAGTTTTGAAATAGCTTCACCAAACACCGATGAATATGGAGGCTTTGAAATTTATAGAGGCTTTGAAATCTATAGAGGTCTAACTAGAAGACATAGAACCTATAACATCCTTTATCAAAGCTCTTTAGCTTTCTAACCTTGTTACCTTTAAGGATTTGGAAATTCCCTCCATCCATCTAGATGATCCATATCCTCCTCTCTTCATTACCATGTACATCAATCAAACACACATCAAAAGGGTTATGATTGATGGTGGAGCTAGCATCAACATTATATCCTCCCAAGCATAAAACCAACTCAACTTACTTAAGAACATTATGTTGAAAACCTTAGTGGTGCTTCAATCATTCAATGATACCATGTCTACTACTTTAGGAATATCATCATTCACATTCACTTAAGACCTTGCACACTTCCTAAGCTATTCTAAATATTATAAGGTTAGTTTCAGTATAATGTTTTGTTAGGATGCCCTTGGATTCCTTCCATGGGATGTGTTCCATCCACCCTTCACCAATGCATTAAATTTGAACACAAAGGTCAAGTTATTTCCATATAATCTAACCCAAGTCCTTTTACATCATGCAATATGATGTACCCACCCAATGACATTATCCTTCCCCCATCCAATAGGCCTCCATAAATAAAATTTGAATATAAACCTTCCCCCACCAGTGAAGCATCTACCATTTCATCCATCCCTTTTTCCCAAATCCCCATAGTGGACCCTATAGAATCAACCTTCTAGTATATTTCATTAGGGGAGTATCACCTTTTGACACTAGACACATTTCCTACTCCTTAAGAGTATGGGAATATTGAAATAAAACCTAGTTATGACCCCAATATTGGAATCATTGATCCTTTCAAGCCCTCAACCTATTATAACAATTTCATATATGGAGGACTTGATAAACCCATTGATACTTCTGCCACCTCTTTCTCACCTCGACCATTTACCTCCAATTTTTACTATTTAGATAAACCATAGTTTGCCAAGACATATCTTTATAGGTGCACTTGGAAGGCATTTAATCTAGGCCAGTATGAACATGGACCACATAAGTTGATTCTAATCAAGACCAAAAACCTCACAAAAAACATGGTTTTGGCTTCAAGCTACCTATGAAACAAACCAACCCAACTCCCATTACCATAATTAATGAGGAAATCCCATCCTCACTTGCTACTCCACCATTAATAATTAAGGATTTCAACATCACCCCCTTACTTTTTTCATAAACATGATTATTCTTAGACCCCTAACTTGTAAAAAGGATGTGGTGATCATAACCATTCCTTTGACTCATCTTGAGATGATAGGAGATGACGCTCTTACCATTAATATCATTCAGTGTTAGGATGATGATTCCATTCTCACCTACATTGGTGCAAAAGATTCTTCTATCCATAAATCTCTTCCTCTTGAGAATTCAACCATGTTGAATTAATCCATCATAAATATCAACTTGGGTACTCTAATTAACCCATGCATTATCAAAAACAACCAATCACTAAATTTTGAGGAGCTTCTAGACTTCCCATCCTTCTTACAAGACAACAACATAGCATTTGCTTGGTCTTACAGTGACATGCTAGTAATAAACACTCCATCTCTACCCACAATATAGTCACCAACCATGATGCCAAGACAGTTAGGTAAAAAATTTGATGAATGCATCCTCACATAGCCCTTCTCATCAAAGAAGAACTTCAATGTCTATTATCCATAAATTTCATTAAACCCATTGATTATCCGTAATGGGTCTTGAACATCATACCTATCACCAAATCCATAAGGGTGTTTTTCATTTGTGTGGGCTTTTGTGACCTTACCCTTACTTTCCTAAAGGATGACTTTCCTTTGCCAAGCATTGGCTAGTTTTTTGATCTTATAGTAGGCTATGAGATGTTATATCTTATGGATCGGTTCTCGAGTTACAATCAGATCTTGGTTGGTCTAAATATCAGCACAAAACTACCTTAATCACCCCATGGGGGGCTTCTATTATAGATTCATTCCTTTTATATTGAAGAACACTAGTATAACCTACCAATGCACTATGACCTATATCTTCCATGACCTTATTCAAAAAATCATCTAAGACTATGTCGATGAACTTCTTAGGAAATCCAAATGTTATAAAGATCATTTGGCCATTCTTAATATTATCCTTGAGCAACTCATCCATTACCATGTCTGTCTTAACCCTAAGAAGTGTATTTTTGGGGTCTTATCAAGAAATCTCCTTGGTTTTATCATCTCTCTTCAAGGAATCAAAGTTGATCCTACCAAAATCAAAGCAATCCTCGACAACCTCCTCCTACCCACCTCAAACAACTCCACAATTTTTATGGAAAGATCTAATACTTTCATCACTTTATCTCTCATCTCTCGAATTGATTCCAACCTTTCCACCACCTTATTAAGAAGGATGTATCTTTTAAGTGGAATAATAACTGTCAAAAGGCCTTTGATTCACTTAAAGAGTACCTTTTATCTCTACCCATCCTCATTTCTTCTAAGGAAGATCAATTTTACCTTTATATTTCCACCATTGACCACTCCTTAGGGGCAATGTTGGCTCATCAAAATGAGTAGCATAAAAATCAAACCATCTACTAAATTAGTCATATGCTTGTAGAATATGAGACTAAATATACCCATATTGGTAAATGTTTCCTAGGCTTGGTCTTTGTGGCCACAAAACTTTGCCATTACCTTCTTAACCATAAAACATATGTCATAACCAACACTGACCCACTCAAATACATGCACTTCAAGTTATACCAAAATTAGCATATGGCTAAGTGGCTCATGTTTTTATCTAAATTTGATCTTGATTTCTTTTAATAGAAGTAAATTAAAGTGAAAGTATCACTATCCAATAAGTTAAAGAATCTTTAGCAAACAATCAATCTCCTTCCCTTGAGTTTATTAATGAGTCCATTATGACCCTTTCTTGAGCTGACTTCACCTATCGAGTGACTATGTTCTTTGATGGGTCAAAGTGTCAATGTGGTGGGGGAGATAGAATCATCCTTATCCCCCTAAATGGTGAACCTCTTCCTTTATCCTTTAAGCTCAATTTTGAATGTACAAATAATATGGTTGAATACAAAGCCCTAATGATAGGTCTCCAAACTGCTTTAGCCTTGGAAGTCAAAATAATTAACATCTTTAGTGACTATCAACTCATGGTCAATCAAATTAATGGCTCTTATCAATGTAATAATGATGTTTTTCAATAGTAGAAACAACTAGTTGATGTCCTCTTAACATCATTTTAACACTACCATATCCAAACCACTCTATGATCTATGAACAAGTTTGTTGATATGATGGCTTTTCTTGCTTCCTAGAACTTATTTTACACCCTTTGACTCTAAGTTATATTTAATTATCCACCACCTTACCCAACATTGTTATGCCAAATCAAACTTTCCTACTAAATTTAATGTTGAGGAGACCCAACCTAACCTTTAGTACCAATAGACCTTCGACTATATCAACATTGCCATCGTCCCTCCCAACCTTTCATGGAATGTTTGAAGAGTGTTTACCTAGGAACATCATGTTATACCATAATAGGGGGAGTTATTTAATAAATGTGGCTTTGATGGTCTCCTCTTTCGTTGCCTATGCAGTCATGAAACCTCTCATGCTATTATATAAATACATGATGGGATCTATGGGAGACACTTTAGTGGCCTTGCCTTTCCTAACACATCATTTGCCTTGGCTATTATTGGCACACCCTTAACCAATATTGTTGTGATTATATGAAAAGGTGTGTCAAATGTCAACAACATGCCAATTTACATCACACACCTAGCCATAGTCTCCAAGTATCCAAAGATCTTTAGCCCTTCTAATAATGGGGTTTGGCTATTATTGGTGAAATTAACCCCCATTCTTCATATTGACATAATTGTATCATCACTGTAATAGAATATTTTACTAAATGGGTAGAGGCTAGTTTTCTCATCTCAAATAAAGCTAAAAATATTTTTGACTTTATCAACCATCACATTATCTAGAATTTTGGTGTTACTAATAAAATAATCACCGACAATGGAAAATATTTCAAAAACATATAAGTCTAAGGTCTTTGTGATGCATTCAATATCAAGTTAAGTTTCTCATTGCCCTATTATCTATAAGCTGATGTCTAGGCTAAAGCCTATAAAAAAATCTCAACAACATGCTAACTAAAATGGTCAACGCATCTAGTCAGGATTGACATTTGCACATACCTTTCACCATATGGGCATATCATAATAGCATTTGAACCCTTATGGGTGCTACCCCTTTCTCTCTTATGTTTTGAGTAGAGGTTGTCTTGCCTCTCAAAGTCCAAATTCCTTCTCTTCACATATCCATAAAAGATATCACTTTTGAGAATCATTATCATCAATAACATTTAACCCAAATTAAGCTACTTGATGAACATCATTTATCCATGTTCACCCACCTTCATGTCTATCAATATTGAATCAATCATGATTATAAAAAACACCTTAAAGTATGTGAATTCAATATCAAAGACCTTGTCTTAAAGGAAAATCAACATGCCACTAATTTGGATAAAATCAAGTATTATAAGAAGGCATAAGTATGGATTGGGAGCTTACCAGTTGTCCTCTCTTGGATCAAACTCACCTTTTTGTCTATCTTAAGCTCATCCCTTATTTTCACCCACATTCATCTCCTTCTTTTAAGGATAATTGATTAAAGCTAAATCATTTGATTATCCATTACAACCTTAGCCTAATATTGAACATGGGTACCAAGTTTCTGCCCATGACATGATCTTCACGGTACTTTCCGTCCCCTTATAGGATAGATTCCCATGGTCATTATTGCTTAAACCTCTTTTACCCATCATCAACCTTCTTATGCTCTATTTTTTCCTTCTTATAGGTGAACCTTTTGAGCCTATATAATCAAATACATGCCCATACCAAAAAAACAATCAATAAAAAAAAACACAAAAGACCAACACTCATATGGGTCATTCCAAGCAATCACAAACTACTCCCTTGAATGACAAATGCTAAAACATATCATAATTACTCACTATAAGGTAGACTTATCCCTTCAAATATGGATATAAAAATCCTTAAATAAATCTCACAAACTTAGACCACTCCATTGAAGGATGGCTAAGTAAAGAATTTGTCAAAGCATACTAATTTCTTGGAAGCTTCTTGCATCAATCAACTTCCCCCAAGCAATAACAAAATAATAAAAGACCCATTATAAAAAATCAAAAAAGATAAAAATAATTTTTCAGGCTATAATTATATTTCATAATAATATCTCTCACATTGATCATTCTACACCTTATATGACATGGACTTGTTTATATTAGCTCTTTGCTGACCTATAGAAGAGGTAATCTAGTCTTATAAGAAGGTTCCATTTTCATCCATCTCCATTTTATTCATTCTTTAAGGGAGCTATTTTGAGCTTACTTGACATTATGTGATCAAGACACATTTTTAACCAACTAATGAATGTTAATGCAAGGGATTCGAAGAACTTATTTTTATAAGCTGATCATACTTCAATTTGTTTCTCATTGTCAAAAAAGTAACAAAGTGGCTTCTTCTTATTCTTTTATATCTACTTATTGATACATTCATTATGACATTTGTCTCTTGAATAGGATATCTCCCTCAAATTTTATTTTTCTAATCCAACTTCCTTTATGTGTCAACCCCCTTTAACTAATCATATGCAACTCATTAAAAATAGTTAAAAACCAATTATGTGTTTTATTACATGTTGTGCCTTGATTAAGTTTTTTCAATCACAATAACATCTTATCCATCATAAAAAACATACAATAATCATAAAATTACCTTTTATCATCATAAGTCAATAACTTATCACCTATAATCTACGTCAACATGTCTCTATTCACAATAACATCATAATCAACTCATCCAAAAAACTAGTAATGCCAACTAATCATGAAACATCTATCACTGTGTTATCATACATTATCCATATATGTTATCTATAACATGCCTATCTATGTAAGAAAGAAAAGATTCATCCACATGTCTAACATAGCATCTAATCACAAAAAAACATCATCATATCATAAACATCACATCACCTAATTATAACATCATAATAATCCTACCATCTATCACATCCATAAAACTATGATCCATTAACCCATAACCATGTCATGAAAATAAAGTACATCATTGTCATCCATAACCATAACAATAATCACAAAATATCCTAGTCATGTCCTACTAAGCATAAACATTATCTATCATAAACAACATCCATAAATATTGAATATCATCATGAGCATAAATTAAACAGCCACATCATCACATGCCTGATTAAGTGAGTACACATAAACCATAACATGATAAATCATATAAACAAAATCACATCCTTAAACATCAACAAAAACCATGAACAATGATCACATCTATATATTATGTGCTCATAATCAAAATAGTGGTCATATATACAATAATGAACATGTCTATAAAAATGCATATACATCTCACTACAATGGCTCATAGGCTAGTATCAAAATCATATGATACATAAAAAAATATAATGTCTCATAATATTCTATGAACTTAGAGCACCTTTACTTCTGAGAGCCTATCTACCTCTTGAGCTTACCTATCTCCCTATGGATATAACCCACTAACTTGGTATCACATTGTTGGCCCCTCCAGTGATCCCTACTCTATACTCACCCCATCTAAGCTCATCTAAGAGACATGTCAAAACTAAGGCCTCATAGTAGTGAAACTCCTCCATTGTCATGACATATCTCATCATGGAAATGGTCCTTGGTGGTCTTGTAGGTGATGGTACTCACCCTCCTACCTACTTAATAGAGTCTCTTTCCTATGTAATGGCTATTTAAGACCTAACCTGATCCCTCTCCCTAGTCAGTGTAGCCACTTGGACCTTTGAATGAGTCACTGACATTAAGGATGCATATATCGTAGCTAGTGCCACCTATGCCTAATCCCTCTTGACAATCAATACATATCTATCTAGGGCATATACACCCATATAATCACCATCTCCCACCTCTACATCCATGTCTATGTCCTAAAATCTCTCATCACCTCTAAAAATAGTTACATCATAGTGTGCCTAGAACCACATAAGGTACCCATCAGTAACACTTGCATCATCAATCTCAGCTCTCATTGGGAGCTTTTTATAATCAATAAATACATCCTCTAGCTCTAGGGCTAGAAATAGGAACTCTATGTCCTCCCTCTTATATCTAATAAAATCCCTAAGGATATCCTATATTAGGCCAAACTATCTCCTCACCCTATCAAAAGGGATCAACTCTACATCTAGATCCACCTCTCATACATCCACCTATAGCTTTATAGTGATAAAATATGCCTCATATGACCAGCCCATGAAGGAAATCTGACATACAATTTCCATACCACATCACCCACCACCAATACATCCAATTAGTCCTTATACCACTATAGATCACATGTCCTACTTCTAAGTCTTATGAGCTCATAGTCATACCTCCATCACATGAACCACATAGTGAAGTCCATATGAATAACCATGGCAGTCCACCTAGTCAGAGAACTTTGATGTACTCATAATCCCAATAGTATAGCATAAACCCAAAGTTAATACCATACCTCCTATGCTACCTAAAGCCCCAAAGCACTTTATATATCTGCATTAACAAGATAGGTCACCAAGCATATACTATCTAATCTATCACCATACCAACCAAAATACCTAATAAAAATGAAGGAAACCTACCACTGCTCGAGTGAGGCAATGCATAACAAGTCACTACCATCATCATCATGGTGATAACCCATATTTTACCCCTATCCATGTAATATAGGGGTGCATAGTGTAGACCTCCATCATGCTACCTTGCATTTACTACATCATCATCATCATCATCATATAGCTTACCCATGAGCTAGTCCCACTCCTCACCCTTAATGTGCTCTATCAGCTCACCTCTTAATGGTATCCACATGATCCTATGAATATCCTTTGGTAGGATCATCATCTCTCTAGTAGGAAGTAGGAATGTGTTAGTGGCCAAATCCCATCTCTCGATGAAGGCCACTAACATAACTACATCCTAGGTCATGTGCTAATAATAACTAATAACACCCAAACCCATTATTGATAGGTGGTCTTACTCCTAACCCATCATCACTCAATAGACCTCATCTAGTAACTGTAACACTTGATCTTACATATGTATCTACTCTCTCACTTACACAGTCATCCTAATACCTTAGTTTGCCTAGCTCATCAAAAATCACCTAAAAACTACTACCTAGTACCTATTAACCTCTTCTATCAAACTACACCACAAAATTACCTTAGACTTTACCTATCCTACTACATCTATCCACCTGTTCACCCTTAACCCTTTCCTAAACATACCTTTACAATCTTCTTTTTTAAACATGGACTTACAAAAATTCCCTTAGTTTACCCAACCCTTAATGTTTATAACAAACTTATTCCTTCATTGATCATCAATATTTGAGTTTTGACCAATGATGATTCCTTTTGGAACCATCACCAACCAATAATCAATCACTAATGGCTAGGTCATTGACTACTAAAGGTTACCACCTAGTGACCTATTGATAGTCACCTATTGACTGTCAATGGTTAATAATTGACTGGTGATGGATGATAGTGACCACCAATGGTCATAATGTAATGACCACTAGTAATTTAACCCTAACCCTAACATCATAAACCTAACAAAACCTCAACCAAAACTAATTAAAAGCTCATCTAAACCCATTTACCCTCTCCTACCTATAATACTCCTCCATAATTTTACCCCTTTTACCACTTCCATCATTAATTACACCCACCTAGCCTTAAACCTAACCCTAAAAATAGGTCTAAGCCACCCATAGTCATCCAAACAACTATTTCAACATAAAACATTACAAATTTAATTGTATCCCTACCTCATTCCATGATTGTCAATGTGGAGGTTCCCTCTGAACCATCACCATGCCCCATGTTGTCCCTCATCCTCTCTACATCCTCATTAGTCAAACCTCTACCTCACCTCAATCAAATCTTAGGAAAAACACCTAATCAAAACTTCACTCAATCCCACTCTCAACCATCATCATTTTTCTCACAAGAACAAACTTTCAAATACCAAA
The DNA here is from genome assembly GCA_037957365.1 of Torreya grandis. Classification (NCBI taxonomy): domain Eukaryota; kingdom Viridiplantae; phylum Streptophyta; class Pinopsida; order Cupressales; family Taxaceae; genus Torreya; species Torreya grandis. Next base: position 524,830 of record JARHVA010003305.1, read on the forward strand.
GGTTACAATGAATAAATGAGCAAATAGAACCCATAGTGGAATTTTAACCTCACCCTTTTAAGGCTGACATCTAATTACCAATGGTTAGTAGCTGAATGTCAAAGGTCAACCTTGACCATCAATGGTTAACCTCATAACATTTTTTCCCAATACAAATTAACATTTTTTTAAAAACCACCAATGACCCCTACCATAATATTAGTCACTTTACTAAAATTCTAAATGTTTTATGATGACCTTGCCTTGGTCACTTTGATCACTATGATTAATTCACCAATCACTAATTTTTCACACTAACCCAATCATGTCTTCTCAAGAGCACTTCTTACCTCTGATACCTATGAATACATTGACCTTGCCTAAGAGACTTGAGTTTATGAGTACAACCTAACTACCATGCCTAAATGTGATCATTTGGTCCACTTGTCACTTTTCATTCTAAAACCACTTGTTTTATAAACTACTTTAACCATGACAACCTAGTCAATGTGTGAAATGTGATTTCACATTTAGTCACATTTTATGTGCATGTTTTCACCTTAATTCCCAAACCAACCAATGTTATCATCCACTTCACCACTTATCAAACATGCACTTGATTATGTTTCAACTCATCAAATCATTTTTTGAGAAGGAACACATCCTCCCATGTTTGGGTTAGTCAAACATTTGACCCACCATTCATTTTTTTATTTTGTAGCTTACAGATAAAAATTGTACAACAAAAAGATGCAAAATGTAGACACTAGAAATATGCACAGTACACTTCTAAATGTTGATCTAACCCCTAGCCACCCCTAGACCCCATCAGGACCACTTAATAACCCATAACTACCAAACCTAAGTCAAAATGACTAACTTTGACCATTTTACCTTTGACCTATTGACCATTGATTGTCGACCCCTAACCATTGATAGTTAAGACCAACCACCAATGTTCAGCCTTTTAGCCACCTTAAGGGTTAAATCCCAACTCAACTCCACCTTGATGTTTTATTCTTATCCACTCATATAATTGTGCATGTTAATACTAAAATTAGATGACTTATTAACACTATGTTTAAACTTATTGTTTCACCTCTCCTTTTCTTCTATAAGAAGAGAGGAGGAGGTGAAAAAAAAGGGGATCAATCATCAAAGATAATCAACAATTATTAGAGATTCTTGTATCAAAAATTATTTTACAGGTATTCTTTCAAAAAATCCAAGAAAGCTTCCAATAGGTGAGATAGAGATCCAAAGTTCTATTTCTCATCAATCACAGCTAAGACACTGAAACTCTACCAGAATTACTCTAGGATCCATAATGGGTTTTCAGCCACCCACCTAAACATTCTTCATGCAAAAGAGTTGAGTATTTTTTTATTAAATACTTACTTTATTTATATCGTACAACCAATTTCTATCCTAAACCCACCTCCCAAAATCACTCAACAACATTTCAGACCTACCTTTACCTAGACCAAAACCCACAGTAATTTATGATGGTCACCCTGACCACTGATGGTCTATCCATGACCACTAGTGGTTATCCAACCATCAACAATCACTATGTGACAATTCTAATAATAATATAATTACACCTATTATTCCCTAACCAAATCCCACTTTCTAACCTTCTACATGAGCATAAAACATCACCCTATTTTTTGAACCACGTCAGATTTATTTAGCACTTTTTATATTTGATTTCATTATCTTATGTTATTTATGCAAGAAATATATCTTTCATTTATATAATTTGATTGTTTAAAAGTGTGGATTGACATCCTCTAAGGAAGCTCATGATTCTTGGATCTAGCTTACTAGGTAATCCACCCTACTATCTAACTAATCAACCATTTCTTTAATGTTTTTTTATTTGCAGGTCATTCCTCCCAGGCCAAAGAGGAGTATCTATAACCATCTAGATTATGGAATGCAAACCAAATCTAGGTTCTAGTGATCTCACCCTTATTTCATGTTTTAAAAATATCCTTTAAGAAATAAAGCAAAATTTACATGAAACATAGGCCACCATAGTTATGTAGTAGCCCACACTCCTCTAGAGTAAATTGACAAAGTCAAAGAAACTATATTATCCTCCATTATATTTATGAAATGCATATTAAATTCCCTTTAAGGGTCATTTACCAATGTAATATCTTTGCTTTTACCCATTCCATTAGTGTTTCAATGCCAATTTGGCTCTCTTTGATGATAACATAGGCTAATTAGGCCTATTAGGCTTAATTACCTAAGTGTTGACATATTTTCCTCCATTAAACTTGAATAAAAGCATGGTAAACTATGTATTAATTTGGTTCATGCCTGAGGCAATAGCTCCAACAATGAAAATGGATTGGAAATCACTAGGAACTTGAAATTTAACTTCTCTAAGCTGACTGGTTCATCTCTCTTAAGCATGGCAGATTGGAAGTTTTGTAGGTAATTTAAAAGACCTAAATAACTAAATGTTTGAGCATGTTAATATTTTAGGAGTTGAATTAAGTCCCAAAATTTCCATCCTACTGATTGGAATCATTATGCACTATCAAATACCTTTCATTCTGAATAAAACTTCACAAAAGTATAACTTTTACAAATTCATATAATTTTGTACAACTCATCCTAATTGAAAGGGTCCTAAGAGTGTCTTCAACATGTTATAATCATAATATAGGAAAAATTATCACTTCTAGAATCATTTCCAATTGTATTTTCTCCATTGGGTTAAAACTAAGGGTTTGGGAGGGTTTTGACTAGTTTGAACCCTTAAGGATGATTCATAAAGACGTGATGTCCAAATCATAATTAAATTACAAAAAGTGGATCTATGTAAACCTCATTAGCTATTATGAACTCCTTGGCCTCCCATGTTGTATGTCTATATAGTTCCAAGTGAAATAAAATAGCTTATTTGGCTTGTTCTTACATTCTAGGAGGGTCTAATGCATTGTAAGGCCAAATTGACTTATTTATGTTATTATTATGCAATAAAATGGCTTTAATAATTATTTAAATTTCACCCAAATTTAATCTATGAATGTATAATGGTTCACTAGTCTCAGAAAGTGAAATTAGGTCCTTTGAGCAATTAGGCCTAGTTTAGGCCTAATAGGCCTGACTATGTGTACTTGCCTTCTTGACCACTTTGAGAAGTTTGAGAATGTATGAATCATTTTAAAAAATTATTAACCTTTAAAAAAACCTCATTCATCATATATTCATTTCTCCAAATCTCCTCATCATGAATTTTGGTCTTTCTTGCACTATTTGACAAGTTTATAAGGTGTTTAGTCCCTAGAGTGCCCTACCTCTAAGATAAAATAGAGGATACCTGCCATATTTTATTAGTCATATGGAATCCATTATGATTTTTATTAGGTCAGAAGGAACATATTATCCAAATTTAAACACTTGATAATGCCTATAAGGCCTTCAAATGGCTAGTTTTGCTTAGACTACCCTCATATTCCCTACAAACTATGTGTCCAAGCTTGGGATCTGATGTGTTTAAGCCCATTTTAGGTGATTTTATGGATAAAAACAATAATAAATATTTAATATATCTTATATCACCCTTATCTATCACATTTTTTGACTTCATGATGTGACTGGTCCCTTTAAGCATCTAACTTACTTAGCAAGGTTTGGAGATTAAGGCTTAATTTGACCCTTAGAGGTCTGAAAACATTCACTCTAAGGGTTTTATGAGTGTAAACTCATTTAATGACCATGGGTAACCTTCATAAAGTTTTTCAAAGACTTAACATCTTGATACATCCTCTATTTCAACTCACTTTCCATCCCCTTTGCATATAAATGCCCTCTTAGGGCAAGTTGACTAAATTCTATTTAAACCCTATGTTTACTCTTTTAATGACTGCAACTTGACTTATGATGGATTTTAAGTGATTTATGTATCTAAATAAAGGTGAATATGATAAATTTTATCTAAGGTTTATATATTATGCATCAAAATCCTCTACTTTATTTGAAGGGATCAACCTGCATGTTGAAACCCTGGTATGTCCCTTTACTCATGATTTGTTAGAAATTATGGTCTTAGCTTTGCCTAGGATGTAGTTATTTTAACCATCACCCTTGTATATGGTTTGACACCTCACTCATTAATAGAACCTAAAGACCAAAATCATCTATTTTACTTGACCACTGATCCATTGAAATAGTCATGTGCTTCCCTTCCCAAGTCTAACATGACTAACCTATAGGTGTCCCTTTTGCCATCTTAACTAAGTGAGGGGCTTGTCTCCTTAATGTGAGTGTCTTATACCTTTGGATCAAACTCAGATTTATGATCTCTCTATGGGTTAAAAATTCCCTTTCATTGTGTTGATATTAACCTCCAATTTAAAGACTTAACTTTGTCTTGTCCTTGAATTGATGACTATAGGCTGCCTCTATGTTACTATAGATGTCTACTCTATTATGTTAAGAATCCTTAAGGGAGTAAATTATTTATAATTTAATGTTTTTGGCTTATTTTAGATAATAACACATTATATTTATATAATATATCTCACATTCTTATGAAATATAACTTCTCCATAACCCCTTTCATATGCTAAGCCTAGTCTAGAAGAGGTGGATGTATGTGTTACTATAAGGGCTGATTAGGCTTATGATGGAGATGGTGATTTGATGAGTGTGAGGTATTAATAAATATCAACACTCACATAATGCAATTTATGCCTTACCATTCACTTCACATTTAGGAGAAGTCCTGACTCCTTCAAATGATCCAACAGTCAGGTACCCTTTGACCCCTCTCCTTATACAGACTAAGACAGTCTAATGCATAATCTAAGATGAATGTTTACTGACTATTTAGGGTGTTTATAATACTAATTATTTATTTAAAATCACCATAATCTATCTCTTCACTCTATCACTATGATTTTCCTTTAATAGGCTTCTTGATCACTCATAGACTATTCCTTTAAACTTTGTTGTAGCATGTCAAAGATTGGTTATAGGTGCTTGTAAGGTTTATGATGAACAAGGTGACTTGAAGCCATTTCAATTTATTGTATCATAAACTTGCATCATCATTAATCTCTAAGTCATTCACTATCTTTAGAAACTTAAGGCCATGATCTTGGTTTCCTTATTAGTACTCAATCATCTAGGAGTATAGCCCTATGTATGATTTGAGATAGTCCACTTGTGACACTTGGAGTAAACATTACCTTGGACCATTTATGGTTATCATTCATTATTTAATCCTTGACTAGAATTAATCATAGTCTTATTATATCTCTAATTTTTCCTTGAAATCTTTCTTAGTTGTGTTCTGTTGATACTATTTTAGTAGGTCATATGAATGGATAAAAGTGGTTATTAGGTTTCCTTAGTAGGTTTCATGATCTACACAGGTTCAACACTTGTGACTTACTTTCTTCTAAAGGTTTCAATAGTAATGGAGGTATATAACATGAATAATACCTAGAAGGAATGATGAATGGGTGAATAAGGATTTAAATTGAGTGACAAAGAGATGATAACAAGAAAATAGGGTGGAATACATAGTATAAAGATAGTGATGGTAATGTGAAGTGGTAGTGGTGTGGATAGGACATGGAAAGAAGGATAAGACTCCTACTAAGACCAACCATTTTCAATTTAAGACCTTGGACATAGGATATTTAAACCATGAGAATTTTAAGGCACAAACACATCACATGGATACCTAAAATGAAACCTTATAAACTTCAAAAAACTTTAATTTTCCCAAACAGACCTTAAACTCTACTAAGAAAGGAACTATGAGTTAAGAGGGAAGATGTGTGGTTCTTATACATTTAACATTATCAAGGATGTTTAAGAGATAGTTTTACATGACATGAGGAAGTTTCATCATCATTTAACATCTCATCTAATGTTTCTTAGCTATATATTAACCCTGTAGGTGCTATTGGTCCCTTCAATAATGTTGACATAGTATGATCCTTAGTTTTGCATGAGTCCTTCCATCTTTTATATTATCTAACATAGAAAGGGGACATTTGACATTAAATTTGAGAAATAAAGTATTGTAACTATTTTATCACTTCTAAAAATATTCAAACCAATCAAGGAAACTATTGATGAGGACCTTTAAACTTGTCTAATATGGTCAATTTTCTTGAAGGCTACACATAGTTCTAGCTATGAATATTTTTAAGATATGTGGTATAACATGTGTGAGAAAAAATTGTAAATTTACATGGGAGGCTCCTTTAATACTTGAGACAACAACATCAATCATCATATCGAGAAAACCAATCAGAAATACATGAAAACCATTGACTTAAAATTGGCCTCTGTAGATGTGAGATGCATATACATCCCTTAACTTCTTAAGGAAGCTTCATAAATTTATGGAGACCAATATTTAAAAAATTGATTATTATTGGAAGATATTTGAGTCTAATTCTCATGTCCAAGAGTTGGGACCTCCACTCTCTCTCTCCTATATGGTACAAGTAGGAACCTGAGGGGTTGTCCAAGCTTGTAAAGAAAGGTTGATGAAGAACATAATGATTTTGAGCTTGAATGGATTACATTTTTCCTAAAACTTTTTAGAGGCATGACATATGAGCTCAAATTAATCACTAATTCACTTGTTTTATGGTATAATTTATACATTCCATACAATATTTAGAAAATCCTTTAAAAAGAGTGTTTTTCCTCATTTCTTCCAATTTTAGATTCTGCAATGCCATATAATGATAAAATGAGGTTAATAATGAATTAATAAACCTATTTAAAGTAGGATAAACATAGTATGGAATTATAGAAGCCATAGATTCCCCTATGGGGCCCATTTGTCAAGTGGAAAGGATGTGGGTTAGATTTTAAAAGGACTCTAAGTGGCATGAAATCCCTAGTGAAGGTGATTGGCATGGATAACATATATTTTAGGCCCCTTTTAATATAATTAAAAAATCATTTTCCATTTTTCTAAAGTTTATAAAGCAATATGGGCTCATGAGGGGGTTTTGAGAGGTAATCAATGGCTTAGGAGGGGTAAAGAAGGGGTTAGGTGGACTTAGGTGAATATATCATAAGAAAAGGTATTGAACACACCATTATATTAATGTTAAGGAATACAACATTATAACAACACTTTCATATTACCAGAACACTAATATACCCTTCAAATAAGGCTAAGCACTCAATAAACTTTATGACCTCATGACAATGATATCTCTCATTCTAAGACACAATAACACTTATTATATCATCACAAGGACTTCAAAACACCCATGAAACCATGGATCAATCATGAAATATGACACAACATGATGTTCTTAGTAAGGATTCTAAGACTCTCATTAGGATAAGGAAGACATGACCATGCTGAGAAACACTATAAGCAAGCTAGAATGATGGTCACTAGAATTTTTAGATATAAGGGGTTTAAATTTGGCCTATGAGGAAAAAATTTCAACATTTATAATGACTATGATGTGTTACCATACTGTTAATTATGGGAAACAAGACATTGTCTTGACAAAGTGATTTAAATAAAGAAATATAACATGATGACTACTTGGGCTATCAAACTAAATTATAGTCTTGACATCTTAGGGACTTATAGAATAAATGAGTCACACAAAAATCATAGTAAAATATTAACCCAAAACTAATAAAAAACATAAAAATTAATAACAAAGAAAGGAAGGAGCTGAAAGAATAAGACAAACTATAAACTTGTGTAAAGTACTTATTTGGACAAAAAACTAGCTACTATAAGACTAACCTAAAATTAACTTCATTCCCCTAGGATCAAATGGGAATGTTCTATAATCATTTTGGCACCATTATGTGGTGTTTTAATTTTATTATTTGAGTGCTATTAGACTTTGAACCATGTGTGATAACCTAAACTTGTAATTAACAATCTCATGGTCACTTATAAGAGTGACTGGACCATCTGGCTTCATTCCCAAGTGTATGGGTTAAGCATGAGGGTCAAGAACCCCATAATATTATTCCCAAATCTTTATATGGTTCATCATAAGCTTCATATCCTCTTTAATTAGGGGCTACAACTAATTTTTCTCCTTAGATTCTAGATGATTAGCTACCTAATCATCCTTGACAAGGTCCTCTTTAAGCTTTTATTAGTGTGGTAATGGGGTGTCTAACTTCAAGGATAATTCTTATAAGTCCTCCAAAAATTACATCTCCTCATGATCCATAGATAAATAATAGAGGTGAATTTCGTATTTACCACCTACTTGTAAGATACCATGTTAATCATTCACCTTCTTTTCTTGGACAGGGTCCTTAAAAATATCTTGGTCTACTAAATTTTGTTCCTCTTCATCTCTAATAAAGGGTGAAAATTCATCAATCCATTTAAGTATAAGCTCTTCTTATATTTTCACTTCTTGACTCACATTTCCTTCTTCACGTAGGACTTCAACTTGTTATCTTATCACTTCATTTAAGCCTACAACATTAAGTTGTTTCATTTCACTTAAGAACTCCAAGCACAAGTGGTGTCACTAATATTCCAATGAATCCTTAACCTCAGTCTCAATAGCATTATTATGAAGGATATCATCTATTTTGTATCTTAGGTAAGGATTAGCTTGTGCTTCTTTTACATCAGCTCCAATATTATGACATTACAACTGCCAATCATCATCTAATTTCTACTCATGTTTACTTTTTGATCCATTAGATTCATAGGGGTTCCAATTTAAATATCCTATTAATATACACTATAATTTTATTCTCCAACATGATCTTGAGGCTTAGCTATAACCACTACATGGTCAATCTCTTGGATGACTGACCCTTCATTAACTAATCTTGATAGTTTATCCACCATGCTTGGAGGTTTAGATTCTAATTTTGGTGTATTTAACTTACTTTCAAAGGCAGAGATGGTGGGTGGGAAATATTTTTAGTTAGTCTCCTTGATGGATACAAGGGTATTTCTCCAATTTAGGATCTTAGGGGTGCTATGATTGAAAACAACATCCTTGCTCTTGTAGACATTATTTACCTTATCACTTTTTTATGTGATTAGATGTCCCTGGGTTGTTTCAATATGCAGGATTGAGGCTATACTTGGAAAGTTTGAGAGTCTCTTTAAAATGAGCTCCATACCTTCTCTTCATTCCTTATCTTCCTTTTCAAGGGTAGGCATGATGAAGTTTAGGTCCTTATCCCATGAAGGATTCTATGTGGGGATCACTTTAGGATATTTAATAGGCATAAGACTTTGGACACAAGTATATTTATTTGGAGAAAGGAGGTGAAGGCAATCTACCTTTGGGGTGGTTGGAGTTTAAGGTTGCATGTGGAGTTTAAAGAGTGACTTAGACTTAAATTTGATTTCCACACCATGCTCAAATTGGTACCCCATATGAGACAAGTCCTTAAAAAAACATCCCCCAACCTTAGTCATAAAATCACCAGACAAACACAACATAAAGTGAGGCACTAAGTTTGATACAATAATGTCTTGCATAACTAAAAGCTTGGGGTAGGAATGGAAAGTGAGTTGTAATTTTTTTACAAAACCAAATACCTTCATGGGAGACCCATTCCACTAAACTTCAAGGTTAAGAATAGGTTCATGCATTAGGTTTGATTTATTTTCCTCTAATTTAGGGATAATTTAAAAACTTGCCTTATCGTTGAGCAAAAAATTATGGACTAAGAAATATCCTATGATTTGAGAGGCAAGAAAAGGAGATGGAGTAATAAACTTAGCTAATTATGGTTGGTTTACATGAGTATTTTTATGAGGAGTAATGGTTTGACATTCAACCCTTTTCTATTATCTAATATTCTCCTTCAACTTATCTCTTTCTTTCCATAATTTCTCAATATCTAAGTGCAAGTGATGATTATTTAGTGCAAGTTGATTACAAGGGGTAGTAGGTTGATAATATAACTAGTCATAGGGTGATGAGGTTTCTATGGAGGTGGAGGAGGCTCATAATAGGTTGGATGGTCTTGGTATCATGTAGGATGTTCATTATATGGCTAGTAAGGATTAGTGTATTCCTCATATGGGTTATGATAAGGTGGATGGGGGTGGAGGGTAGAAGTCTGCCTCATAGGCTACCATGACTCCTTATATAACATGTGCATCATATTGTAACCATGACCAAGGAGCTCTTACCTATACAATAATGAAATCATAATACCTTATAGATTGAAACTAATTACAAACCTCCAAAATATGCTTGAATATGATCAAGGTGACTGCATATGATGTTATTGATGTCCTTATCTTCCAAATGTCCTCTAATGTATTTATAGCATACTTCAAGACACTTGAAAGTTGTCCCATAAAGCATGATATAAATTTTAGAGACTCTAGGTTTCACCCTTTCTAAGGAGAGGAGTGTTCATATCCTAACCTCAAAAATAGGCTAACATGATAATGACCTTAGGTTATGGGTTGTCTATTAAGTTGATCAGACCTCAATATTTTAAGGGGATAGATCCCTTGATTGTTCATTCCAATGATCTCTTTAATACCAATTTTTTTTGGGATGTAAATGGTAAAAGAGATGCATAATTAAAAATTTGATCTGAAGTATGGTGATGCACTTGATATCATTCTATCCACTCATTCAATATTAAACTCTCAACACACTAACAAAACAATGTATATAGCTAAGAGACTATCTTCAATGAATTATAAAAATTAATACTTCATCTAAAGGTTATTATAATAAGTTAAGTGGGAGGTTCAAGAGGAAAAGGCATGGTTTAAGGCACTTGTAATCTGATTTCCATTTTAAACCTAAGTTATCCACCTTATAACACACTAGACAACCTGCCAAGAATATTGTTAGCACTTAGGTGTAACTTGGACCTATAAGAGGGCATGTTATACCACTATTACATATCAAAACACAAATTATAACCCATGAAGAAGCTTCAATATGATCTATTCATCATTCAAGAGGTGCATGATTAAAAATGCTAGTAGAGTTTCCTCATACCAACCAGAGGTATACCAACTAAGGCAAAGAGCCTTGAATATATAAAAGAGATGAGGAGAGAATAATGGTAATCTTGCATGAAAGAGTGGCTAAGGGGTCATCAATTATCAAGTCGACTCAAAATAATAGTTATAGTAGTTATACAATTCTCCTTCAATCCTTTCATGTGTTGAACCTCCTTGGTGGCTCCTTGAATAAAGTTTTGACATTAGAAATTAGGTAAGGGAGACTGAGTCAAATTTAGTTACACTATGTCAAAGTCTTGACCATGCCTAAAATATTCCATCATGCTCCCCTATAGCGATTGCAATCATGAATTAGGCCACCATAGTAATGTAGCAGCCCACACTCCTCTAGAGCAAGTAAATTATCTTATCCTATATTATATGTATGAAATTCATATTAAATTCCATTTAAGGGTCATTTTCCAAATTAATATCTTTGCTTTGACCCATTCCATCAGTGTTTCAATGCCAATGTGGCTCTCTTTGATGACAACATAGGCCAATTAGGCTATTATACCTAATTTTATAAATGTTGATGTAATAGACTCCATGAAACCTATAAAAAAGATTAGTATCCTATGTATTAATTTGGTTCATGTCTGAAACAATACCTCCAACCATGAAAAAGGCTTGGAAAGGTAATAAGAACTTGAAATTTCATTTCTCTAAGATAATTGGTTCATCTCTCTTAAGTATGGCAAACTGGCAAATTTTTAGGTACTTTTAGAGACATATACAACTAAATAATTTAGTATGTTAAGCTTTTAGGAGTTTAATTAAGTCCCAAATTTTCCATCTCAATGATTTGAATCATTATACACTATCAACTACCTTTCATTTTGCTCAAAACTTCACAAAAGTATAGATCTTCTAAAAAATGCATACAATTTTTTACAACTCAGCCTAATGGGAAGGGGACTAAAAGAGTATTAAACATGTTATAATCATCAAATAGGCCAAACTAGCTCTTTTGGAATCATCTTCAATTGGATTTTCTCCATTAGGTCAAAACTAAGGGTTTGGGAGGGTTTTAACTAGTTTGAACCCTTAAGGATAATTAATAAAGATGTGATGTCCAAGTCATGATTAAATTCCAAAAATTGGAGATATAGTACCATCCCTTACTATTCTAATCTCCTTTTATATGTTTTTACAGTTCCAATTGAAAGAAAATGGCCTATTTGGCTAGTTCTTACATTTTAAGAGGGTATGATGTGTTATAAGGATAAATTGACTTATCTATGTTATTTTTATACAATATAATGGCTAAAATAAATATTTTAATCTACATAAAAGTTAATCTATAAGTTATAATGGTTTATTAGTCTCAAAAAGTTGATTTAGGCCCTCTGAACAATTAGGCTTAGTCTAGGCCAAATAGGCCTAAATGTGTGTACTTTCCTTCCTGACCACTTTGAGAGGTATGAGAATGTATGAATGATATTAAAAAATTATTAAATTTTAAATACACCTCCTTCATCATTCTTCATGTCTCTAAATATCCTAATTATGCATTTTGGTCTTTCTTACATTATTTGACAAGTTTGCAGGGTGTTTAATCACTATAATACCCTATCTCTGAGACAAAATAGAGGAGATATTACCTTTTTTATTGGTAATATGGAAGAAATTAATAGTTTTTTATGCAAAAAGTACCATATAATCCAAATTTAAACACATTAGTATGCCTATAAGACCCTCAATTGGTCAGTTTTGCTTAGATTGGCCTTATATTCCCTACAGACTATGTGGTTAAGCTTGGGATCTAATGTGTTTAAGCCTAGTTTGGGTGATTTGATGGATAAAAAACATAATAAATATTTCCTCTATCTTACCTCCACCATTATATATCACATTTTATAACTTTATGATATGACTGCTCCCTTTAAGCATTTCAGTTATTTAGCAGGGTTTGGAGATTAAGGATTAATTTGACCCTTAGAGGTCTGTAAACATTCCCTATGAGGGTTATCTAAGTTTAAACTCATTTAATGACCTTGGGTAATCTTCATCAATCTTTTAAAATCCTTACCATATTTAACCATCCTCTATTCCAACTCACTTGGCATCCCCTTTGAATATAAATGCCCTCTTAGTGCAAGTTGACTAAATTTTGCTAAAACCTTGTGTTTACCCTTCTAATGATTGCAACTTGACTTATGATGGTTATTAAGTAATTTATGTATCTAAATTAAGGTGAATATTATAAATTTTTAATAATTTTTAGATATTATTCATCAATATCCTCTAAATTCTTTGAAGGGATCAACTTACACATTGAAATCTTGGTATTTCCCTTTACTCATTATTTGCTTGAATTTGTGGTCTTAGCTTTGCCTAAGATGTAGTTATTTTCACTCTAAACCTTATATATGGTTTTTTACATCACTCATTAATAGAACATGAGTACTAAAATCCTCTCTTTTACTTGACCACTGATCCATTAAAATAGTCATGTGCTTCCCTTCCCAAGTCTGGCATGACTAGCCTATAGGTGCCCCTTTTGCCATCTTGGATAAGTGAGGGGATTATCTACTTTATGTGAGTTTCTTATACCTTTGGATCAAACTAAAATTTAGGAGGTATCTATGGGTTCAACGTTCCATTTCACTTTCTTAACAATAACCTCTAATATGAAGACTTAACTCTATCTTGTCCTTAACTTGATGATTGTAGTCTACCTTTGTGTTACTATAGGTGTCTACTCTATTGTGTTAAGCCTCCTTGAGGGATTAAATATGTATACTTTCATATTTTTATATTTTTATAAATAATAACACCCTATATTTATATAATAAAACTCATAGTCTTATGAAATATACCTTCTTCACAACCCTTTTCATATGTTAAGTCTAGTCTACTTGAGGTGGATGTAGGTGCTACTTTAAGGGCTCATTAGCATTATGATTGAGATGGTGGTTTGATGAGTTTGAGGTAATAATCCATCTAAACACTCACATCATATAATTAAGGCCTCACAATTCACTTCCTATTTAGGATAATCCTTGACTCCTTTAAATGATCTAACTGTCAAGCACCCTTTGGCTCCTCTCCTTGTACGGACTGAGATAATCCAATACATCATCTAAGATGAATGTTTATTAACTATTCATAGTGTTTATAGTTCTAATTATTTTTTTGAAATCACCACAATTTGCCTCTTCACTCCATCACTATGCTTGTCCTTGAATAGGCTTCTTGATCACTCATAGACTGTTCCCTTGAACTTTGTTGTAGCATGCCAAAGATTGGTTGTAGGTTCCTATAAGGTTTGTGATGAACAAGGTGACTTGAATCCATTTAAATTTCATGTATCATGAACTTTAATCATCATTCATATTTTATCCATTCAACATATTTCCAAACTTAAGGACAAGATCTTGGTTTTCTTCTCAGTACTCAGTCATCTAGGAGTATAGCCTTGTGTATGGACTGAGATAGTCCACATGTGACACTTGGTGTAAACACTACCTTGGAACATTTATGGTGATCATTTAGTATTTAATACTTGAATATAATTCATCAAAGTCTTGTTTTCTATCTTATTTATCCTGAGAAGCATTATTAGTTGTGTTTTTTTTATACTATTGTAGTAGGCCATATGAATGGCTAAAATTGGTTATTAGGTCTCATTAGTAGGTTTCATGATCTACATAGGTTCAAAATTTATGACTTCATCTCTTATGAAATTTTCAAGCAGAATGGAGGTCTACATCATGATTAAAACCTAGAAGGAAGTATGAATGGGTGAATAAGGATGGAAATGGAGTGATAAGGGGATGATAATAAGAAAATAGGGTGGAATACATAGGATAAAGATAGTGATGGTAATGTGAATTGGCAATGGTGTGACTAAGACATGGAGAGAAGTATAATACTCCTCTTAAGACCAACCATTTTCACTTTAATAACTTAGACATAGGTTATTGTAACCATGAACACTTGAAGGCACAAACACATCATATGGATCCCTAAAATGAAACCTTAAAAACTCCAAAAAATCTTAATTTTCCCAAACAGACCTCAAACTTTACTAAGAAAGGAATTATGAGTTAAGAGGGAAGAGGTGTGGTTCTTATGCATTTGAGTCTATCAAGAAGGTTTAAGCTTTGGTTCACCAAGGCATGAGGAATTTACATCATCATGTAACATGTCATCTAATGATTTTGAGCCAGTTATCAACCCTATAGGTGCCATTGGTCCCTTTAATAGTACTGCCATAGTATGATCCTTAGTTATGTATGAGTCCTTCCTTATTTGAAATTCTCAAAGATATAAAAGGCCCATTGGACATGAAATTTAAGTAAGAAGGTATTGGAACTATTGTATCACCTCTGAAAATATTCAAACCAATTAAGGCAAGTACTAATGAGGACCTTCAAACTTGTCTAATAGAGTCAATTTTCCTATAGGATGCACACAGTGATATTTATGAAGATTATAAATATATGTGGGATCACACATGTGATAAAAACTTGGAAATTACAATGGGAAGCACCTGTAAGCCTAAAACAATACCATCAATCATCATATTGAGCAAACCAATCATATATCCATGAAAACCATTGACTTGACATTATCCTATGTAGATGTGAGATGTATACACATCCCTCAACTTATTAAGGAAGGTTCATAAAGTTGGGGAGACCAATATTCATATAATTTATCATGATTGGAATTTGGTTGAGTCTAATTCTCATGGTCAAGAGCTGGGACCTCCAATCTCTCTCTCTTGTACAATACAAGTAAGGGTTATCCAAGCTTATAAAGAAGGGTTGATGAAGAGCATAATGGTTTTGATCTTAAATGTAGTAAATTTGTCTTAAAATTTTGTTTATGCATCACATATGAGCTCAAATTCATCACTAGGTCCCTTATTGTATGGTATATTTTGTAAAATATGTAGAAAAACCTTAAAATAGTGTCTTTTCCCTCATTTCTTCCAAAATTAGACTCTACAATGCCATATTATGATAAAATGAGGATAATAATGCATTAATAAACCTATTTCAGGAAGGAAAAACATAGGAGGGAAATATAGAATCCATAATTTTCCATGTGGGGCCCACTTGGCTAGTGGAACGGATGTGGGTGTCTTGTAAAAGGACTCTAAGTGGCATGAAATGTCTAGTTAAGGTAATTGGTGTGGATAACATCTATTTTAGGCCCCTTTTAATACAATTAACACATCACTTTCCCTTTTTCTAGAGTTTATAAATCAAGATGGGCTCATGAGGGGGTTTTGAGGGGTGATCAATGTCTTAGGAGGGGTACTGAAGGGGTTAAGTGGACTTAGGTTAATATATCATAGGAAAAGAATTTGAACACACCATGATCTTCAAGTTAAGTCCTCTAAAATTATAAAAACACCTTAATATTACTATAACACCAATATAGTCTTTAAACAAGGCTAAGCACCCAATGAACTTCATGACCTCATGACAATGATATCTCTCATTCTAAGATATCGTGACACTTATTATATCATCACAAGGACTTTAAAACACCCATGACAACATGGATAAAACATGGACTATGAAACATCACGACAGTATTATTAAGGATTCCAAGACTCTCATCAGGATAAGGAAGACATAACGATGCCAAGAAGCACTATAAGCAGGCTAGAATGATGGTCACTAAAAGTTTTCAATATAGGGGGTTGACAGTTGGACTATAAGGCTAAAATGTCAATAGTTAGGCAAAATAAAGTCATCTTTAGGGTAGATTTTTTTATATCTCTAAAATTAGTGCATATTATTATACTTTCTAATTTATTACTCACTATAATAATGTTTGAAATCCACTTTGAATAGTCAATCGGCCTGATGTATTTCATATCTACGAGTTTCTCCAACTCTTTCTTAACTAGCAAAAAAATACAAGGATACATCTTACACAGCTTCTGCTTAATAGAATTGGCATTAAAATTTATAATTAGATGGTGTATAATGAAGGTGGGGTCTAAACTTGGCATGTCTGAATAGGCTCATGAAAATATGTCAACAAACTCCCTTAAAAGGGTTGTAAAAACTTCATGTTCCTCCTCAATGAGGGATGTGCCTAGTTTAATCTACTTTGGGACCTCTAGAGTCTCAATGTTAACTTATGAATGTCATCCATAATAAGTCTAGAACTATCATCTAAAATAGTTGGTAAGGAGGTAAATTGGTTAGTAATGACAAAGTCTTATAGCTAGACTAGCTCATCTAATTCACCTAACTAGGATGAACCATAATCTCCTAATGCTAGAAAAATCCATGAAACTAATACTTTAGGACATTCTTGAAGAATCTACGAAAATATTACCTCTCATTAGTACTAATATTTGATCCATAAATAGGATTTAGGATATAGGTCTCTTGTGCTTCACATGAAGAGGGGTGAACATCCCCATCTAATGGCACCAAAAATTGGTTTTCACCAAGAGACTTGACTTTTTATTTACTATTACCCTAGTCAAAAAGCACCACAAAGAGGTTTTCAACTTTAGATGTCAATGTTTGATTTTATTTTTATTTTGACTAGGTAAGTTCACCTTCTCTCCAAAATATGTAGCAAGATCCAATCTAATAGAAAAGCCTTGCTTGTGATCTCTAAGAAGAATATGATTCCTCAACCCTAAAAAGTTGTATAGAGCCTCATCATTTTCAAACTCATCTACTGGCATTATTGAATTGTATTGGTCCCATTATATCAATTATGTATGGTAAAGGGTTAATGATAAAGGTTTATAAATAGGGTTAATGGTGAAATTACATGGGGGTTAAACAAATTTTTAGTGGTAATGTCATCATAGATGCTACAATCAGACCCTGCATTACTACCAACATCATCTTTCCTAGTCGTTGGTATTAGAACATGAATAAGGTATATGGGGTAACCCCTAGGTGGTTTAAATACAATAGCATGGGTTCCCTTATACTTGGTAATTGATACTTGTTCAATCATGCCTTAATGATCTAGCCCCAGGACTCTACCTTCATAATCTAGGTGATCCATAATCTGATTAGGGATATGCTACTTTGCACTTTGGTAAAAGTTAACAACCTTAATTTTAAATCCATGAATCATCTTCAGCTAATGGGTCATGTTCTAGAATAGATGCCTATTTAGAAATAATGTGCTTGTTTAATTGATATTTTCCTATGGTTTGGCTCTTCATACGAGTGGTTTTGACATTGGGTCTTCCATAGTCTTTTGAATTATTTGACAATTTTGCAATATGGAATGTATTATGGGTATTATATTCTCTTAGACCTTTGTAATTTATATATAAGTGGTTGGAAACATCTGGTGGAGGCAAAGAAAATGTAGAGGCTAAGCTAATTGGGTTAATGTATTAGCCTCTAGGCCCGATTCAATAGATTTTCTTTTTATGGCTCTTTGTCCTTCTGATTTGGGTATGAGATTCATGCTAAATTGATAGTTATAGATTTTATACTCAGCCTTAAGGAATTTACAATAATAATATGGATGAATATCAATTGGTATAGTCACTTATATCTTTAAATTTGGAAATTTTATACACTAATGCAACATAGAAGGTATGGCCCTATTTTCATGGATCTAGGGTCATCCTAATAATATATTGAAATATAGTTCTAGATCCAAAAGATGACATAGAGTGTCATGGGTCAAAGGCCCAATGACCATTGGTAGGTTAATATTACCTTTAGATTCGTATTCTTCATTATCATATGCCTTGATAGTAATGGTATCTGGATGTAAGTCAGTTGTTATATATCCAATATGTTTGACAAACTTTAGAGACATAATGTTGAGGCCCAAACCATTATCTACTAGGATGTGTTTAACTATATGGTTCATTATAATGACCTTAATGTACACTGAGTTATTATTTAGAGGGCCTAAGTATGACATATCACTTTGGTCAAAGCAAGACATTGGCCAGGGGCAAGTGTCCTACCATGGTTTGGAATTTTTTTAAAGTGATGTCATCTGACATGAGGTATTAGTTCAAATACTCATTCAAGATGTATTTATGGATGTTTGACGTATACAAAAAATCCATGATGGATATGTGTGAAGGTTTATTTTTTAGTTGTTTCATAATATCATAGGTCTTTCTCTTAATTTTATTAGTTGATTTTATTATGATAGGCATGGAAGGCTGAATGGAATCACTTGTAGTATTTGGCTATAGTCCCTTGATAGTGAACTTGGTTCGTTGAGTTATGATTACGTAACTTTGATTTAGTATTTAGATTTGGTAGTTGGATAGGTAATTAATGGGACTTGGAATGATAATTATAGGGTGGTGTTGAGCCTAGCTACTAACATGATCCATAAAAGAATCATCGGCATAACGAGGTTGATAGGCATTGCTTGACTGATAAGAATTTTTGAGTGAGGGTCTAGGTTTGTTGGTAGTTGGATTAGAATTTATGGTGATAGTGGCAATATGGCTATATGAAACATGTCCTACAACATTTTTAAAGATATATGTGATGTCATGATGGCCTCCTTGATTGGTTTGGTTAGTTTTCCCTTAGTTCCAACCATTCCATTATTATTATTGTAGCTAACATTATTTTTTTTAATTTTACAATGGATTTCTCTATCATTTTTGTTGTTATTATTGTTGGTATGGTTATATTTTTATTATTATTATGTTAAGGAAATGGATTCAGGTAGATACCTAGGATATGATTGGTCATAGGAGCCTAAGTGTCTCTTTCTATCTTTCAATTTTCTAGCATATTATTGATTAAATGATTTAGTTGGATACATCAACATATGGATTGTCCTCTAACATAATGTTACTCACAACATTCATGTTATTTTTACAAATTACGAAAGGGATTCCTTGAGGGAATAAATTTAGTATTGGCCAACTGATTGTATTTACTTGAACATATCCTCAGAACACAAATTCAATAGGCTCACCAAGGTCACTAAAATGTCTAGCAATGGGTGGTCTTCTCCTTGGAGGAGGGGCTCTTAATTGGTTTTGTGGAATTCTTACTTGAATGTATGTAGGTGTTGGTTTCTAAATGGGTAGAGGTAAATAGACATTTGATATTTACACTATTTGAACATGGCATGATTTAGTGACCCCATTGCCAATAACATTATTATTATAGTTATAAGGTTTGGGTCTCTCATTGTTGTTATTTTTAGATGTCATTAAAGCTAGTATCTAAATTAGGTTATGATTATGGTTCTATCCTTGGTTTTGGTTCTAGTTCTATTGGCCTTGATGTTGATTTTGGCTTTGATTAGAAGAGGATATCTTGATTATTAACTTGTTGACAAGGGATTTCTCAATCTGTATAACCTCTTCAAACATATGAGCATATTATAGATTGAGATGGTATAATATCTCATTGTGTAGGCTCCTATTAAATATTGTGGCTAACTATGTATCTAAAAAAATGTGAGTAAATTGGCTTGTTAGTGCTCTCCTACATTGCAAGTATCTAGCAAAGATTTCACCAGTCTTTTATTTATCTTCACCTATGTCTACAACTATAATCTCATGCTTGAGATTATATGAAATTTTTTGTATGAACTTCTCTAAAATATCATCAAATTTAAGTACAAAATTATTTAGCAATTTCAAAATCCATTCCAAGCCTTGTCCATGTAGACTCCTTGGAAAGAGTGAAGCAAGTATGTGTCTTTATATACCATTGGATGGAAAGAAAGAAATAATTATTTAATATTATCTTTAGGGTCACCTTTTCCCTTGTATTTATCAAATTTGGGTAGCTCATAACTTGACAAAAATGGTATTTGCAGATATTCCATGTTGAATAGATAAGAGCATATTTCATCCAATTTTAATTTTTTTTGTTTGTTTTCCAATCTATATAGCTTAAATTTCATCCTTCATTTATTTCAACTCTTGGTTAAGGAATTTGGATAGAGTGGCCTATTTTTATTGAGGTTGTGTGTTCAAAGGAAGATTACCTTGATCGAGGTAGGCATATTGTGTAATGTTAGTTGAATTTTTTAGATGACCATGTATACATATTTGTGAATTGGGATTGTACTATGGATACAAAATACACTATTTTTGAGACACATTTTGGTTCATATTGGATACATAACCATAGCTATAAAATTATGGTTTTGATAAAGACATATGGCTCTATGGAATGTGTTGGTATTATTGGGTTTGGAAGGGAACATTCTACCTACTTATCAAACTATGTTGTATATAAGGAACATGTTGTTAAATATAACCCTTCTATTGGAGGTGTTGAAAGTTAGATCCTTATTTCATGTTCAATACTTGTTAAGTGAAAGGAAACTATTTCCTATCACCTCATACTTACTATATATAGGAAACTTGTTGTTGGTTGAACACATATTGTTGGATTGGAACTTATGTTGAATAATTTTTTGTTGTTAGTTAGGCAATTATTGGGGGTTTGGTATTTATTTTTGTTTACCAAATAACACTTTTTTACCAATAGAAACACATTGTGTATTAGGAAACATTTATGATTGTTGAAGTATATTAGTTTGCACTTTTTATAACATAACATTTACTTCCCCCTGTTGAGGCAACATAGTGATTTTCACTTGTTCTGGTGATAATTTGGTCTATTATTGGGTTGTTTCCCCTATTACACACTCAAGGAAGTAGTTATTGAGGAGTGGAGGTTTATTTTTGATTTTGGTAAGTAGGTATACCTATCCCCTGATATTATAATCAACTCATGGAATTATTTAGAGGAATTTATTTTAAATTACTCAATGCTAAATTAGACTCAATTTAGTTTAGACTAGAATGCACCTGTGTGTTATCCACAACCTTTTTAGTAAGGTATTCTATTGGAGTGGTAGTTTCTTTAGTCAAAATAGGGGCCTTAAACATGCCATATACTAGAATTCTTTTGTTAAATGGGTCTATGTTTTGGCTTGCATATCCCAAAGCATCCATTTGTTGTTATGTTGATGTATCTATCTTAATAAGTGACATGTTATAAATAGCCCTTGCATTAATATTATGAGCTAGGTTGAGATAGTTTTGGTACACTTGTTGTACCTATTATATTTGATCATCTATATGTAATTTCCTTTTTGTAATTGTACTTAAATTTTGTTGTGGCATTGAGACTAAAGCTTGACTATAACTAGTTAATGTTTATTCAAACTATTAGATTCAAGGTGCACTACTAGGATTTCTAATCAAACTACATAGACTTTTGTAGGGGAATTTTGGTAGAAACTTGGATCCCACTTTGAAATATCTGACAAGAATTTCATCTTTTTTCTCTAAAAAATGATGTTTAAACAAGTATGGATCATATTTTCTCTGCATTAGCATCAAAACATAATAGTTCTCTTATTTTTGGATTTTTTGAATGTTAGGCATAATTTGAGAAATGTACATCACCATTTGCTCTTGTTCTTGGCATGGATAAAAAGGTGTAGTCACCAAATACTACAATAATGGGTCATGCCTTTATTCAATGTATAGAATGTTATAATATGGATAGGTATTTGTCTCATAAGTTATTTCATCATATGGATCTTAAACAAAAGGGTCATTGGTCACTAATTTCTCATAGTCTATATTATACATAGTCCTGCTACATGTGTTATGAGGCATGTTCAAATATATGGCTAGGTTTGTGAAAAAAAAAGGTATAAAGGTAACAAACAACTGAGGTCTAAAAAAAAGCAACCTTTGGCTCTATGAAAGAGGCCCAAAGGGTAAAATAACTAAACTAGGAAAAGGTAGAATAACAAATAAGCTTGGAATTGATCTAACAAATGATATTGATTGGCCTAAAGGTAGTTATAATTAGTGGCAATGGTAACATAAAAAATCAAAAATCATCTATGGCTAAGGTATTGATTTTCCCAAAGGAATTTATAATTAGTGATGATAGTATCTAGACAAGGTAGATCAATTATGAACTATGATCAAAAGATAAAAATGATTTTCCCAAAGATGGTTATAATAATTTAATGTGAAAATAAAGTCTACCCTCAAAAGTAAATAACTCAAATAAGAACCCAAAAATAAACTAAACTAAGTTAATTGTCTTAGACAACACTTGGTAATTATCTCTCTAAGAATCAAAACTTGTTTCATAAGAGACTATTTGAATAATGGATCTAGGACATTTAGAATTCAACACAAAAAACTTCAAAAAAGGCACATGGAAACAACTTGGCTCAAAGGACTCTCAAACAAGTCAAAAGATAAAAAATAAACCACTAGGTCTAAGCAAAATATCTTTACATCAAATAAGAAATCAACCCAATTAACACAATCTAAACATAAAATGTAGACAACCAAAGACCAAATTATATAAGGCTTTGGCATAAGCTTGATTATTTTAGGATTTGCACTTTGAAATGTTGAGTTTCACATTTAATACAAAAATACTTTGGTGTTTTAAGACAAAAAGGCTAGACTAAAATAAGTAGTGTAACCATGCTTTTAAAACAAAAAATGTATAACAATGATTTTGGAACTTGGTTTCAAAGTTAACAAGTGATTTGAAACCATTTAGGTAGTGTAACAATGATCCTTGAAATAATTGATATGACAATGGTTTTGGACTCAAAAATCCAAGGAAAATGTTTGAGATGAAATGGGTATCATACTGACACCCCATTTAAACGAATGACACACAAGCAGTTTTGGAATAAATATCGAAGGCAAAAAGTGTGACATAAAATGGAAAAAGTAATACCTCTTAGGCTAAAGTGGTGTGAAAATAACATGATGGTTTTGGACTTCTTTTGATGTGATAATAAAAACAAAAAACTTTAGTCTAAAAAACACACATGTAAATCAAATAAAATATAAATAACATTAATGGCTCATCCTATCCCTAAAACTGACATGGGTGTGCATAGCTTTTACCAAAGATTCCATTGAAATACCAATGCTTTTGAGGAATTAATTTTTAATCCAAAAATTAAATTATATTTTTAGGTCAATTTTTTATGTTACCCTCCATCTCTCAAGCATTGGTATGTGACACGAACTTAGAGTGAGTAGCACTCAACATTTGGAAATAAATTCCACAATAATTGGGGTTGACTAAAATATATAATTTTTTAATGCACTAAATGGTCTTGGATGTGGATAACACATGGGAACAATCACATTAATTAGGTTCATACTTGATAACTTACTATGAAAAAGTTTATTCCGTTTACACAATGTCTCTATTCATGTGATGCTTAGTAGAGTTCAATGTTTAATAATACCTAACCTAGATTTATGTTAGGATTGGAGAGGTTATCCACTCAACCCCCTAAAAATCTCAGTATGACATGTCCAATTTATATACACTATCATGGAGTGGGTTTGGTACATTAATGGGAGGTAAAACCCCATGTCAACATACCCCTAGAGAACATGTGAGGGAGAAATGAGTTCTTACCCACAAGCTAAATGCAATAAAATAAATTAAAAAGACTTTAAAGGTCATTTTTGGGTCAACCAAATCACTTAGATCTTGGGTATATCATACAAAACATTATTTTCAATAATACCAAATAAACAAGGCAATACACTAAGTGATTTTGGTCACCCGAGTTCCCTATAGGGGATGTGGGGAGAGCATACACGTAATAGTTTCTAATTTACCACAAATAAAAAGATTAGTCTAATGAAATATGAAATTATCTAATTAAAAAAAAACATAAAGTGAAAAATCTCTTAATATCTCTAACTAAAATGTATATATTTTTTAATAACACTAATTCAAATGTGATTGAAATTTTGGCCCCTTGGCCTTATTTACACCTGTAAAAACTTTAAAAATACTAAAAGACAAGCGTGATTTGTTTGATTTTAAGCACCCAAAAAAGGTGTATGTGATATTTTTAAGTGTCTAAGCCTCTCTTCACCTTAGTTCCTAAAAACATTTTAGGGGGTTTGCTTGTCTTTAGGCCAAAAATCAAATGAGTAAACAACATTTCATTTTCAACTCTTAGGTTTTTGGAAAACACAGAGCGAAGCCATCATTTGTAGGGTAAATCCATCATTTTAATATAATAACAAATAGATGTAGAGACAAATTTGGTTAATTTACCATTAAATAGGGTGAATTTGTTAGTTAGATATGGAAAAGATGTTGAATACTATATAAAAATAGGCAAAGCCATCAAAACTCAAAGTAATTTTACCTAGAAAAGTAGTTGTTTAGCAGGGTCAAAGCCACCAAATCCATATAATGATGTTAATTTCAAGGCCAGAACTCCAAATTTGAAAAATTAAATGTATTTGTTATTAAAAAATAAAGATATCATATTATTTTCTTTTGCCATATAGGATGTGTCATCATACCAAGTGTGCCATTATGTATCTTAGGAGTTCAAAGAGCACACAAGTGATGATTAGTTCCTTGTTAGTCTAAATTATAAAAAAATAAAACATAAAAATACATTATAACTAAACACTCTTACTAAGAATTAAGGGAAGCATAACATATTAAATAAGCTCACAAAATATAGATAAAAACAACACAAGTAATTTACCTCCATTATCGAATTTAATTATTACTTATTGGTAGAAGGATGTTCATGCTTGGAATTGATAATTAGATTCTCATAACAATGCTTCTCCATGGTCTTATCACTTCTCTAATGGTCACTTATGGCTTGGTGTGAATCTTGGTATAAAATGGGCATTATAATACTACTCTCAATTGATTTTTGAAGGTATTTTAGTAGAATAACCTTACATACAAAAGATTATTTGCATATGGTGTGGGCACTTGTATTTATAGCTCTAAGAAATAACACTAACCCTAAGAAGGTTATCTTAAATTATAATTTTGGTTGTGTCTAAAATAACTTAGATTGAGTCAGGCTAGCCCTGGGTTGGGTCAAAGAACTCACAAAATCTTGACATCTTAGTTTCAGATATTTTTGAAGTGTGACAACTCATTTTAGATATTTGTGAGGTTATGACTCATAATTTTGGAATATTTAGGAAATACTAATAATTTGGCTAAAAATACCTTTTTTGATAAATAAGATTCACTAATTTGATTTAGATTTTTTTTAGGTAAGTTAATTAATATTTAAAGTGTAATTAATCTTGCTTAGTTCCTTTGGGCTTTTGGAAACTATTTTAAATGTTTTGAATTAATAGGTTGATAGGCCAAAAGTGTCAAATTAATAAGTGTTAATTTAACTATGGTTACAACTGAGCTAGGTTATTGGTGCATATAGGGTAATATGCCAAATAAACTATATCATCATGTTTTTGGGTAATGAAATACCTTAAATGGATGAATTCGAGAAATTCATGAGATTTCTAAGCCTAAATTCTGTCATTTTCTAAAAATTGACTTGAATCCCAATTTAGAAACAAAAGTGACAAAAACTAAGTGTCTACACTAATTATGGCAATTGTGTTTAGTGGGAACAATACTAGGCATAAAGGGTCAGGATCAAGAAATGAGAGTCTAGGACTACTATGGGGCTAATTAGGAATGCTTGTGGCCTACAAGAAGGCTAGATAAGTATTGTAATAGGATCTAGGATAGATATAGGGCTAAGATAGGGATAGGTAATTTCAAGTAGCACTCTTAGCACTCAAATACCACTTTTGGGTGATTACAGTTTCAATATATCATTTATTTGAAAAATAAGCATAACATGTTATTCCTCCTGATTGGTATGTTGTATAGCATTTGGTAATGGTATCTCATTTGAAAACTTTGTTTTTTTGGGTAATGGTATCTCATTTGAAAACTTTGGTATTTTTGGTAATGGTATCTCATTTGAAAACTTTGGAACTTTTGGTAATGGTATCTATTTGAAAACTTTTGGTAATGGTATGTCATTTGAAAACTTTAATAATTGTTGTAATGGTATCTCATTTTATGGTTATAAAAAAGCCATGATTTATTTATGAACATTTTGAAAGGTAACATGATCAAATTATGGAATACTAGGCTCATTCATGGTTAATTTGGTTGTTAGAGGAGAAACTGATTTATCATCCCTTTTTGAAGCTATAAGGGTGCTCAACTCATATTTTTTAATGGTGGGAGCATGGACCTAATTAAATGGATGGTATTTATCCCATCTATATAAATGAGAGGACTTATAAAATATTTTAGGGAGGAATGCTCTTATTCTATTATTTTATTAGACTGGTCCACATTTTTTAGTAAGGAAGCCTAGTTTATGAGGCAAATACTTTTTACATCATATTCATAATATATATATATATATATATATATATATATATATCATTCATGGTTGACCAAGCAAAAAGTACAAAGACTAACACAAGGAGGAAAATGAGCATTTAGTTGAGGAAGACTCAGAAGCCAGGTTCACAAAATGTTTAAACCTATTTTGTAAAATTAAGGGTTAGGAAGAATAAGTTATTTAATAGTAAGATAACCTCTTCCTTAAATCATGGAAATTAAATAATTACATTTATAATATTCAATTTCAGTTTTGAATTATGAAAATATTAAATATATAAAGTATAATGCAATAGTATTTTGATTGCATAATCACTAAGAAGAAATAATACTTATCTTATGTAATGATGTACAAATAGAGCTAAGATGTATAAGTGTGGAAATAGGATGTTTGATATTCAGTAAATAATATTTAGATTTTGTAAATATTATTTATGACTACTTGAACACTTTCACTAATGTTACTTTCTAAATGTGGACACAATTGTCTTGTATGGAATTTTCATTGTATCAAGATGTGACCACTTGGGGTCTTTCTATGTTTTATATCACATTTTGTCTGATGTATATAGATCCCACGCATATTATATTGATGATTATTTTTATCTCAAACCCTATATCTCTACCTTAGGTTAGGCTACCTTTATAAAAAAATGGGTTAGTGAGCTCATAGTGTCAAGTTAACCAAAAATATCCTTTCATTAATGAGTACTACCTACATAGACAATACTCTAAGGAGGGCCAATACCAACCAGGCATGACAAAAAAATGCTTGCTGAACTATGTAATATTCTAAAAGTAAACAAAGAAGGAGTAGGTCTATCAGACTTACTAGATGTTTCTTTGTTAGAATATTTCTACTAGTTCAATCTTTGACTACCACCAACATAATCTTGTTGCCACCAAAAAGCTTCAATACTAGGTTTCCCTACACACACACAACTCTTTACTACCTCTCAATGCCTATCCTTTGGCTAAAATGAGGTCTTACTCAACTTGCCTTCATCGCACTTTACAATTTTATGATTCACTCTTCAACATGATTATGCTAGTCAAAGACTTAATTCAAAAAAATAAATGACAAAAAACTCTTAATAAGAATTGCAGAAAAAATTCAAACTTAATATTATTTGTAGAACAAATTACAAAATATGAAAGAGTTTTCTTCTTTTCCTCTCCATGGGCATCCCTTATATAAGAAAATAGAGCATCTTCTCAGATGACTAGATATAAATAGATGTCGGTAATGGATACCAAATCTTACAAAGGTGTTGACATAAAGCTAAAATTAAAGACACATATGGAATAAAGACAAAAATCTATAGGACATGTCATAGATTCCATGGATTATTTTATTGTGGGGTATGATCAAACATGATCAATGAGAACTATTGACATCATTACCATGGGCCATAAGGTTGATGGTCCATTGGTGAGTTGTATCCACTGATAGGGTTATGGGACTCACAAAGTCATGTTGACATACATATGTGAGGTTATCATCAGGAATCATATAGCTTTCTTCATTGTCAACAACATATGATGTATCTACACCATAGCGTGCATGAATGTCTTCATACGAATGTCGACCTGAAGCATTAGATGATTCAACACCTTCCATATCATCATAGGGTCTAGAGTATTCCCATTTAATTTGATTAAGATGTGCAAAAATATGATTAGGGGAATAATCTAGGCAATAATTAGGATAGTCGTAAACCTCTATGTAAGCTTCAGGTAGACCAAGCCAAGCTGTTAGATTGTTACTAACCACTAGATGAAAAGTGATTGTTATGTGCATAGGTAAATAAGCAAGAAAATCATGATAGGGAAACCATTTTAACAACCAAGTTTTCACCACATCATATGTTTCAATTTCTCTATCCATGAGAACCCATTCTAATAATGTTTCACTAGTAAACATTATGTCCAAAACTTCCATCTATTATCTGGTCCAATGTCCATTGATCATATGGATAGTAATGCCATCTTTAGGATTAACCCATGAATTGCATTGTCTATTGATAGTTTTTGACCATTGAGGTGGAGGGTTAATGAAAATATCATTAGCATGTTGGCATACTAAATTACCAGCAAGCAGATTGCCATTTTTGAACTAAATCAATTGGTTCCAGTACCATTGTCAGGTATCTTCACTTAAAAGTTTGAAGAAGATTGGGTAATGGGCCATAATTTATTACAAAGTGCCCATTGCATCTTCCACAAACAAACTTGTATATAGAATATAAAAATGTGTAGAGAATGAATGTTGTTCATTCAAATGTTACTTTTTGGGTTACCAACCAAAAACCATAAAAGGCAATATGCTTCAAAACATCTTCTTCATACTTGTAAACCATAAGACTAGCTGCATTGGTCTGAGTGACTACATCAATTAGCCATCGATAGGGTGATGGAGAGATTCCTAAAAGCCATGAATAAGACATTATTTCTTGGGTTTAAAATAATTGTCAACACACCCACTCAGTTTTGTGTGATTTTACGAATCACAATTCAAGAACTTACACTTTCCAATCGGCTAAACCTACACATAAGAAAACATAAATATTTACAAATAAAAATGTTAAAAAATCAATTAGTAAGCATATCTCTGGTCAGTGAATCTACCAGACTATTTTGTGAGCCTTTGATCCATTTAATGTTGAAATCAAAACTGCTAAGCTGTAAGTGCCATCTTGCCATTCTTCCCTGAGCAAGATCTTTATCAGGATTTTTATGCATGAGGGTTGCCATTGCCTGATTTTTTGTCTAAACTAAAAACTTGATAGGTTTCAGAAAGATTTTAAATCTTTTAATTCCATTTACAATAGCTAGGATTTCCTTTTCATAGATATGGTACCACTGCTCTGTGTCTAAAAATGTACTAGACTTATAGCCACATATCTGAACTTGTTTATCTAGAAACTACTGTGTAAGAACTACTACCCAAGTTTTTCCACTAGTGTTAGTATTCAAAATCAAAGGATAATTCTCAATTGGGAGATACAATGGAGGGAGATGATTACATCATTATGTAATCTTTTACACGGCTTGGGTGTTGTCGTCACTCCATGGTACTGCATCTTTCTTCAAGTGGCATATAAGAATTAAACACCAGTATGCTAAATCTTGAAATAAATTAGAATAGTGGTTTAAGCATCCCAAAAATCTTTGTAGTTGCTTTTTATCCGTAAGCTTATTAGGAAAGCTTTTAATTTTTTGCAAGATATGGTCTTGAAGAATAAATTTTCATTGGGAAAGATGCAACCCAAGAAACTTGATGTTTGTTAACCCTATTTCTATTTTACTAGGGGACAAACATATGCCATTTTCTAAAATTTTATCACACAAAAGATGTAGATGGTTCACATGAAGGTCTACTAACTAATTGAATAGAAAAATGTCATCTATGTTGACAATACAAAATTCATGCAAATCTTTTAATGCATTATCCATCTTTTGTTGAAAGTAAGCAGGTGTTATTTTCAACCTGACTGGCATGACCTTCCACTCATACAATCCTTGAGGGACTATAAAGGCTATCTTATGCATATCTACAGCACTTACTTTTACCTACCAGAATATTGATTTGTAGTCAAACTTAGAGAATATTACAGCATTGCAAGCTATTTTGATAAGATCAGATGTAAGAGGTAAAGGATAATTAAATGACTAAACAATATCATTTAATGGTTTGTATTAAATACAAATCCTCTTTTTTCCACAAACTTGTTCTAATTGCTTATTGACATAAAATCCTGCACATGCATAGCTTGACTTAAAAGGCTGAATAAAACCATGTTTAAGAAGTTCAGCCAATTTTGCATTAAGTTCTTTTCATTCTGATGGGCTGAACTGATATGTTTTTTCTCTAGTAATATATTGTTCACATCCTTCTTTTAGTAGGATTCTACATTCTTCTGACTCAGGTTTCCAAAACTGTAATGGATTTAGACTAGTACAATTGTCAATAAATTTTGCTTAATGTCTGAAAACATAGTTACCTGATCATTTTGCTCATACTAAATTTTCCTCTAGTTCTTCTGCTGAAGTTGTTATTTAGAATGGCTTTTGACTTGATAGATTCAATCCTATAAAATATTTACTTTAGAAAAGATGTTAGATGCTTCTTTCAAGACTAGTATCTTAAGTTTGCATTCTCCTTTGTTTATTGAAGCAAAATCAGGGGTTTGCACAAAAAGAGAATGTTCCAATAAGAAAAAATTACCTAGTAATATATCTATGTCTAAGGTGAAAAATTTAATGAATGTTATTGCAAATAGAGTACCTTCAATGTAGATTGGTATATCCTTTGCAATTCTACCAAAATTTAGTACTTTACCTAAAATTGTAGTCCCTTGATATCCCTTGCAATGGTTTTACCAGAGCTCAGAAGGCAAAGACTAAGATTTTGCAAAACTTCTTGGACTTCCTATGTCTATAAAAGCATGAAGAGTATAACTCTTATAACCAGGAAAATTGAAAGTAAGAGGGATATAAATACTATACTTTGGGGATTTGATGGCCATGATCTATGTTTCATCAGGTTCATCAGTATTTTTCTTAACAACCTCTTTAATGAAGATAACATATGATTTAATCTCTTTTACTGACTTGGCCATTTTAGATATGATAGTTGCCATAGAATTTACCTCAGCTTTGAGTTCTACAACTATCTCTAATGTGTGACTTAAATATAAAGAATCAACCTTTGTTGATCCTTATCTATATATTCCTTCATCAAGAATATATGAACTAGGAGGCTCCGACAAGTCTTCTAAATATGGTTTCTTTGGGAGTAGTCGGGTGTCCCATTTGGGCATGATGTATCCATGATTGGTAGTAGCTTGACCTTTGCCTTTTAGTCTTCTATCATGAATACCTGGAAGAACTCTGATTGTTTGACCATGATCATCTAAACCTCTATTTCTGAATGTCTGATACTCAAGTTTTGTTGGTTTAGTGGCTTTGAGTGCCTACCTCAATTATTTATTTTCTTTTTTAAGCTTAGCCTCTTCAAATTTGTGCTTATACATAATAGTTTGTATTTCCACTTATGTGTAATCTTCTCAAAAAATATCCCTTGTGGATAGATTCAAGAGCTTAGTTTCTATAACTGCTAGTTCTTTCTTGAGAAGTCACTGAGCTAGGCTATCAGATGCAAGAGCATCCTCATCTTCTGAACTAGATGGCATAGGAGTTATTTTCTTGAAATACTTAGCTTGTGACATCTTATCTTGATAGGCTTGAATCATACCTATAACACCAATGGGGACATCAGACTCAGAATCATTAGTAAAAAGAGTATAGTAGTCACCATGGTCATCAAAAAGAATATCATGTATATCTACTAAATCCCACCCCGCTTCTACATAATAAAAATAAAAAAGGGCGTGAGTTGGGAGATTCTTAGTTTTATAGGGATAGTCAGTAACATAATGTAGACCATTACAAATGTAGCATTTAACTACAAGAGGAACTATCCAAGGAGTATTATGTTTCTATAGTAGATTATGGGGTTTCTCAAATGATTTCCAATGGGTAAACCACTTCTTATTAAGCTATTAAGGCTTAAAGCGCTTACGTCTATGGTTAGAAGTATGGCTTGGGGATAAATGATGCTTGAATTTGGAGTGTTTAAAATGTTTATATTTACCATGGGTAATAGATGGCTTACATTGATAGCTATATTTTTTATGGCATCCCCATGACTTAGCAAGTGAATCAACATTGCAATCTGAATGAAGGTTACAGCTAGAATTATAAGAATCTAAATGGCTAGTAACCAACTTTTGTTGACAATGCTTAGTAAGTTTAGTTTTAACTAAGCTAGTGAATTCTTCTAAGGTCACGTTTTGAGGGGTAAAAGAATGTTTACATAAATAATGCCATACCCATTTGCCAAGCATATAGGGTAAAGAATTTAAATAGGTCTCTTTGACCCAAGCTAAATTAGCTTCACCAGTTTCATAAGCAATAATCTAAAACTGTAAAGAATAAGGAATTAGTTTGGCTAAATCACACAACTTCATATTATACAACTTGGATTTAACTATTAGTAACTATCTATTTATGTTTCTAGTAAATTTAGAAAGTATTGTAGCTTGAAGATAGTGTTATTTCTAGTCTATGTCACTGGCTTGAAAATCTAGACTTACTAAAACAACATGATTCTTAGTCTGTTCCATTTGAACCTATTCCAGCACCTGTACATTTTACAAAAGATAGAAAAAAGAAAGGTGAAGCATTTTCTTCTGTATTAGATGACATTCTTGAAGAAGGTCCTCTCAAGGTAAACCCTCTAAATGGTTTTATCCTTATAATTGATAATATTCATGAGCCTTATGACCATATTGTGTTATGGATTGAAACCCTAAAGAATATTAGGTTTCCAAGTGGTGTAATTAGTTATTTAACTCATATGTGGATGAATGTGTGTACAAGGTGAAATATACTATATGAATATGCATTTACTGATCTTTCTTACAACTTGAAAATTATGGCTCATAGCTTATCTTTTGAGTGCTTTAGAACTATAGTATGACTTATCCTATGCTTGATGTGAAAATAAGGATGAATAGGAAATAATAGCTTGGTTGTGAAATTGATATTTTTAATTTGACAAGGTGAAATTAGTAGGTTTCAAGGACCTACAACTTGATTTTAATTAGAAGTATAATAAAATGAAGCAAGCCCCAAAGGTTAAGAAACATAGTATGGTAGAACAAAAGTAGTGAACTAATTACTAGTGCATAAGACAAAACAAAAAGAGATAAAAAAATTGCTTAGGGAGGATAGAATCCTCTATGAGTTCCTTGCTAGCATCATTTTCCTTTGCCTTCTCCATTAGTCTATTCCTATTTATATTTACCTAAGTTTTAATACTTAATCCTTCTACAACATCCTTTAGCATAATCATTCTCAACTTCTTATAAGGCATCTCCTTATTCAGTGTCTTTTTTAGGGGTGGTTAGAGAGGGGTTTTTTGAAAATGGGCCTTCGTTGACCCAACATCTTTTTTTTAGGACTCTTATCCATGGTGTGCTATGAAAAGGACTTTATCATTTTGGTACCTTCCCTATTTATGGAGTTCCAATCCTTTATTAGGTTGGTCAAGCTGATTCTAGCTTCATGAAGTTTATTGTTGAAACCCTCCAACTATTTTTTCTTCCTAATTACCTTAGATAGGGGACCTTTCCTTTTTCAAAATACTCCACAACATTCCCTTCCTAAAACATAATGGGTTTTGGTTTGTTTACTATAAGTTGAATAGGGATTTACCCCATGGTGTTCTTAGAAAAGGGGCTTGTGGGAGAAGGCCTAGGCAGAGGGTGGTGAGATTTCATGGTTGGGTCTTCCTCGGGGTAGTCTTCCTCCATAAAAGACCATCCCAGTGGGATTTCTTTCCTATGCAAGGGCTCTCCATGCTTGACAAGTAAAAATATAAGGCCTTGATGAATGATAGCATTAACTTTATTGATTTATAAAGTGAGGGTTTTGATTTCAATTTAATTTAGTAGGTAGTATGGCAAATTGATTTTAAAACCTTGAAAATTGTTAAGAAATGGAAATTGATGTCAGAAGATAAGTGTAAAATTACCTTCCAAAGTAAGGTATTTCATTATTTCTCGGCACAACTCAAGCCATTACCTCAGTAGGTCCATTCATGAGAAGCCCTTATTATAGTTTTTATAGTCTCATTTATCTTGAATAACCTTTGCATCAACTCCATTTTCTTAGACTGGTCTTTAAAATCTTTAGACCCCTCATAGGACATTCCAATAACCTCATCAATCAATTCCTTAGTAAAAAATATTTTAATCCACCTTATCTCCACAATTATTTTATTCCAAGTAGCCATGTAATCCTTTGAAAGGTATACATCATGTCCTATGATCCTCTACATATATTCTATTAGGGCCCCTTTACACATTTTTGTCCAAACTTTCTTACTGGCTCAAACCTCTGAGCATGAGGTTGACTTGAGCCTATTTGTATCTCATCCCATATAATGCTTGAATGTGAGAAGGTTATTTGAGTGATGCTAAGATTATACCTTACCCTAGTAGAACTTGTGGTTTATGACATCAAATAACATTAATGAATGGACTTTCACCTAGCTTGTAACATTAAACCCCCATGTAAGATTATGATGAAATAACATAATTTTTAAAACACTATGATTTGGATGTTATTTTTACATGTGTGACTACCACTCCCACACAATATTGTATAAAATTTTTAAAGTTGAATTGCCTTGATGATGTGTGATGGGACGTGGCTACCATAATGGTCATGAAATTGATTAATTAAGTTTGAATAGGTTATTTCTTCATAATTTCTAGATTTCTAAATGAATTGGCTATGTATTATATTTATACTAGCTCTTTTCAAATAATCCTAATGAAAGTGTTAATGACATTATTAGTTTGAATTTTACACATCAAAAAATTTGAAAAATTGAGTGTTTATAGGGTAATGACACTTGCATTGGATTAGGGATAGCAGCTTTGATGCTACAATCCTAACTTTAACATAATTGTCTAGGATGGAGGAAATTTTATGAGGTTATGTAAATAACATTGAAGGATAAATATTATACTTTAGTCATTTTGTGGTTATAGGTGATCTAGATAATCAAAATAATTAGGGTTAGACTAATAATTACTTAATTAGACCCAATAAGGTGGTGAGTGCAAGTTTTTTGGCTACAAGGAAGGTCAATATCAAGGGCAAATACCTACGAAATATTTTTCAAGTATAAGATAATAATTTAACATACAAATATACATTTAAGCATATACACATATTTATTATATTTGAAAGGTAATGCATATATCATAATATAAATGTGAGTGCATGTCAATTAAATACAAGGTCAAATGTAAAACAAATCTAAATACCCAATTATGTTACCCACTCAATAGATGTAGAGTATGTAAGTTCCAAAAACTTATCAAATGTAGTGTTAAAGGGCACTATTCCATTTACAGTGAACCAAAAATTAGATAACAAATCTTAATTACATTTGGTATTCATTTATGTTGTATGAAACATAACATTCACACACTCTATGTAGCCTCCACAATATTATGCCACTCAGAGTAATATATTTAACTATTTTGGTAGCTTTTAGGACCCATGGAGACTCTATGCATGTTTCTATTCATATCAATGCATGCCACCTCTATAATCTCAATGGCTTCCTTACTCAATTTCATAATTTTGAGAAGAATATCATGAAAAATTAAGGTTTTATTAATTAAATAGTGCCATATATGATCTCTCACATCATGCATAGAAACTCACAATACCCTTGAATGCTTACATAACACCTTACAACATATTACACATTATTATAGCTCCACACTTAACGCTATGTCCATGTGGATATTATTGAATTTTTAACTTTACCTGATCCCTCATCACTTCACATGTAGGGAACAAGACTTCTAGGCCTAGACCAAGTGAACACAAACAAATAATACTTTCATAATTGATCTCTTTAGACCAAAATCAGGTGTTTTGATGACTATTCATGGGTTTCCCATAATTTTGCATGTTTTAAAGGCCCATTAAGCATATGTGAAGTTATAAGGTCATATTAGCCCTTGTTGAGGACTATTTGATAACTAAAGGCACAAGAGGTGCTTTTAAATATGAAATATATCAAAAAGGTCTTTTAATCAATTCATTAAGTAATGAAAAGGGTGAAACATTTCAAAATGGACATGAAGGTCATCCAAAAGGTCTAAAACTCATTCACAACCCCTTAAAATCCATACATATTATTGAAAGAGTATCTTTGACTTTGTTTTTCCCCCTTATTTCTACCTCTTTGCCATTTTTCTCAATCTTTCAACATGGGAAAACCTAGTTAAGGCCATGATTAGGTTTGTTTCATCATTCTTAAGCTCTCATTTAGGACAACCAAATCAGTTTCCATTGTTTATAAGGTGTTTCATTATAGGTTTCATGAAGGATTCTCAATCTTTACTCTGTCTTGCATCCAAAAGTACCATTTCAAGCTATATGTAGCTCTCAAATCATGGATATGAGTCCATTAAAGTAATTTTCTATACCATGTATCATCATCATAAGTAGTGGAAGAAGATATAACATGCTTTAATTGGTTTCCATGAGTTTGTAATAAAAAATAGAATTTTTTGGCCTCCCAAGACAAATATCAACCCCTATAGTTTAAAAATTTATACAAGGGACCATTGAGGTTGTTTATGGTCATCTTATAACTTGTAAAGTCATCAAAATAGTCTTTCCAAACCTTGGTTAGCATTATTTAAGGTTGTTTTAATAATATTAAGTTAATTATCATCTTTTGACCTTATGATGTCTAATCATTACTAGCATGGTTAAGAGGTTCCAAGTATGTTAAATGGTATAGGGGGTCATGTTGAAATATTTCATTTGGTGTCCAAGTCATATTTCTCCTCCTTTAGTCTCTACAAGTGCCAAAAAGGGTGGCAATATTTATTTCTAACATTACAACCCAATTTTTAATGATTTATTACTCATTTTATAACATCCAAATAAGTTTATATAATAAAATTACAAGTGTATGGTATAATAAAATATGGAAACATCACTACATGTTTGCACAAACATATACAAACCTCAGAGGCACCTACCATGTCATCTTCATTAGTATTAAAGTAGAATAGATAGTTTTCATGGTAGAAAGAGAGAGTTTTTAGGTGGTCCATATAGGTTTTCATAGAAATATCATGTTCATGAACATACATGGATTCCTTTATTCCTCCTAGGCACATATCCATGCTTTGGATAGAGTTTTGAGTCAAAAAAGGTCAATCATTGATCCCTTTCTTCTATCGAGCTCCTTGGTAGCTTAGAAGAGCTAGTTAGGTTTATGAATGGAAGAGAGAGGAGAAAGAAGATGACAACCTAATATTTTGGGCAAAAAATGGTGACTTATTTTTCTTCCATTTTTTGGCATTATTCTTTATATTGGCTCCCCCTCCTTTATGAACAATCACTAAGAAGGTGAAGGAATCACAATATCTCATCCATCTAGATAGAGGTTTAGGTTTAAATTGATATCTTCACTTATAGGATAATTATAAAATATAATCATATTATATATGGTCAAATATGGTTGTGCATCCACCCTACATGATTTTACAAACTCACTTGGCACATGTGAGCCATCAAGAGACTAGAAACCTTCTTGTGGAACTATTTACAAGCTGATAACAATGGGGTTCTTGATACTTCAAGGTCTATAATGGTTACATAATGTTTTTGAGGTATAAAAATTTATAAAAAACTCCTTGAGGATCTATAAAAATTTACTTTTAGTGATGTCATGGACCTAAAAACCCACAAGTGGTTATCACCTATAGTTTCCACATGTAGTCAAATAATTTGAAGAGACCATGGTTAAGTAACCATGTTCAAGCCTTATGAAGGTGTTGTAATTTATCAGTCCATTTTAAGGGAGTATAAAACATTATATAATCTATGCTTATTATCTCAAATAGGTTTAAAACACCAACTAATATATAGGTCATAGTCTCTCCTCTCTAGGTTAACACAAGTAGGTTGATGAACATTACAAATTAGCAAGTTATCTAGACCACCATTGGTACCAAAAGTTGGTTGTAGAAATAATATGATGTTTTTAAATTATAAATAAAATTAAATGTTTATTCCATAAATATCATCTAACCATAGTGAACACTTTTGGATCTCAGGTGTAATCTACTTTTCACTCAAAGGGATTATGTGGACTGAATTAAATTGTGTAGGTTTAAATAGAAAGTATGCTTATTTTGATATTGGATAAATGTCCATGGGATCCAAAAATATATTTATGTGAGGACTATAAGTTTCATATTTATTGGATCCATCAAGAGACTAATCATAAAGGGTTCATTTTGACAACACCTAGCCAAAGAAAGCTTTGAGCTTATACAAGTTTGTCATTAGTAGAATGAGAAAAGGGATGCACTTTGCATTGAATTAGGGCCTCTGATGATCAAGGAATATGTGAGAATACATTAAATGTTTTTTTCATGATAATAATAAGCCTTATATTCTAAAAAAATGGTAAACTCACCTCTCAAATGGGCACTCATAGTCAAGAAACTCAGGGTTGCCATCTGTAGACTTGATTGTAGAAGAATGCATAATTTAGAAAAAAGAGTCCATTTTAGGGTATCTTGAAGTGTGTGAAGTGAAATATGGTTGATAAAAAATAAACTTATTGATTAATATTTATAATTTAGGATAATATATTCATTAAATAAAATCTCACTCCCTCACACAAGTAGCAAATCAGGACTGTATTCTATAGATAGTCATAGAGACCAAGGTGACTTAGTTGAAAGTGGCTATAAAAGTCTCATAGGTATGTGAGGATGATAAAAGTATGATTATAATGATAAATATGACATGAAATTTGTAACAAAGGAAAGGAACCCACACTCAATCAAGACGTAGTGCTAACATTTATAGGCAAGATCTTTAGGTATGAAGTTGAAAATGTGAGTAACCCTAAAAAGAAGTGAA
This sequence comes from Torreya grandis, assembly GCA_037957365.1. Taxonomy (NCBI): domain Eukaryota; kingdom Viridiplantae; phylum Streptophyta; class Pinopsida; order Cupressales; family Taxaceae; genus Torreya; species Torreya grandis. The sequence goes on from JARHVA010003305.1 coordinate 564,514, forward strand.
GTGAATGAGGGGAAAGGAAATATCTTGTATTGATTTATTAAATATCATAGTTTTTTATATTTTCATTATTTTTTATTTAGAGGAAACAAGAACCTTGACAAGTTATTAGGCATATTAGGCTTAAATAGGCATTCACAGGCCTTTACATACAAATTGGAAATAGATGCATTTATAGGCCATTAAGGCTATACAATCCATGAAGCCTAAAAACCCTAATTAAGATATAATGGGGTTTTATAGGATATATTTGGGATATATTTAAAATAGAAACATGGTAATAGGTTAGGTGGGTTGGCATAGACCCCTAAGAAGTGTTAGAAGTAAAAACCAAATACAGTTTTCTCTTCTACAGCCTTTTCTTCTCCATCGACCTCTTAAAATGTAGAGTTTTAAGTTCAAGGGACATTTTATTCACATTGTAACATCATAAAATATATCCATGGGTTAATTTTTTATTAACGAAATTTTAAGGGGATTGTATACTTAAAACTCTTGGCATTGGTTTTATAGTTCAACCCCTCAGGGCTATGAATAATCATTAAGAGATCATGCCACTCAAAACCTGCCAAAACTAATCCTAAGAACTAGATGGAGGAAAATTCATAAAAATTCATTGAATTGGTATTGAAGACTCTTTAATCACATGATTCACTCTCAGAAGTTCCCAGACATGACATTAGTTTTTATGGACAATTATATGGATCCACCAAAAACACTATTTTTACAAGTTTTAGTGATGATTTTAAGGTACTAAACTATATGAAGAATTAAATATAATTAAATAAGGTGGTGTGAGGTGTATTACACCATATAAGATAAAAATTCACTCTAAAATCCTCCTATAAATTGTTTTATAGGTATGGGCTAAAGAACCAATGTAGAAATGCTAGTGAGAGGTGACCTAGTCACCTAAATGAGCAAAATTTACAGGTGTGCACTATTTTAAAGGCACAAGTCATAGTATAATATGATTTATTAGAGCTAAATCATACTCACTTACCTATTTTTAAGGTTATATTTAAGTCTCATGGTCATCCAAGAAGTTAGCATTTAGTAACTAGGCCTAGTTCCCTAATAGACCTACTTGGTCAACTAAAGGAGATGCCTATTAGTGTAGAGGGATAAAAAATGAGTAATTATAGGTTCATAACATACTTATGAATTCTTAATGGAGGAATTAATACACACTAATGTCCATTATGGACAATTATGTGGATTTAGGCCTAGTCAACATGCACAAGGGAAAGATAGGTTGTTTAATGATCCATGAAAGCCAACAAGACCATAAATCCACCTTTGTAATAGTCAAAAGGAGAGATGGTTGACTAGGTTATCATGATAAAACTTTGAATATGGTCAAACAAAATTTAAGGATCCTCCATTAGACGATTTCTTATACCATACTATCATTGAATACCATTAGACAATGTATGGAGAGAGCATGGATTTGTTATCAATGCTTGTAATTGATGGTGGAGTGAATAAGGATAATCATGTATTATTTTCCACACTTCCATGCCATATTTTATACCTCTCCTCTTCTCTTTTATATGAATTGAGGCTCAAATGTCATTATAATGATCCCTCTACTAGGTATGAAGAAATTTTCCCCAAATTTGTACTTTGTAACCTCTTAAACCAATGAAGGACTATTTAAAATTATCTATATTGTTGTAGTGTGTTTCATGCTTATTTTATTTTCATAAGTGGTGGATTTCTCTCCCTTTATTTGTACTTGCCTCACATATATACTATAACACTAGTCACATAGTGTGTGAAGGAGTTAGTGGTTGAGATTGGAGTGGAATTTGATTGACAAGTGTCTTGAATTAGACATTCTATGCATAACGTTCAAGTTATGATCATATATCATAGACTCTATGAGAAATACTAATGCTTTTAATCCTTTAGAGAGAGTGGTTTAGTTATTAGTCCTTGTCTTATTCATTAAAGGTGTTGAAAGGTCAAAGAGAGTGGACACAACATATTAGTGCATCACCTCCATTAGCATAGGTTTAATTTCATGTTTCCCTTCTATCCCTTTTCATCATCAAGTTAGTATTTTTAGGAACTCATCCATAATTGATACACTAGGAGATCTATCCCAAAAACTATAGGTTTACCTCATCAACTAGGCCACCCACACCTAGAGGTGATCCCATTATATCAAATGGATGAGACATGCTTAAAACACCACTTCCTCAATGGTGTAACTAGACTAATGAAATTTTATAGCATGTTTATTGGGACCAAGATTAAAGTGAGTGGGAGCATAAACTTGCATAATTTATTAATCTCAAAGAGTTTTGATCATTTAGAAAACATACCAACACTCAAAATTTCATCCCAAGGGTCATTAGAGGGTCTTCATCTAAGGGTAAGAACAAATTATTATGGTTTTCTTATTTTTTGTTTGACTCATGACATTCATGGCTATATTTGGAGTGAGTTTTATCCCTAAATTTCATTATAAATAATATGATGGCTCATACCAACCTTATGGTACCCATTTTCAACCACCTTGGCATCCCAACCACATACCTAAACAATGTCATGAACATTGTTACCCTCCCTATGAACCATATCAGTTTCATCATCATCTTTCCTATCATCCTCTTTGGAAGCCTTCATATAATGAGTAATATCCCTCCTTCTCTTCCCAAAAACCATTTAAATCTACACCTAGTTTCTTAGTTGAGTTGGAGGAGTTAAAAAACATGAGTCAAATCATTTCCAGTGAGATATTGGCATTAAAGGAGAGAAATCTCAATGCAACCAATCATATGAACTTACACCTCCTTCTTCCCCATGACAATATCCTTGGAATACTAATCTGATGCCAAACCCAAACCAAGAGGAGATAAAGGTTGTAAAAGTTATAACAATGAGATTCCCAAGATTTTGAGACACCTCATCTCTTCTCAATCTCAAGTTTTCTATGAATGCTTAGGAATGTATGGAGAAAGGGAAGTTATGAGCACCAAGCCTAAGAAGTTACCAAGATTTCAAATTTCCTCCTTTCCCTATAAACTCACTCAAGAACAACCTATGAAGCCTTATGTTCCAACTCCTCTAGATGGACATTTCCCTCCCATCATCACCCTATTTGAGGGAGGACTTGTGGTTTGGAGAGTAAATGAGGATCACATAAATGAAGAGAAGTTTATGGATGCTAATTTAATAAATCTTTCAAGTTTTCCAAGTTTTCCATCTATCCTCAATACTACATTCATTCATGAAAATCAAGAAACACCAAAGTTTGAAGAGAATCCAATTGCATTGAAAATAGAATTAGAGCATTTAGATGTGAGAGGGGACTTGATAAATAATATTGATGAAGTGATATCGATTTATGATCTTTATTATTTTACATCTCCAAGAAGGTTTTAAGAACATCTTTAAAAGGATACTTTAATCACCTATGATGAGGATATCACTATTATTACTCATATGCATCCTAGTAGATCAGATTTTGAGCATAAAGGGGAATTTGATGACGTATAATAGTCACCATGGCATGACCTTGATGTGGATGAAACACATGTATATTTTCCTCTATGAGATATTGATAAAAATATCCCTCATAAACCCATGGTTGAAGCTAAGAACGCTTCAAGTGAGTTTGATAATCAAGTTGCAGTAGAACATGAGTCTTGTCATGACCCTACTAGAGAGATAGAGGCACTTGATCAACATGTTACCCCACAAGTAGATGGTAAGAGTGGTAATGAGATCCAAGTATTTTTTACTAATCATGAAGAGATTAAATTTTGGGAAGACAAAGAAACCTTTATTTCATGTTTAGATGATACATCTCCATCCCATCAAGACAATGCTAACATTGTCAACTTGGCCAATGAGCATGGTGAAGATATCAATAAGGGTCCCAAGGAGAACACTATATCATTAGATCCTATTGAGTCTCAAGAGCAGATCCAAGGTCCTAATAACACAAGGTAGTACCAATTATACATATTCAAATAGATTGAAGATTTTAATAGGTAAGTACTTTAATAAGAATAAAATTAAGTTGTTAATGAAGAATGCAAGGTTAAATTTCAAGAAGTTTAGTTTCAAAGTCCACCAATGTATGATGAATATGGCACCTTCCAATATGAGAAGAAGATTATCTTTGAGAAACCAATTGAAGCAAACGTTGATATTACTACCCCTATCAACCAAGATGTAACCAACTTGAAAAACTACCTCATTTATAAAGATATACATTAGTTTGAGGTTAAAATTGAAGTTCAAGAAGAGTATATCTTCATAGGAGAGTGGTTTTCAATTATCACCTCACTTGAGAACATGATGAGAAGAGTGGTATTCAAGGAGGGGATGAGGGAAATGAGATAAAAATCCAAGAAGATAATTAAATCATACCATTACTCATACCATCAAGTGAAATACCATGAAACTTCCCATTTAACCCAGGAGGGACAAGAAAAGTTCAAGTTAATTATACATAATCAATTATTTTATTATTTTCTTATTTTTTGGTTTATAATAAGTGCCTATCAACACATGTGTGTTTACTTCTTTCTTGTGTGTGTGTTTTATTTATGTGTATGGGAGGTTTTTGCAATCCTTGAAGGTTTTATAAGGTGATAAATCTAATTGGCATTCCAATACAAGTAGTCATATAAGTCATGTTTCTAAGTGTGAGTGTAGTGCATATCATGCATGAGATATCTAGTTCTCTTGACTAGTAGGTTGGTTAACCCTTATGAGTCACTAATAATGTTGATAATTTGGCCTCCCATGCTAAATGTGAACCCTTATAGTTCAAAAATTTATACTAGGTACCTCTAAGATTAGTCTATGGTCATCTTATGCCTTATAATGTCCTCAAAATAGTCTTTCCAAACCTTGGTTATCATTGTTTAAGGTTATTTATACAATATTAAGGTAAGTGTCATCTTTTGACCTTATGCTTTCTAATCATTCCTAACATGGTCAAGAGGGTCCAAGGGTGTTAAGTGGTCTAGGGGGTCATTTTGGAAATTTTTAATGTGGTTTCCAATTCATATTAATCATCCTTTAGTCTATATAAGTGCCAAAAAGAGTGGTAATATTCATTTCTAACATTACACCCCTCTTTGCAATGCTTTATTACTCATTTTGTAACATATAAAGTCGGATTTATAAAAAAGGTACAAGTCTATGATAGAAAGAAAATATGGACACATCACTACAAATCTATACAATCATTTACAAACTTTAGAGGCACCTGACATATCATCTCCATTAGTCCTCAAGTAGAATATACAATTTTCATGGTAAAAAGAGAGTTTTTAGGAAGTCCATATAGGTTGTTAGAGCAATATCATATTTAGGCATGTGCATGGATTAATTTATGCCTTCTGGTCCTAGATACATGCTTTTGAGGGAGTTTCAAGTCAAAAAATATCAAAAACCAATCCCTTTCATCCATTGAGCTCTTTGGTAGCTTAGAAGAGCTAGTCAAGTTTGTGAATGGTAAGGATAGGAGAGAGAAGATGAGGACCTAATATTTTGAGTATATTATGGGGCCTTAGTTGTCTTAATTTTTATGCATTAGTCCCTATATTATCTCCCCCTCCTTTATGAATAATCACTAAGAAGATAAAGGACTCATAGTGTCTCATCCATCTAGATAGGGGTTCAGGTTTACCTCAATATATTCACTTTTTACCTTGTTAAAAATTATAATTATATTGGATATGATCAAGGATGTCTATTCATCAAACCTACATGCTTTTAAAAACTCACTTGGTATGTGTGAGCCATCAGGAGACAAGAAACCTTCTTGTGGAACTATCTTTAGGCTGATAATAATGGATTCTTAATACTTCAACATCTCTAATGGTTTTAGAGTGTTGGTGAGCTCTCAAAAATATTTAAAACCTCCTTGAGGATATGAAATAATGGATTTATTGTGATTTCATATACCTAAAAACCCATAAGTGGTGATCACCTATAGTTTCCACGTGTAGTCAACAAAATTGAAAAGAACATGGCAAAGTAACCCTATTCAAGCCTCAAGAAGGTGTTTTCATTAATCAGTCCATTTTAAGGGAGTGTAACACATTATATAAGATATAAGTATTATCTCATATAGGTTGAAAACACTGACTAATACATAGGTCATAGTCTCTCTTCTCTAGGTCAACACAAGAATGTTGGTGAACACTACAGGTCTAAAGTTCTCTAGGCTACCATTGGTACCAAAAATTGGTTGTAGAAATAATATGATATTTTGAAGTGATAATTATAGTTAAATATTTATTCCATCAAGATCATCTAAACATAGTGAGCACTTTTGTTTCTCAACTGTAATCTAATTTACACTCTAAGGGATCATGTGGACTGAATTGAACTGTCTAGGTCTAAATAGAAATTACTTATTGAAAGATTGGATAAATGTCAAAGGGATCCTAAAATATAGTTAATTCAATACTATACTATTCATATTTATTGTCTTTATTAAAAAATGAGCACAAAGGGTTCATTTTGACAACACTGATCGAAATAAATATTTAGGCTCATATAGGCCTATCATTAGTAGAATGAGAAAAGGGATGCACTTTGCATTGAAATAGGGCATATAATGATCAAGAAAGATGTTAGAATCCATGGAATGGGTTTTAATGATGATAATAAGCCTAATATTCTTAAAAAAAATGGAAACTCACCTCTCAAATGAACACTCATAATAAATAAACTCAAGGTTTCCATCTGTAGGCTTGACCTATAGAAGAATGGGTAGTTTGGGTAAAAGAGACCATTTTAAGGTGTCTTAAGATTGTATTCTACAAACAGTCATAGAAACTAAGGTGACTAAGTTGAAAGTTGTTGGAAAAGTATTATAGGTATATGAGGATTATAAAATTATATTTATAATAATTAATATTACCTCAAAGTTATAACAAAGGAAAGGAACTCATGCTTACCCAGTCAAGACACAAAGTTGTCACCTACAAGTAGGATCTTTAGGTAAGAAGGTGAAAATGTGAGGAACCCAGCATAAAAATTGAATTTAAATATGGTAAAATGATGTGTCTTGACTTTTTTTATAAAATGTCATATTATTTTCCATTGGAATGATTTGTTCTTTGGAGGCAACAAGAACCTTGACAAGATATTAGGCCTAGTAGGCCCAAATAAATAGTCACATGCCTATGCATAAAAATTTGAGATAGATGCATGTTTAGGGAGTGTTTTAGGCTGAGAAACAATAGATTAAGGTTATTTAAATTCCATAATGCAATTATAGGGGTTTTAAACTCTGAAAATATGGAAAAAATATGCATTTATAAGCTATTAGGACTACACAGGCCATGAAGCATATAAACCTTAAGCAAGAGCTAATGAGGTTTTATAAGATATATAAGGGAGATATGGAAAAGAGAAATATTGGAATAGATTAGGTGGGTTGGCACAAACACCTATGAAGTGTTAGAATTCAAACAAATCTCTTTTGCACCCTTTTCCTCTCCATTGACCTCTCAAAATGTAGGGTTTTGAGCTTGACAGGCATTTTATTCACATTAGAACATCAGATAAAATATTCATGGAGTCCTCGACTACTAGGGAAGGTTAAATGGGGTTGTATACTTGAAACTCTTGGCATTGTTTTTTTAGTTCAAGCCCTCATGGATATGAACAATAGTTAAGAGATCATATCACTTAAAACCTACCTAAACCAATCCTAAGAATCCAATGGAGGGAAAATGGATGTAAATGCATAAAAATTAATTTAATTAGTCCTAAATACACCTAAATCACGTGTTGTACTCTAAGAAAGTCCTAGACATGATAATAGTTTGTATGAACAATTTTAAGATCCACCATAAACAGTAGTTTTTCAAGCTTTATTGATAATTTGAACATACTAATCTCTATGAAGAATTGTATATCATTAAATAAGGTGGTTTGAGTTGTATTCCACCCTTTCAAATCAAAAATATCTCTTATATCCTCTTGTAAATTATTATATAGTTTTGGGCTAAAGAGCTAGTCTAGAAGTGATAGTGAGAGGTGATCTAGTCACCTAAAAGAGCAAAGGTTACATGTGTGAACTATTTAAAACAAATAATTCATAGTGTAATATGATTTATTTTACATAAATCATACTCATTTACCTATTATTAAGGTTTTACTCAAGTCTTATGGTCATCCAAGTGGCTAGCACTGAGCAAGTAGGCCGAGTTCCATAATATACCTACTTGGTCAAATAAGGGAGATGCCTATTGGCATAAAGGGATGCCAAGGGGGTAATTTTAGGGTCATAAAATTATTATTAATTATTTATGGATGTGATCGGACACACTTCATGGAAATTATGGAGGATTAGGTATTTTTAGGCCTAGTCAACATGCACAAGGGGAAGATAGGTTGATTAATGATCCATGAAGGCCAACTATACCATGATGCCACCTTTGTAACTATAAGAAAGAGATATGGTTGACAAGGTTGGAATGATCACACTTTTAATATGGTCAACCAAATCTAAATGATCCTCCATTAGACCATATCCTATACCATACTATCATTAAAGACTACCAACCAACTAAGGCAACACATGAAGAGGGCATGAAGCTATTATTGATGCTTGTAACTAATGTTGGAGTGAATGAGGATCATCATGGGATATTATACATAATTAAATTCTATATTATCCTCCTCTCCTCTTCTCTTGTCTATAAATTGAGGCTTAAATTTAATTGTAATGATCCCTCTACTAGGTATAAATAAATTCTACCCAAATTTGTACTTTGTAACCTCTTGAACTAATGAAGGACTATTTCAACTTCTTTATACTAGTGTAGTGTGTTTCATGCTTGTTTGATTTGCATAAGTGGTGGATTTCTCTCCCTTTGCAGTTACTTTCCTCACCTAGATGTTACTACATTATTCTATGTAGGTCACATAGTGTGTGAAGGAGTTAGTGGTTGAGCTTGGAGTGGAATTTGATTGGTAAGTGTCTTGAATTAGACCTTCTAGCAATAACTGTCAAGTTATGATCATATATCACAACCTTTATGTGAAACATTGATGCTTATTGGAGAGACTGGTTTAGTTACTAGTCCTTGTCTTCTTTATTAGTGTTGTTGAAAGGTCAAATAGAGTGAACATAGCATATTGGTGCATCACCTCCAATATCATAGGTTTCATTTCATTTTTTCCCTTCTATCCCTTTTCATCAACAAGTCAATAGTTTTAGGAACTAAGCCATAATTGATGCACCATGGGATCTATTCCCAAAACTAGAGGTTCACCTCATCAACTAGGCCACCCACACTTAGAGGTGATCCCATTATATCATCTAAATGAGGTAGGCTTGAAACACCACTACCTCAAGGGTGCAATCTAGACTGATAATAGGCAATGATTAGGTTTGTTTCATATTTACTAAGATCTCATTTAGGACAACTAAATGAGTTTATATTATTTCTAATGTGTTTAACTATAAGTTTCATGAAGGCTTCTCAATCTTTACTCTAGCATCCAAAAGTACCATTTCAAGCTACATGCAGGTCTCAAATCATGGATATGAGTCCATTAAATTAATTTTCTAGGACATGTATCATCATCACAAGTAGTGTAAGAATATCTAACATGTTTAAATTGGTTTCCATGAGGTTTTAATGAAAAAAATAAAAGTTTTTAAGCATGTTTTTAGGTCTATGGAGGTCTGTAGAACCCTATCAAGATCTAAAGAGCATAAAATGTGGTTTAATCAGCATTAAAAAGGTAAATTTAAATATTTTAGGGAGATTTTAGAGTGTTCATGATTTTTTACAATATTCTCATGAGGTATGTGGCATCAAAACTAAGCTTTCATGAGCCAAAAATAGAAAAAGTTAAGGTTATAGGTTTGTATGATGTATGAAGCTTCATGATAAATATCTTGAGCATAAAATAAACAAAATACTATGTTTGCATGGCTTAAAATAAAACTAGTTGGTGTTCTTTCATTCTTGTCCTCGTGCATGGTGCTTAGAAATTTTTGAAAGAGTCTTGGAAAGTCTCAACTCATATCCTAGTGGTCTTCATACTTAATGAGGACGTAAAAATCATGTGGATCTCTTAAAACCCTTCAAGATCTATAGGTACTATGAACACCATTGAATCCCTTGGCTTGTAATGATACATTTTTATTGTTTTAAGGCTTATAAGGTCATGAAATAATGTTTCATACCTCCTCTATTAGTAATTAGTTTAGTGGAAATAATAATAACAAAATAAAAACTACTAATCTATAAATAATGGGAAACCAAGATGGAGGATAACAATCTGAAACCAAAGGTGACCATGCAATATTAATTTCATTAAATAATGGCCTACTTTGCCTTCTCCATACAATTTATTATAAAGTCTTTTCCTCTTCTTTCTTGACTCTTCTTCTTCTTATGACTATCTTACTTCATTTTTTGACACTATTATATTTATTTTCTCTTTTATTATAAATAATGAAAAATTATACTCAATATCATTGCCCTTTACCCATGCTAACACTCACCTAAACTAAAAATAAGTGTCTCACCCCTAGACACACAAAGGCCCCTAATAAATAAAGTTTTTACAATTTTTCTCCATTACAAATTCATTTTAGATAACTAAACTAATCCTAACTAATGTCCATGTTCCTCTACTCACTACTCTTTACTCTCAATCCCTCTTAGTCCCTTTCCCACAATTTCTCAACATGGGTAGCCTCTCCTTTAACTCCCCTCCCTTTTTCATATCCTCACATTCTACCTAATTTAAATTGGGGTGGGCTCACCTTGAGCTCCAGTCCCTTCCTCATCTTCCATAATCTCTATATTAACTATCTATTATAACCTCAAATACATTGATAATATTACAAATTAGTAAGCATTTTTTATTTATTTGATCCTATTACATCTTATTTTACCCTTGTATAAAGATTAAGATAACCATAAACATCAATTAAATATAACCTTTGAAAATTATCCAGTCATATGACATCCATGATCATCCTAAAAAATATCATTATTTAACTGTAGCTTAGTAGGATCAGTAAATCTATTCACTTAATTCTTATCTATCAAAAAAAACCTGATGCCCTTTCAGTTGTATATAACATTCAAAAATACTTCTACTTGTTTATTGTGTGTATGTATCTACAAGTTCTCATTGCCACTATCATTACAATTTATGATGCATCATTATGTCATAAAACTTGCATCAAAAAAATTTCCTACACTAAAATTGAGATATGTTGCAACCTTTTTAAATGCTTATTGATTTCACTACCAATGTTTGTAACTATTTAATCTACCCATATGGGCACATCGTGTGACATTTACACCATCATATACATTTGAGTTTCACAAATCAAGTTTTGGGTTATGTAAAGTGCATCATGAAGGATTTACTTTATCTCCTCAATCATCATCTTCTTTCCACCATGAATGAAAAAACTAATTGATTTTGAATTTTCACATTATTCTATGTATAACTTTTGAACCTTATTTTTCCCAAATGTTCTCTCTCTCTCAATAGTCCAACATGAATCATTTCATTACCTTTATTATATACAATTATTTTATATTCAAACACCCATTATGGTACTATCTTTTAGAGATCACTATAATAATATTATTTGAAAGATTACCCAATGATGTCAATGCTTTAATATTTGTAATAAGGTCTTTTTTACTAAGCCTTTGCAAATGTTGAACGATTCATCATATTTTGGACTGCACTTTCTTCTCAATGAGAACTTTCACCTTGTCAATTTGTGTGTGCATCAATATTTTCACCATGTCATAATCCAAAAGTAAAGTGTAACACCTCCTCATATACTTCATCATAATAAATTAATCCTCTTTTGTTTGATTGACCTAGATACTTCTGGTTGTATTCAACTTCTATCTATTTATGCACTAGTGTCTATATTCAAACCACCAAAAATAACTACCATATTTAATAATTCTAATATAATTAATAAATTATAAATAACTAATGATGCAAAAACTAGAATCACAAGATGTGAAGCTCATGATCCCTTAAAATGAATTCCTTCAATTCCATCCTTTGGACCACATATTTAGTCAAAGCAAGATTAAAAGCTTTTTTGAATACCCATTTCATGAAAAAATCCACAAAAAACACTAGAATCTTACTTGTCCCATGGATAAAAAAACATTTCAATGGAAGAATGAGGATTCTAAACCTCAACCTCTATCTTGTTCATATCTTCCTAGGCTAATCATGAGACCCATGATCTTTGAAAAATAGCCACACACTTGTTAACAATTAGTTTAGTGGCATGAATAATAACATAATAAAAATTACTAAACTATAAATGATGGGAAACCAAGATGGAAGATAATAAGCTAAAACTAAATGATACCATGAAATATTCATTTTATTGAATATGAACTACTTCACCTTCTCTATACAATTGATTATAAAGACTTTTCCTCTTCTTTATTAACTTTTATTCTTATGACTATCTAACTTCCTTTTTTTCAACACTATTATATTTATTTTCTCATTTATTATAAATAATACTAAATCTCATTATCATTTACCCATGATAACATCCTCATACATAGAACAAATGTAAAAACTAGGTTCTAGGCATGTATGCATGTTTCTAAGGTTCTATGGGGTCTAATAGGTCTGTGTATAGAGGTAAGGTAAGAAGAATAAGGTTAAAAGCCTATATTTAGCATAAAATTATAGGTTTTCAGGTATGAACCAACAATTACCAACTAGTTTACATTATGTCTCCAAGGATCTCATGCTCTATGATGTCAAAACAAAGCATTCATAAGACAAGAGACAAGTCTATAAGGTTCATAAATAAATATGAGTGTCTAAACATGAGTTTTAGGTTTGTAAACAAATCCAAAGAGATAGAAGCATAAAGGCCAAATTTATTTCTTGACTGAGTAATGTTTGGAGAAAGTGTTCATGATCTAAGACCTAGCAAACAAGTCTAGAGATATATTTTTTAAGACACCAAGCAGGATCTAACCAACTCAATAGGTCCAAAGTAAGTTTTTCAAGGTTTCTATTACATTTTAAGATCAAAATAGGGTGTTAAAGATTCTAAGACCTAGCATATAGGTTTATAGGTGAGAAGATAGGTTTCAAACATGATTGAGAGAACCTACATTAGGTATTAGAGATTCCAATATTCATTGATGATAAGACAAGGTTTTAGAACCTTAAAACCTTCACACAAGTTACACATCTATGAGGTGAGAAAATAAGGTTTTAGAATCTAATACCAAGCTAATACATCTAAAGCAAACTTTAAAAATATTCCTTGATTATATAATGCTAAGATAAGGGTTTTATAAGATCCATGACCTCAAGACATTCATATAGGTTTGCAAGCAGAGTTATTTCAAGTTTTATTGATTAAATAAGGCTAATGTAAGGTTTTTAGATCCATTAAAACCTAGCTAAAGAGTTTGCAACTAAATTTTCTAAGGTTTCCATGATCATGAAATGATTAGATAAAGGTTTATATCATGATCTCAATAGCCAACATGTCTACAATCATAAATAAGATTCAAGGTTAATTAATACCTTCATACAAGCCTAAAGCATTCTTGTAAGATTTTCTTGAATAATCAAAGATAGAATAGGGATTTGGGGTTCATAAGAACCTAGATACATGTCTACTAATAGTTTCAAATTACATGATTGATTCAAGTAGAGAATACAGGGTTTAAAAGGCCAAGATAAGATTTACATGACCTCAAAACATTTTAAATTGGTCTATAATAGAGATCATGCAAGGTTTTTTGATGATGTAAAGTGAAGACATAGGTTATATAACATGATCTAAGAAGGTTTTCAAGGGCTATAAATAGATTTTTTGAGATTTAAATCATTATCTAACCAAATTAATAGGTTTATGATAGAATATACAAGGTTCTCATGATCTTAAAAGGTCAAAATAGGGTTTTAGGGCTTATATAGGCCTAACTAATAGAGGAAGTTCATCTCTCTCCTAGGACATACCAATGAGAGCCTCATAGGATTATAAGGATGAAATTGAAGTAATCAAATGGTTAAAAATAGTGAAAGGAATTTAAGCATATTCTAAATACTATATATAGAGTAGGGATAGAATTTGGATCTCTTGCCAAAAATATGAAGAAACCCACCTTCTATATTCCTTGTTTGAGATGTTGAATGAAAGTTTTTAGGGTATGAGATATGGGATTAGCTTGGAATGTAGGGTGTTAAATAGGTTGCTCATGTGAAACATGTTTCCAACCCACTCTTGACCAACACAACTATTGGTAACACCTTCCAAGTAGTAGAGATCAAGCATATGAGATGTTAAACAAGTAAATGTAGTTTCCTTAAATTATCTCAATCATCCATAAGGCATGGAAGGTAGTTATAAACATGCTCCTAAATAATTTAATCCTCTTCAAGGTAATTGGTACTAATGTAAAATATGGGCAATGGATAAATGGTCAAGTTATGCCAGCTTGAGGACTATTTTGGTGCAAGAGATTTAGTAAGGAATCCAAGCATAGAGAACAAGTCAAGTATTACTAGCTTTTATCTAACCATTACATGTTCAATGTAAAAATGGTGAGTTCATAGACTTTTTATGACTTTATCAGGTAACAATACCAAGTCATTAGCTAAGGAAAATCAAAAGGTAATTGTTTTAGGAATGAATAGAGTGAATATAGGATTATCTATCCTCCATAATGATAATAATCAACTTATTTTTGTTGAATAATTATAAGGAATTAAAAGGGTTTAATACATTCAATTTCTTGGTCTCATTCTATTACACATTCCTAATCAAATGGAGGTAGTTGAGGAAGTTAATGTCCCTTATCTTATCACTTGTAATGTGTGTGTGTGTGTGTGTGTGTGTGTGTGTGTGTGTGTGTGTGTGTGTGTGTGTGTGTGTGTGTGTGTGTGTGTGTGTGTGTGTGTGTGTGTGTGTGTGTGTGTGACTATAAAATGATTGGAAAAGGATCCCTCTACTTTGGTGTAACAAGATTATACTTATTTGAATACTGTAACATATGATTTAGCCTTGACATCAATAAATAATTGATATTTCCTTTCTTAAAAAAAATCATATTCTCTATAACATTAGGGTTATTGATTTTTACTTATGGATTTTAGTTTTTCTTGTGTATTATTGTCCAATCCTTCTAACCTTCATGTAGAAGTATATCAATTTCATTTATAGGTTGTATGTTATGTATAATTAAGTTCATGAATAATTAATTATGGATTCCCACCATTTGAACCTTTTCAAGGTGAAGTTTAACCCATCCTAATGATGTGTTAGACTTCTTACCTTCATATAAAGTACTTATATGAGAGGTGTGTGATTTTAAGATTGTGTGGACAAGTTTTTATCAGGTATAATAGTTTTCTTATGTTGATTAAATAAAATTGAGAAATTATCTAAGTATTGATGCATCAACACTTTATATTTTTAGTTTATTTATATCCCTTTTCCATGATGAGATACCTTATGAAGGTTGTAAATAATCCTTATTAAGTAGTGTTTTAGTCCTACAAGTTGATTATACATTAGGTTCACTTAGTTTAGGTGGGACTGGAATTTTTCATAGGTTCATCATAAGGAGCTAAGGTCTCACACCTTGGGGATTTTTCCATTCTTGCACTAAATCATTTTACTAGTCAAACAAGTACAAAATTCATGTGACAATAGTTTTTTACTAGCTTGGTGGGACACTCAATTCTATTGACTCAATATTTTTAGCTAATAAATTTGTGCTATTTATAACAAGTTTTATATTCGAATACATTCTAAAATCACCCGGTGACTCCACAAGTTCTTATTTTCAAATCATCTTATATTTTTATGTCAAGAGTGGAGACAAGATCTTCTTCAAGAGGTAAGAGTTATCAATTTTTTAAATTAACTTTGTCACAACCAAGAAGAAGAAATAAAATATCTAAATCACCTTTATCAATAAAACAATCCACACCTCCATTTGGTAGGTTTCCTGAGCCAAAATAAAGGCTAGTTCCATTTCCATACATGGCTCAAATAAATTAGATATTTTTCACATTTAATGGAGGTAATATTTTTGTCATTGCTCAATGTGATGAAATTATAGTATCATACCTAAAAATTACACCTTATTTCACACATTTAAGACATTACTAATAGATGCTCAGTTCATAACATTATAGTAGATAATGTAATTTTGAGTCTCCTTGCCACTTCCCTTAAAGTAAAAACACTTCAATGGTATGGGGGATACATCCTAATTAGATACATAATTGAGATGAATTAGGAAAAAAATTTGCAAATATTTTAAGTACAAAAGTGATCATTTATCCTTAATAGATTAAATTTTTAGTATTAAAAGAGTTCCTCATAAACTCATGGTAGATTTCAATTTTAGGTTTCAGAAGACCTAGGATAGGATTCCACCGCTAGTCAAGCCTTCTCTAATCATTGAATTTATATATTATTTGAGATACTTTAATAATGATGTGGGTATTATGATTAAATCCATGGGGGGACAATTTTACTTGATGCTTATGAGGTACCTATAAGAGCTAAAAATTACCTGATCCAAGATGGAAAAATAGTCAACTAAATCCACCTATTACCCCTTTTAATTAATTTCATGAAGTTAAAACTTTGATAAAAAGTTTTGGGAATGAATTGGTCGCTTTGAAAAGGCAACAAGCTCAGCATGGTAGACCTTATCAACCTTTTAATCAAACATATCATCCCAATAGGTAGACTATTCAAGGTAATCCTCAAGGACAAGTCAAAATAGGTTATATTATGCCTTTGAACACCTAAAAACTAACTAATACAATCTCTTCCAAGGCTATCGTTCATATTCAAAATAACTTAGTTTAATATTATGAATGGTGTTACCCATGTAGCTAGCCACATAGTCAAAATACTTGTCCAAATGGGGTCCTTAGCCAAGAATTAATGGTTAAAACTACATAAATAATTCATTAATATCAAGTGGAATCACCTCCTATAAGGGAATAAGCTCAAAAATAGGCAACAAGTGAGTTTAATTTATTAAACTAACAAGAGAATGATTTTTGTCGTGTAAATTAGAATGAAGTAGTAAACAAAGGAGGCAATCTAGTTGCAATAATACAAGGTATAAAAAGAGAGAAAGTAAAAGATAAAAATATTCTATGGTGGGTCAAATATTTGCTTTTCAATCACCATGAGAGGCTACAAAAAAAGGTAAAAGGACCTAGGAATTTGACTTAAGAGAGGATGGTTAGGATGGTGTTAGTTCCAAAATGAAAACAAAGTGAAATAAACACACTAATAACATAACATCTCTAGGCCTAGACACTAGGGAGAGATTATTTAACAATAATGAATGAAACACACAACTAAAATGTAAAATAAAACTCTTTTACCTTCCTTGGATGCTCCAAAAATTCTTGTTGTGGTGTCTTGCTCAGCTTGTACTTCAAGAGGTCTTCTTCAATGGAGTGTGGTTACCTTCATCTCCTCTTGGCACCTTTGGCTTGTGGTTTGGCTTGTCTTAGAATCAATTTGTCATTATAACACTAGTTGATTGAAGCTTTTGGTACTAATCTTGCATTATAACTTTGCATAAATTAAGATTAGAAATGATGTTTTGAGGCATCCTATTTATAAATTTTTGGATTTGATCAGAATCAAAATCAACCATCCATCTCAAGATTGAGATGTGTGGTTGAGGATTAATTCAATTTTGAAATTAAAATTTGTAATTATCCTCATCATAGAATTGGAAGAAGGGGAAATTAAGAGGCATAGAGGGCATCATAGAAGGCATTGATGAGGCATGAAGGGCATGAATCTTGATATTTATGGCATTTATGGCCTAGTGATGTCTTCCCAAGAAATGAGGTCACTTGATGATACAGATATTCAATATTCATTTCCAAACTAAATTATTTAACAAGTTTCCATGGAATTCTTTATTAGGCTTTGATTTGGGTTAATTATCTCTTAGGCATGATTAAGCACATTATGCATAGATTACTCAAATTGATTAGAATGCCTTGTTATTGGTCCTAAATTTGACAAGATTTGAATTGGAAGTCACTATTAGATGTGTTAGATACATATTCCCATTTAGGATGTTGCCAACAACAAATAACAAAGGCATGAATCTTGTGTAGAAGATTTGATAGGAAAGAGCAATCCAGAGCACCCAGGTGCAAATTTGGCATTTTGACTCAAAATAGACTGATCAAAGTTAGCTAGCCCATAAATTATATTTACCCATTTAGGGATACCCTAGCTAAAATCAGCACTTGAATATATCATTTTCACATCATTTTGCATGTTTTAGTGTTTTTAGGCCAAATTGTGCATTTTAGATGGTAACTAGCCAAAAGCCTAATTGGAGGTTATCAATGGCTAGTTTTAGGTGTCTTCAGTTTGCCCCTATTTGGGAAGGCATTACAAGCTATAAGCATAATAATGTCTTCTCAAAGAATGAGAAATGGCCTGTATGCCAAAAATAATATGATGGTTTAAGAACAAAGTTCCAAATGGTTTTAGGAATCCTATGATGATGCCTCCTCGAGGGAGTGGCTGTCACATTTGTTGATGGATGGTTCCTCAAAAAGAAACAAGAAGAAAGGTGGAATTAATCCATGGTTGAGATTAATCTAAATGAGAAAATTATTGTATGCATTCATGTAAAAAGGATGCTAATTTACCCAAAGGTGGTTATAATTAGGAATAAAATTCCAAATAATGATTTTCCCATAGGCAGTTATAATCATGAAGATGACCTAGATTGACTAAAGATGATTATGCCCTGGTTAGGGCTAATTAGCAAGCATAACTCAAGGATATAACCTAGAATATAGATTAAAGATTAGTGGGTACAAAGAGATGAAAGAGATAAATAGAAGAATAAGATTGATCAGTGTGGATGATTTAGCTGTACCCACCAATGAGGAGATATTCATCTTGATTAACAATGATACAACTAGAATGGTCATTGGTTTGATTTGATCAAGGGTGGGATGGAAGGATTTTCCAAGGTGATAAGGAGAAACTTCTATGGCTTCATTGATTGTAGACTTCATGAAGCTAACTTTTTTGTAGCATGTGATGGTAGGTTTCATGATAGAACACCATGAAGACTTGGCCAAAATATGCATAAGGACTGACTCCTAATCAAATAAACACTTGAAAACAATACACCAATGGTAAAAACCATGATGACAATGTTGATGTATGAATATGGATTGAATCAAAAATAATGTGTGTAAGGAATCACCCAATCAACACATATAGACTGAGTCGAGGCAACAGTGCTGAAAGCAAACAAATAGGCAAGTGTAAAAACAAATAAACAAATAGACAAACAACCTAAAATAAACAAACAAATAGAAAGCCAAAAAATAAAATCAAAAGAATGCATCCTGATAATGACAATGCCCCAATAAGGCAAATCGAGGATAACTAACTAGGCTTAGATAAGACAAATATTTTTGGATTTTTGAAATGTTATGAATGTTTTTGGAATTTTGAGGGTATCTTAACTCACTAGAGAATGGCAAGATACCTACTCACAAAATGGTTAGAGTATTTGGCTTAGGTTGTTTGCAAAATGCTGAGAGCATTTGGAAAGGGGGACTGAGGTGACCTTAACATAAATTGAGCATGACCCATACAGTCTTAAAATGACCTCAAGTCATAGTAATTCTATTCACACAAAAGGTAAGGAAAAACTAGCTAGGTCTCAAAAAGTTCTCAAATCTAGCAAATGGCTAATCAAATGAAAAAAATTATGGCATGGTGATGTGGCAATGCATGACAAAAAAGTGTTTCCCCTAGTTTGCCCATAGGTAGTTATAACAAGTATAACAATGACAAAGGTCAATGATACTAATTTGCCCATAGGCGGTTACAATCAAGCTCACATAAACAAATGTGGATATAAGATGAAAGATATCTTTCTAGATCAACTATCACACTAATTTCATAGACTATCATTGTAAACATGGATTGGATTCATTGTTGAAACTTGATTAGAATTCCCCTCAAAAAATGTGTGGAAAGAACCAAATGAACCAAGATCAAAAACATGATTAGGTAGGATGACTGAAAATAGGCTTTAGTCTAGATAATAATGGAATGATAGGATGGCATGGTCTTGCTAAGGATAATGATGGTTTGATTAATTGGATAAAATGGTAAGAGGGTTGCCCACAAGTGATGGGGTGAGTAGCTGGGGACTTTGATAATGGCAAATGGATATGTAATAATGGCAATGGCATGGTATATGTTTTTGGCTTGGGTGTGGTTTTTGATTTTATTATTCCTATTGATGGGGAGATGCACATCCTAATAATAAAATAAAATAAATAGAATATTTGATCATGTTAATTATTATCCTACACCTCATCTGAATAGCTACTCTATCAAGAACTTGATGTAGATATGGATGCCAAGAATGTTGTTGTGTTCTTCCTTGGTCATTGATTCTGATTCCTTCAAGCATCAAGACAAAGTATCTTTATATCCTCTATAAAGGAAGTATGAGCATGGATGGTAAACAAGGATAAATAATGGATGGTAGGTTTGATTATGAAATGGAATAGTAGATGATAATGAAATGTATAATAGTGGGGAAACAAATGAAGATCATGACTTTCAGTCACATGTAATGTTACTGATGTTGAATTCAACATATTTTTAGTTGTGGTGGGGATAAATACGTGTTCTCTTGATAGGACCACTAGATTTTTCTATTGTTTGATCTTGAGAGTAGCTACCATTTGATTAGGATGTAGATAGGAAGCTAGTTTTATTTGATCTTTGATTATATCTTCATCAAGTAGTAAAGAACTTTTGTGCTCAATTATTGATGCCTCAAAGAGGTTTTCACCAATAAACTTGTCTTGATTGTCCAATAACACCTTTGAGAAGGTTTCACTAAGGAATGTTTACTTTTGACTTTGATTTTCTTCTAGCACTTTCAAAAAACTCTCACTAAAAGATGCTGAGTTCTGACTTGGATTGTTCCCTAGTGCCTTCAAAAAGGTCCCACTAGGATAGTGTTCTTCTATTAAATGAATGTTGTCTTGGCATCCTTTCTCTTCTTCAACTACTATGTCATCATGGATGCAATTCAATAAAGTATGATTATATTGGTCCCAATCGACACTTGTGGGAGATGGAATGTCAATAATATGGCTATCTTGGTTGATGGTAATGGCTTGTAGAATGGTAATGGAATGGGGAGAGGCTACACAATCCTTGTAGAAGATATTAGGAGAATTTGTGTTGAAGCTAAAGTACTCATCCTCAAAAACTATATAAGGATCAAAAATTTATTCAAATTAATCTATGAGGCATGTGTAACCAATATTGTAATATCCTCAAACATATTCTTCTTCTAAATCTAATTCTAACTCAAGGGATTTTGAATCTGATGTTGAGACTAATGTTGATTCAGATTTTGATTTTAATGCTAAATATGGTGTTGGTTCAAGAATAGAACTTGACTCTAATTCTAATTCTTCATCTGATGGGTACTCTATTACAATTATGTCTTGTTGAATGTTTAGTTTTGGACAAGTAATGGCCTATGATGACATGATGGGCTCCACAAAGACTGGTTTGTCAAAGTGAGAATCCTCTAAAATGGGAAAAAGGTTAAGAGACAACTCCTCAAAGAATAGAAAATAGGCACATGGTTGAGGTAATGATTTGCCCAAAGGTGGATATAATCATTAAGAAGTGACTTAGTAAAGACTGGCTTGTCAATGTGAGACTCCTCGATAATTAGTAAAGGATTAACAAGTAATTTATCATAGGTTGACCTATCACAAATGGTTGGTTTAATAAAAACATCTCAAATTGGTTGTTTTTTTTGGCCTTGGTTTCCAATGAATTGGAAAATACTAGTTTTGAACATAGCTTGGTCTTCGAATGATTGGATCAGTTGAGGTTTGGTTGGGATTGGTACTAGATGAGAATTGAATTATAGTTGGATAATGGTAGGGCATTGGGGAGCATGATTTCTCACATGAGCTAAATCACAAAGTCTTGAGATGGTAATAATAGGGCGATGTGGAGCATGGTTGCTTGCACAAGCCAAAGGACTAGATCCTAGAATGATGAAGGTATTCCTTGGATATTGTAGACATTGATAACTCATAATCTAGAGGAGGGTTAGGGGTAGCCAATGATCAGATTAAAAATGATGTCATGAAACTTGATTTCTTGTACAAGAAAAAGCATCTAAGTCTTCCTCATAAACCATATAATCCCTATCATGAGTTGGATCATAAGTTGGTTCTTATTTGTGTTCCATGTAACATTTATTATAAAGAGGCTATAGATTTGTATCCCAAACAACATTATATGTAGTTGGGTCTTTAAAGTCCTCTTCATACCAATAAAGGTCTTGAGTTAGATCATAATTTTTTTTGTGAATTACTCTCATGAATGATTAACATGAGGTAGATATAAATCTGTCTCATAAAACACATTAGCATCATTGGGGTCTTGACAAAATCCATAAAAGTCATTTTGTGTGGCCATTATATCATAAGTTGGATTGTAAGTGACTCATCCATTAGTGTAGCTAGACATATCCATGTAAATGATGAAAGCTCTGAAACAAAAATCTTTAGAGTTCTATAAACTCTAAAAAATGATCCAAAGGACAAATGGTTAAAACTTAGTCTAACTTGGTCAAAAGGGTGGAGCCATTTCTCTAATGTAGTTTGAATGTGGAGCTATATCTCCCTAAATGGTTTGTGATAAGACTTGGCATAAAATAGCCTAATGTCAAATGTCTAACATCAAACATCACATGCATAAATGGTCAAGTCTCTGAGTAAAAACTATCATGTCAAAGGTCTAGGTCAAAGTGATCCAAACAAGGTCTAAACTAGGAAAGGGAAAAGTTAAGTTTTTAGGTCTTTTGTCCAAACATAGAGTCAAAAGCTAGGATCAAAAAAATAGGCATGATGTGATTGGATTTAATCTAACAGGTTTGGAAATAGCTTTGACATAAACCTAGCACATAGAATCAAACATAAACATGATCAGTTGGCATAAGGCATAAGACAAAAGGCTCTTTGAAAAAAAAAATATGTTCTCCCAAATAAAGGCCCAAACAATGATGAGGATAGGTGCTGAACAAACAAACCATCAATAGTTTTCAAATTTGGGTAATCAATTAATTGAAGTTATGAAATTGAAAAGAGAAAGATCTATGTATCAACCCCATGAATTGAGGCCTAAATAGAAATCAATCAATGTTTGGATCTAAACGTGACAAGACTAATTGAAAACTCAATGTTGAAAACTAGGATTAGACCAAATAGGCTTGACAAAATTGGACAACATGATGGCACAAGATACAGGTCTAAATGGTATACACAAAATGGTTTGAAACAAATGGGTTTGATACAATGGTAAATAAGTCTTGAAACAAATTGAGCAGCCTAATAGCATAAGCATGCTTAAATGATGTGGTCAATGTTATGTTTCAAAGAAGGATCAAAATGGTTTGACATGATTTGGGTAGCATAACACTACCCTCTATAACTCAAATGACACACACACAAACAATTTTAGCAAAAATTTCAAGGCACAAGTGTGGTGTAAAATGGCCAGCATAACACCTCTTTAGACAAAAGAGTGACGTATAGACAAATTGGTTTTGACATGGATTTATGAACAAACAAACAAGTTTTAGTCTCAAAATATACCAAACAAAAATGACCAAAATACACTAAGTATGGTCATCCAAATCTTAGAAAAGGTATGGCATGTAGGGTTGACTAAACTATCAAGTTTTGAATGTTCTAGGGGAATCAATTACACAATGACTTTCATGCCAAACAATGAAAAAGAAAAACACAAATTTTGGGTCTGTATCACTTGTATTATTACAAAAAGGTCTAGTCCTTTTTGCAACCACTACATCTTGCTATTCACTTAGTGTAGTGTAATGTCCAAAGTGCCACTACGTCCTTTGTGTAAATCTAAAAGAGTCAAATGAAGTCAATTCCAGGAGATGAAACCCTAGGTCAAAGCTTCCTTAAAGAACTTGTGGGAGTTGATGAAGTCACCCTTGTAACCAAAACGCATAAAAATAAAGAAATCGTGAAATTAGAAAGAATTTAGGGTCATTTTCAAGGTCACCCAAACTTTAGGGAGTTTTTGGGGAGTGCTTTAGCTGACATTCTTTCTAAGCCTTGGACTAGGCTATTTTTAATAGGAATGACACTTTTGATTCCAAGGCTTCCTTATAGGGGACAAATGGAAGATCATACACATAAAACCCCTCTTTTTAACAAACAAGATTAATCTAAACAACTATTGCAAGCAAAAATTGACAAGTGTGTTTAATTTTAAACCCAAATGAAATGTTTGGTAGTGCTCATTTACCCCTTGGTCTTAGTTGTAAACTTTGAAAAAATTCACCAAAGACACTTAAATTCTTTGTTAATCACAAAAATAAATTTCTTAATCCAACTTTAAGCATGCAAAAGTGATTTAAACATGTTTGAAGCAAATATGCCACTTGGTCCTACAACAAAATTGTTAGCATGTCCTTTAGATTTGAAGATCTTTTGAGTTTGAAATAAGAAACTTTATAAAAGAAGGTCTTGGGTCTGTGTTTTTGGAAAAACATAGTGATTGATGTCGATCACTACCATCAACATCGGTTATGGCCAACTGAGATTTGAATGATGTCAGTTATGCCAACCGACGTTGGTTAAGCCAAGTAACCAATGTTGGTATTTCTACTAATGTCGGTTATTGTGTAAAAACTATGGCAATCAAAAATTCTAAAAGAAGTTAGAAAACCAATTTTCAAGAGTTTTAAAAGCTCAAATAATTTTTTTAAGGTTATAAAAGGATCTCCTTTAGGTATAGGATGTGTCTAGTCCCACTGGGTGTGCCACAATGTGACCTAAAAATTTAACTTGTGAGAGGATGGTTATTATGGTGTTAGTTCCAAAATAAATAAAAAAAGTGAAATAAATACACTAATAGCATAACATCTCTAGACCTAGATACTAGGGAGAGCTTAGTTAACAATCATGAATGAAACACACAACTAAAATGCAAAATAAAACTCTTTTACCTTCCTTGGATGCTCCAAAAATTCTTGTTGTGGTGGCTTGCTTAGCTTGTGCTTCAAGGGTCTTCTTCAATGGAGTGTGGCTACCTTAATCTCCTCTTGGCACCTTTGGCTTGTGGCTTGGCTTGGATTTGAATCAATTTGGCATTATAACACTAGTTGCTTGAATCTTTTGGCACCAATCCTGCATTATAACTTTACTCAAATTAAGCTCAGAAATGATGTTGTGAGTCCTCCTATTTATAGATTTTTGGATTTGATTAGAATCAACCTCAACCATCCATCTCAAGATTGAGATGTGTGGTTGAGGATTAATTCAATTTTGGAATTAAAATTTTTAATTATCCTCATCATGTCATTGGAATGATGGGCAATTAAGAGGCCTGGAGTGCATCATGGAAGGCATTGATGAGGCATGGAGGGCATGAATCCTGATATTTGTGGCATTTATGGCCTAGGGATATCTTCCCAAGAAATGAGGTAACTTAATGATGTAAATATTCAATATTCATTTCCAAAACAAAGTATTCAACAATTTTCCATGGAATTCTTGATTAGGCTTTGATTTGGTTAATTGGCTTTTGGGCATGATCAAGCACATTATGCACAAATTACTCAAATTGATCAAAATGCCTTGTTATTGGTCCTAATTTTGATTGGATTAGAATTGGAAGTCACTGTTAGATGCATTGGATATGTATTCTCATTTCAGATGTTTCCAACAACAAATAACAATGGCATGAATCTTGTGTATAATATTTGATCGGAAAGAGTAATTCAGAGCACTTAAGTGCAAATTTAGCATTTTGACTCGAAATAGATTGATCAAAGTTAGTTAGACCACAAATTGTATTAGCCCATTTAGGGATACCCTGGACATAATCGACACTTGAATACATCATCTTCACATCATTTTGCATGTTTTAGTGCTTTTAGACCAAATTGTGCATTTTAGATGGAAACTAGCCAAAAGCCTAATTGGAGGTTATCAATGCCCAGTTTTAGGTGTCTACAAAAACTAATAAATATTTTGAATTATAAGTAATTCAAATTTTTAAGAGGGACAATCAGTCCAAAAATCAACCCCCAATTAGTCAACAATAAAGAGAGGATGTTGATACTACCAAGGTTTAGTCAAAGGTTGGTCATATTCATTTTAGTATTATGGAAAAAATTAAAATAACTAATCTAAACATGACAATGTGAAAAGCACTCTCCATTCCATCAGAAAGAGATTTGTTGCAAGAGGATCTAAATAATTTCTATCACATAATTAAACTAGAAAAGGGTTTATCATCTTCTCTTATAATTTAATTCCATCTAAAGGAAGGAGAAACAAGTAAGACCATCAATCTGCCTCCTTTATACATATCCCTAGTAATTAGTTATCATTGTGTGCATAATTTTATCATAGATTTTTGATCTAGTAGTTTTATTATGCCCAAGAAAGTTATTGATTTGTTTATCATAGAGTACACACCAATCACCAAGAGGTTTGTTCAACTATATGGAACTATTTTTAATATAGTAGGAATCATTATAAATCTTAACCTTACCCTTCATACATGTCCATGTATTTCCATATTATAGGATATTTTAGTTATTAATCTCCCTCCCTATTTTCCATATGCCTTTATAGAGACTCTAATATAAAAAGGGGAGGATATTTATTTTTATATTGGTCATATATGCTTCTTAGAACTATATATGGTATGAGGGTAACTGTCAAATTTGAACCTATCTCTAAAGATCATATTCGGCCATATATGCCTAGTCTTATTAACATGAATTATACTATGCAAGACTAAGATGAAGATGGTGTTCTTCATTATGATGCTACATCCTTGGAGGAAGTTCTATAAATTTTAAATGATGATTGGTAAAAATAGTGTTATGAGTTTAATCCATATGACAATATGGAAGAAATAGGGTTGGGTACTTATTGTATACATGAGGAAGATTATGTTATACCTAGCCTTATGAGGTCATAAGAAGATCTTGAGGGAGTATGGAATATTTACTTTGATGGATCAAGAATTAAGAATGTTTTTGGTGTTGGTGTAATGATGATCTCTCCTCAAAAAGAGAGATACTTATTTGCATTCAGGCTTCAATTCACTTTTACTAATAATGTAGCTAAATATGAAGAATTGATCCAAGGCCTCAAATTAGTGAAAAAGAGTGGAACCAAAGTGTTAAATGTGTTTTTATATATTTAAATCATCATACATCATGTTAAAGCTCAAATTTCAGCCAAGAACAACTTAATAAAATCCTATAAACATAGAGTGTGGAACCTAATTGAAGACTTTGATGTTTTCAACATTTAGGTGGTACCAAGAATGTAAAACAAAGATGTTGAAAGGCTTGAAATAGTTGTTTCTCAATATAATATTCCCAAATAAATAAAGAATGACTTTTATTAGCATGTTAAGCTTGTGGTTATACTAACAGTTCTATATATTGCAACTGGTTGGCAAATGTTTTATAGTGACAATAAAATTGTCAATTTTTTCCAAGAAGAGGCAAAATTTTCTACCAGATATCAATCAAAGTTGAAAGAGAAATATGGAGACTAGATAATCTAGATAAATACTAATAATTTACCAAAAGGATTGGTCACATTTGAGAGCATATTTAACACTGACAATAATCTCAAGAAGGAAAGGATGAATATAACTATCAAAAAGGAAAACTATGAATAAGTAGCCATCTCAAATGATAAACTCTTGAAGATTGGAAAGGTAAGTACTAATCCAAAAAAAAAGCTTTCATTTACCTTTTTAAAGAATAGGATGACATATTTTCATAGATTTATGAGGATATAAGATATTTTGATCCAAACTTAGCCCATCATACCATTGAGTTGGATCCTAGTGCAAATCCCATTAGGATAAATAAAAGGCCAATAAATCCTAAGGTTGAACCCTTAATGAGGAAAGAGAAAACCAATCTCATAGAGGCAAAAATCATTTTCCAAATTACAAATTTCTCTTGGGTGGTTAATCTAGTTCTAGTTGGGAAGAAGATTGGAGATATTAGACTATATCTAGATTTTAGAGACGTAAATCTCTCAAGGACCATTATCTTTTCCATCTATGGAACAAATCCTTCAAATAATGATTGGGGTTTAAAGGTTTTCTCTCTTAAGTGGCTATTCAAGTTATAATAAAATCCTAGTTCAAGAGTCAAACTAGTTTTAAAAAGCCTTTAATCAAATCTAGTGCAATGGATATGGCATTTAAAGGTCTCATTAATTATATTAAAGGTCTATGTGTATAATAATATTCCATTTGGGTTGACCAAAGATGGTGAAACCTTCCAAAGGGAAATGGATATGGCCTTTAAAGGTTTCATTAATGATATTAACTTAGTCTATTTGGATGACATAACCATTTTTTCAAAGCATGTAAATGAACATTTAAATCCTATAAGAAAAGTGTTTAGCAAATGTAGGGAATTTGGAGTGTCTCTTTATACTAAAAAATGTGTGTTTTTATTCATGATGTCAAACTATTAGGATAAATAGTCTCAAAGGAAGGTCTTGCCATTGATTTATGAAGAGTGAATGACATTTTATTTATTTCTCTCCAGATCCATAATAAAGGTATTCAAATATTCTTAGGAAGGATCAACTTTATGAAGAGATTCATATCAAACTTTTCCATCTTGGTTAAGCCTCTTACCTCCATGCTAAAAAAGAATACCTTTTTAATCTAGTAAAAGGAAGGTAAGGATAGTTTTATAAGTATTAATCAGTCTCTCTCTCAAGTTCCTACTCTTGTAAATCCTAAATATGACAAAGACTTCATTTTGTATTCCTTTGGAGGAAGTGAGAACATTTCAGCCATCTTAACTCAACAAAATAGTGATCAAATAGAGTATCCTAAAGCTTTTTTCAGTCAAACACTCAAAGATAATGAATTAAGATATATTTTTATTGAGAAAAAAGTCTTTACTATTATAAGAGCTCTCAAAAATTTAGACACATGATTTTTAATAATATAATATAGTTAAAGGTGCCTCATCTAAGTGTGAAAGAGTTCCTTTTGAGTGAGGACATAAATGACAAGAGAGTTATATGGATTACAAAGGTAATGGAATATGATGTGCTTATCAAAATCACCAAATTTATGAGGGGTAAAGGATTGTGTGAGCAACTTATAATAGACTTGGAATTTGATAAGAAGATAATATACATGATACAAGAAGACCAAACAACTGATTTTTCCCCTTTACGTAGTTGGATTCAAGATATGATTTATTTCTTACAAATAGGTGAATATTCTCAAGGCTTTGACAAGACAAAGAGGAGGTATTCAAGGTTTTAATCCATTCCTTTTATCCTTTTTGATGGTTTTTATTTATAAAATACATGAATGGAGTTCTATTAAGATGTATTGAGCATAACCAAGTTGTTAGGGTGCTTGAAGAGTTCCATGATGGCCTATCTAGAGGTCATCTCTCTAAATACCACTACTACTAAAATCATGAGAGCTAGCTATTATTGGCCTAATTTATTCAAATATGCCCACAAATGGGTGATAAATTTTAATAAGTATTCCTACTTCATCAAAAATTAAATGTTAGTTTCATTTCTTATTTAACCTATCCAAATAGATCAACCATTCGTTCAACAAGGTTTAGATTTTATTTGTATAAAAAACCCACCATCCAATGCCCATCATAAATGGGTTTTGACAACCATAGATTAATTCACTAGATGGGCTGAAATAGTTGCATTAAAAGAGGATAATGAAGCTTCTATCCTAGATTTCCTTGAAGGTATTATTAAAAGGTTTGGTGTCCCATTTACTATTATTTTGACAATGCTAAAGCCTTTTTATGAACTCAAATTAGTGAATGGTAAGTAAGTTTTACATTTATCTTAAGACCTCTTCAAGTTATTACCCTTAAGGTAATGGCTTAACCAAATCCACAAACAAGAACCTGATAAGGATTACCAAGAGGACATTAATGGATAATTAGAGATCTTAGCATACCAAACTCAAAAAACCCCTTTGGGTTGATTGGATCACACCTAAAAGATCCATTGGAAACTCTCCCTTCATGTTAGTATATGAGAGAGAGGTGAAAATTCCCTTATCATTAGAGTTACCTTCTCTTGAGCTTGTATAATAACAAGAAATATGCTAGAACATGATGCAATGACAGTCGGATTTGATGATTTAATGGAGATAGAAGAGGTGAGAAACCAAGCAATGCATATTCTTGAAGCGCATCAAGTCCAAGTGAAGAGAAATTTTGATAAAAAAATTGTTAGGGTGTGGAGCTAAAAGCTTCACCAAGGAGCATACTTAAACAGGTTCGGGTCTACACAGACGCCGGCGTCGGTCAGGAGCGACCAACGTCGGTTAGTAGCAGTTACAGAGGCGCTAACGTCGGCAGTAAGGTCGGCCAGTGACGGTCACAGGCGAATAGGCAGGAACCGACGTCGGTTACCTGCGTGTCCAGAAATCTATTTCCGTGGACAGCAGCGAGTGTTTGCATGATAAGTTTGAGTCGTGGACTCAAGCTTGCGTCTCTATTATTAGCAATATTATTTTTAGAGCCCTTGTTCAAGAGGCTTAACTGTTTGTTATAAGAGCATGCTCAAGTTTCCTATTTCTATATGTAGGAAGATCTTCTTAGCTTAGAATTATAGAGTGTTGTAGAATGAGTGTAGAACTGTAAGAGTAGAACATTGTGAATGTTTGAAGGACTGTACAGAGTTGCATCAATCCAGGTTGTTGGATTTGAGTGTACTTGAGAGAGAGCTCTTGAGGAATAGAGATCTAGTGAGAGATCTTGTGTGCATCTGAGAGAGGTGTGGAAGAACGAAGTTTCTTCAAATTGTATTCCTATTGTAAAGAGTTTCAATACAAGTTTTCAGGGTGTTTTCTTGTATATCTTGTTCTGTGCTATTTATCATTTCAGTTACTTATCTATCTGATTTATTTCCGCATTTATTGCTTTCACAAGTGTAATCTATTGTTGGTTTGATCCCCCAACAAGTGGTATCAGAGCCTTGGTTACAGGTTACAGGTTACAGATTACAGGTTGCTCACAGGGTTTCTGTAGGAATTTCTGTTTGAGTGGGAGAAGCAATGGCAGAAGAAAGTAAGCTGAGAATGGAAAAGTTTAATGGCAAGAACTACCAACATTGGAGAATGCAGATAGAGGACTATCTGTATCAGAAGGATCTCTACTTATCATTAGGTGGGATAGCAAAGAAGCCCAAGGACATGGAGGATGAAGAATGGGAAGTTCTTGACAGAAAGGCTCTTGGGTCTATAAGACTGAGTCTGGCCTCCACTGTGATATCTAATTTGTCACAGGCAAAAACAACGATAGAGTTGATGACCACGTTAGCAAATATGTATGAAAAACCCTCAGCTTCAAATAAGGTATATCTTATGAAGCAATTATTTAATTTGCATATGAATGAAGGTGGATCTGTTTCTACTCATCTGAATGATTTCAATGGAATTGTTAATCAGTTAAGTTCTGTCAATATTGTATTTGAAGATGAAATAAAAGCTCTTTTGATATTATGTTCTTTGCCTGAAAGCTGGCATGGCTTAGTAATGGCAATTTCTAATACTGCATCTGCATCAAATATTTTGAAAGTAGAAGATGTGGTTAGTGTTATCTTGAATGAGGAAATACGCAGGAAAAGCACAGAAGAGACATCTGGGAAGGCAAAAAGAAAAGAGCAAGAGGAGATCAAGATCTAAGTCTAAGGTGAGAGGAAGATCCAAATCTAGGAATGGTAGGAAGCCACAATGCTGGAACTGTGGAAAGATGGGGCACATAAGCAGAGATTGTTGGTCAAAGCCTAAGGAGGACAACCAGCACGAAGGAAAGGAAGAAGCCAAGGTTGCAGGTATTGCACAAGATGCTTTAATTTTCTCTTTGCATAATAACATAGAATCTTGGGTATTAGATTCTGGTGCATCTTTTCATGCTACCCCTAACAAAGAGTATTTCAGTGACTATATCCATGGAGATTTTGGAATAGTGTACTTAGGGGATGATGAGCCTTGTAAGATTACTGGCAAAGGTAAAGTGCAGCTGAAGATGCAGAATGGCAACACATGGGTGTTGAGAGAAGTGATGCATGTTCCTAGTTTGAAGAGAAATTTGATTTCTGCAGGTAAGCTAGGTGATGAGGGTTGTACAGTAACTCTCACAGCAGATTCTTGGAAGGTGACCAAGGGTGCACTAGTTATGGCCAGAGGTAAGAGAGAAGGTACTCTCTATTTGTGTAATTGTGTTACTAACAAATCTCCTTCAGTTTTATCTACTTCAGGTGTGGATTGTAAATTGTGGCACTCAAGGCTTGGCCACATGAGTGAGAAGGGGATGTCAATACTTAAGTCTAAAGGTATGCTTTCAGATTTGAAAAGTTTGGATCTAGAGTTTTGTGAGCATTGTGTATTTGGAAAATAGAAAAGGGTTAGTTTTCTCAAGACTGGGTCTACTAAGAAAAGGCAGAAGTTGCAACTTGTTCACACAGATGTGTGGGGACCAGCTCAGGTAGCCTCTATTGGCAGATCACGGTACTATGTTACATTCATAGATGACGCCACAAGAAAGGTATGGATCTACTGTATTAAAAAGAAATCTGATGTTTTTGAGACTTTTAAGTTTTGGAAGGCTATGGTTGAGAATGAAACAGGTAGAAAATTAAAGTGCCTGAGATCTAATAATGGCGGTGAGTTCTGCAGTCTTAAGTTCAAATTGTATTGTTATACATAAGGAATCCGTAGGCAAAGGACGGTTCCAAGGACACCTCAGCAGAATGGTATTGCTGAAAGGATGAACAGAACTATTATGGAGCATGCAAGATGTATGAGATTACATGCAGGGTTGCCCTTAGAGTTTTGGGCAGAAGCAGTTGACACCGCAGTGTACCTAATTAACAGAGGACCCTCTACAGCTCTGGATGGTGGAATTCCAAAAGAGGCATGGACAGGTAAAAAGGTAGATCTCTCATATCTCAAAGTTTTTGGTAGTGAAGCCTTTGTGCATATAGATAAGGAAAATAGAAAGAAGCTTGATCCTAAGTCTATGAGGTGCACGTTTATAGGCTATGGCTCAAATGATTTTGGTTTCAGATTTTGGAATCTAGGAACTAACAAGGTAATGTTGTTTTCAATGAAAGAGTGATGTACAGTGATTAGATAAGGAAGCTGGATCAATCTGGGCAGAGCAATAGTGAATTGGACGAAGTTATGGTCCAAAATGAGCTCGCGGGAAAAAGAAATAATCACTTGCAGGAAAACACAGAGACCAACGTCGGCAGGGTTGGAACCGGCATCGGCAGTACAGAGATCGATGTCGGTCATACAGAGACCGACATTGGCAGACCAGGCACCAAGGTCGGTCAGGCAGAACCGACGACGGCGAGTGACAGGTCTACAGGTGGTCGAGGTCGGTCACTGTCAAAAAATTTGGGTGGACAGATTGTTGAAAACAAGTCCAAGACACCCACCAGGAGGTCTGAAAGGGTAAGTAAGCCTCCAATTAGATATTCTCCTTCCTTATATTATTTATTGCTAACTGATGGTGGAGAACCAGAGAGTTTTGAAGAAGCATTACAGGTAGAGTCCAGGAGTAAGTGGGAGCGTGGCATGGTTGAGGAGATGGAGTCCTTAAGAGAGAACCAAACATGGGATTTGGTTGAGTTGCTAGCTACTAAGAGAACACTGAAGAATAGATGGACCTACAGGTTGAAGGAAAGTGAGGATGGACAGATGCGATATAAGGCCAGATTAGTGGTAAAAGGATTTGCACAAAAGCCAGGTATTGACTTTGGTGAAATTTTTTCTCCGGTTGTTAAAATGACTTCAATAAGGGTTGTACTGTCTTTGGTTGCTTTTGAGGATTTGCATCTTGAGCAACTAGATGTTAAGACAGTGTTTCTTCATGGAGATTTGGATGAGGAAATTTATATGGAATAGCCAGAAGGTTTTGAGGTCAAGGGCAAGGAGAAGTTTGTGTGCAGGTTAAAGAAAAGCTTGTATGGCCTCAAGCAAGCTCCAAGGCAATGGTACTTGAAATTTGACAGGTTTATGACTGAGCATGGCTACAGTAGGTGTCAATCGGACCATTGTGTGTATTTCAAGAGATTTGATAATGGTAGATATATTATTCTATTGTTGTATGTAGATGACATGCTGGTTGCAGGGTCTCACATGCAGGATATCTCTGAGCTTAAGGAGAAGTTAGCTCAAATGTTTGCTATGAAGGATTTGGGAGCAGCGAAGAAGATCCTTGGCATGAGCATTAGGAGAGACAGGAAAAATCACAGGTTGATATTGTCTCAAGAAGATTATGTGAATAAGGTGTTGGAGAGGTTTAATATGCAGGATGCAAAACCGGTAAGTACACCTATGGCTGGACATTTTAAGCTAAGCAAAGAACAATGTCCCAATTCACATGATGAGGTAGAGTACATGAGTATGGTTCCATATTCTTCCGCAGTAGGGAGTTTGATGTATGCAATGGTGTGTACTAGACCAGATATTGCCCAAGCAGTGGGAGTAGTAAGTAAGTATATGGCCAATCCAGGTAAGGAACATTGGAAGGTAGTTCAATGGATCCTTAGATATCTGAGAGGAACCAGCAATAGGCATTTATGCTATGGAGGTTCAGATACTTCTCTACATGGCTATGTAGATTCAGATATGGTAGGGGATTTGGATGGCAGGAGAAGCACCACAGGTTATGTTTTTACTGTAGGTGGAACGGCAGTTAGTTGGATTTCTAAGTTGCAGAAGGTTGTAGCCTTGTCAACTACAGAAGCAGAATATATTACAGCTACAAAAGCTAGCAAGGAGATGATATGGATGACACGGTTCATGGAAGAGCTTGGAAGGGAGCATGGGAGTTGCAGATTGTACAGTGACAGTCAAAGTGCAATCCATTTGGCCAAGAACTCGGCCTTTCATTCTAGAACCAAGCACATACAGCTAAGGTACCACTTCATATGGCAGGTATTGGAAGATGGTGAGTTGAAGCTGGAGAAGATCCATACAGACAAGAATCCTGCTGATATGCTAACAAAGCCGGTTACTAAGGAGAATTTGAATCTTCATTCAACTTCTATTGGTCTTCATGATTGAGTTGAAGATGGAGGAGCTAGAAGATGATGCTGTACAGGTTGGTGTAGCTGGTTTATCTCCAAGTGGGAGATTGTTAGGGTGTGGAGCTAAAAGCTTCACCAAGGAGCATACTTAAATAGGTTCGGGTCTACACAGACGCCGGCGTCGGTCAGGAGCGACCGACGTTGGTTAGTAGCAGTTGCAGAGGCACCGACGTCGGCAGTAAGATAGGCCGGCGATGGTCACAGGCGAACAGGCAGGAACCGACGTCGGTTACCTGCGTGTCCAGAAATCTATTTCTGTGGATAGTAGCGAGTGTTTGCATGATAAGTTTGAGTCGTGGACTCAAGCTTGCATCTCTATTATTAGCAATATTATTTTTAGAGCCCTTGTTCAAGAGGCTTAACTGTTTGTTGTAAGAGCATGCTCAAGTTTCCTATTTCTATATGTAGGAATATCTTCTTAGCTTAGAATTGTAGAGTGTTGTAGAATGAGTGTAGAACTGTAAGAGTAGAACATTGTGAATGTTTGAAGGACAGTACAGAGTTGCATCAATCCAGGTTGTTGGATTTGAGTGTACTTGAGAGAGAGCTCTTGAGGAATAGAGATCTAGTGAGAGATCTTGTGTGCATCTGAGAGAGGTGTGGAAGAATGAAGTTTCTTCAAATTGTATTCCTATTGTAAAGAGTTTCAATACAAGTTTTCAAGGTGTTTTCTTGTATATCTTGTTCTGTGCTATTTATCATTTCAGTTACTTATCTATCTGATTTATTTCCGCGTTTATTGCTTTCACAAGTGTAATCTATTGTTGGTTTGATCCCCCAACAAAAATTGTAGATAGAACTTTTAAGGAAGGAAATCTAGTTTTGAAGTGGGATGAAAATAGAGATAAAGCTGAAAAAATACAAAGTTTGATGCCATTTAGATTGGCCCAGACAATAATAATTACTATAAGCAAGAAAATGACTTCCAAATCTCAAATTTAAATGGAGAACCACTACATATCCTAGTCAATGGCATACACCTCAAACCCTAACTTTAAGGTCATTTTCAAACCTTGTACATATTAGTTGATGTTTTTTATTCCTTCAAATATAGTTTACATATTTTTTGTTATTTTTTGCTTTCTTGTTGCGTGTTTTGATTCTTCTTTAGTTCATTTAAAGGTCATTCAAGCATGTTTAAGTCATAGTTTAACCTTAAATTTGAGTTGTTTAAAGGCTTTTAGTGACTCTTATGCCCAATGGAATTACATAAGACTAATATATCCTTGATTATTAGGAAAACATACCATGGAGGTTGCCAAAATGTTGAATTTTCATGTCTCCTTGTAACAAAACCATTCGGTTTTACCAAAATAGAGTAATTTTTTAAAAAAAATCAATTACATATATTCATCTAACAAATTTCACCATGATAAATCTAAGTAAGTGATCTTTACCTAAATATATTATTTTAGTTAACCCCACAAGGTTTATAGCTAATACATATAGCTAAATATCACCAAGATAATGATATTACAAATCATGAACAATGTTGAATAAATAATAAAGACTCCATTTATTTATTAAAGTAATATTACAATTTTCAGCCATAACTGATACAACATTATAGCCATTGATGTGTATGTGAAAATAAATAAATTTTATAGTTTCAAAAATAACAATGTTTTAAATAATAATAAGACAAAGATACAAATCTCTAGGGAGCATGCATCTCCATGATTCAAGTGTCTCCATGACTCAAGTATATCTATCTAATCTCAAGTGTAGTCTCTAGTGTAGTATTATTTTAGGGAGGGAGAGCATCATTTGAATGATTTTTCACACCAACCATAGAATGTTGATCCCTCAAATTATCTCCAAATAAGGGAATAGCCCTCCCTCCGTGGATGGGTAGATAATGACAATGTGGGAATCCAGAGTAACAAATTAGAACCCATGTGCTATAAGATAACTAATACATGATGTGTACCATAAATATATTTATTTTAACATGATATCACACAAACATGTAAACTATATCAAACGTATGAAATGGAAATGTTTAACTATAAACATTATTTTGGCCAAAGTTTTTAAATAGTTAATGATCTATAAGATCATTCAATTTCATACACACCACTTAATTGAATTGACCTCATCTTCCATTGATGGTGCTAATTAAGCTAGTAGAATCCATCTACTACCTATTTAGTATCATAAATGTGAGATTTGGTTAAATTATATAATATGAAAAACAATAGATTCAATCAAAATATTCCCTATTAGCAAATAAATATACTAAGTATAGAAATATCAAATACATATATTTAGTCCATCAAATGTAATGCAATAAATCTAATATCATATATTTTAGTATAGAATAATAAACAAAATCATAAATAGTCTTTAATATAAACATACTATTTGGATAAGAATTATATTAAAGAATATAAGTTACTCAATATCACAAAGTAACTTGAAATGTTATTTCATC
This sequence comes from Torreya grandis, assembly GCA_037957365.1. Taxonomy (NCBI): domain Eukaryota; kingdom Viridiplantae; phylum Streptophyta; class Pinopsida; order Cupressales; family Taxaceae; genus Torreya; species Torreya grandis. The sequence goes on from JARHVA010003305.1 coordinate 602,195, forward strand.
CACAAAACAAAACATCAATCATAACTTATTATTTGTTAATATTCCACAAATATAACAAAATCTAGTCATAAAACAAATTAATAAGATTTGTATTTAAACACTTAAATACCTTATTTTAATGCTTCATCTAAACATTAAATACATAGAAAAGCACCAAATTTACCCTACTATATAATGATGTTTACCATCATAAAATAAGTTGTATACATTTATATATGATATATATCCATTCTTAGATTCATAACACTATTACCAAATAATATGTTTATATCATGTATATATGTACCATTTTTTAAACTCTTAGGTTTACATATAACTTTTTACACAATCATAATCTAAGAATGTATACGTTATAATCTAAGTAGATATCTATTGTCTAATATCATAGAGTATCTTGTATATTGTTGGTATACATTCAAGCTACAATAAATTGTTTCAATACCATTAATATACCAAATAATTCCCAATTTATTTTTTTGACTAAAATGCACAAAATATATGTGATTAATAATTTGAGACATATCCAAATAATGATTACCAATTCCATTATTTAAAAATACAAAAATCAATCACTTCATAGTAATTTTAGAATTTGTTCCATATAAAAATGCACAAAGATTATATACTCATCTGACTATGTCTAAGTATTAAGAATTCTAAGATAATATAAATAAGTCCTTAACCACATATATACTCTTATTTATATATTATTTAATCACATACTCAAACTTATTATAGTCTGAATGATATAGTTATCTAAATCAAACAATAATCACAAAACATGTTATTCTACTATGGTGTGTGCATGGTTTTCTTGTTTTTATCTCTGTCCTCCCCCAATGCCTCCATCTACACCATCCTTTCCAATGGTGCCATCCCTCCATCACACTCTAAGGGATGGATCTGTCCTACATACACCTCACAATAATGAAGTTAGTCATCCTTAAACATTATGAAATCCATAAAATACTATTGTATAAAATAATCAAACATGATCATAATGTACATAATATAAAAATATAGTTATCTCATAGAAAATTAATCATGTAAATTAAGAAAAATATAACTAACCCATAATAAACATATGACATAAAGGTTAATTAAATAACATTTAATCAACTAACAACCATAAAAACCATGGATCAAAAGGCTATTCAACTTAGAGATAAATCAAGATGTGACATCTTTCCCCCTAAAGTTGATCATCATCCCAATGACACTTATTCAAACAAAAGTTTTGAATTTTAAAATATTATTTAGTAGAAAATAATATAATATGCAACAACAAATCAAACAAACAAATGTGGAAAAAACCTGTAAAATTCATCATAGTCCTCCCAAGTGGCACTATCTTTAGAATATTAGTCCCATCAGACCTTTCACTATGACACTTCTCTATTATACAAACTAATTTTACAAGTGCAAATTATTTTTATTAGTTCTACAATGACCACCCTATTATCCAAAACCTACAAAGCATTCCAATATAATACATGTGAAGAATCAAAAATATACTTTGTAAGATAAGACACATGGAAGACATTATGAAAAGGAGCTAGAGATGGTAGCAATGCAATCCTATATGCTATAGGATTGACCACATCTAAAATCTCTAAGGTTACCACATATCTCGTTGAAAGTTTTACTAACTTCTCAAACATAATCAAGCTTTTCTAAGGCTTACCCCATACAAACACTTTATCACCTACAAAAAATTACCTTGGTCCCTTGAGATCAACATAAATTTTATGTCTATCATTTACCTATACAACCTCTCTTTGATTGTCCTAACTTTCTCTTCCATTTATAAAAGCATCTCATGTCTAAATACTACCCTGACTTCTAACCTATCATAATTGATTGGTGTTTTACACCTTCTTATAAATAATACCTCAAATAGGGACATCTTCAATGTTGATTGGTATGATTTTATATAAAATTCAACTAATGGAAGGTAATCCTCCCACTTGTATTTATGATACATGTAATACATATGAAGATTTTCTAAAATATGGTTAACTCATTCTTTCTATCAGTTTATGGGTGATAAGCAATGTTAAAATTCAACTGTGTACCTAGAGCTAAATTCAGAGTCAACTAAAATCTAGAAATTATTCTTAGATATTGATATGAAATGATCTTCTCTAGAAATCCATGCAATCAATACACCTCCTTCATGAACCTCTTTGCAAGCATAGGTGCATCAACCATCAAGTCGCCTAGTATGAAGTGGGCTACTTTGGTTAGTTTTTCAACTAAAACTAAGATCATATCATGTCAATTAGGTGATAATGTCAACCCTTGGATGAATTCCATGTTAATAACCCACTACTTCCACTCTAGTATGTCATGTGGATATAAAAATCCTATCAGATGAACATGTTTAGCTTTCACATGCTAACATTCTAAACAACAAGACACAAAATCTATTGCATCTTTATTGATCCCTTTTCATAAATAAAGTGGTCTTAGATCATCCATGAGCTTGGTTCCTCCTATATGTCCTGCATATGGGTCATTATGTAATTTCTTTAGCACCATTCTCCTCAGATTCTCTCTATCAGACATATACATCCTATCATTTTATCTCAAAATACCATCACTCTCTAACTTGAATCCTTTATACCTAGGATTCTAAGTATTTATAGGCAAAGTTTTCTTGACCTACTCATAGAATTCATCTCTAGATGAGAATTTGGCTACCTGATCTTGGAAAATACTCTTGATAGTATCCATGGTTGCTATGTACCTTGTACAACTTAGATCATCATCTACTTTAGTATTTTTTCCTTTAATATAATTAACATCAAAATCATAATCAAATAAGAACTCTAATCATTATATCTAACGAGTATTTAGGTTCATGTACTTGTGTTTCAAGTTATCAATATTGAGCTCAAATAGTTTCCCCAATAGATAATGCCTCCAAACTTGTAAGGCATGCATAATTGCCATAAGTTACAAATCATGAGGGGCATAATTCACCTCATATGGCTTAAATTTCCTAGAATCATAGGCTACAACTAATCCATCTTGCATAATAACTCCTCCAAGTCCATCCCCATATGCATCAATGATCACAAAGAATTGACTATTATGATCGATAAATCTTAGCATTGGTGCTAAATTTAGCCTCCTTTTTAGCTTCTAAAAGGCTATCTAACAATTGTCTGACCAAACAAAACTATGATTTTTCCATTTAAGAGAGGTAATTAGATTAATTATCCTAGATAAATTCAGAAAAAATTATATAATATCCCATTAGTCCCATGAAACTCCTTACCTCATGCACATTCTTTAACATTAACCATTCCATTTGGTTCTTATCTTTATTGGATCTGCTAAAATACCATCCACAAAGATAATATGTCCTAAATATTGCACTTTATTTTGGAAAAATCCACACTTAGACAACTTACTATACAACCTATGCTTTTTCAAATGCTACAAAACTATTTCCAAATATTGTAGATGTTCTTCCTCATCCTTGCAATAAATGAGGATATCATCTAGAAAAACCAAAATAAATCGATCCAGATAATATCTAAACACACTATTCATCAGATTCATAAATGATGTAGGAGCATTTATCAACCCAAATGCTAATGATATGAACTCATAATACCCATATTGAGTTTTAAATGTTGTTTTTAGAATATCCTCATCACAGATTATCAACTGATGATACCCTATTCTAAGATCAATCCTTGAAAAGATTCTTAACCCTCACATTTGATCAAAAAGATCATCAACATGTGGAAACAGATATTTGTTCTTGATCATTGCCTTATTCAAAATCCTATAATCAATATATAGTAGAAGAGTACCATCTTTCTTCTTGATAAAGACAATTGGTGGACCTCATGTTGACACACTTGATCAAATCAGCTTTTTCAAAAACAACTCCTGATGTTGTGCCTTTAACTCAACTAATTTGATGGTCATCATTTTATATGGTAATCTTAGTAATTACTCTAGAAACATGTCCTAAAATTTCTTATAAAAGGATAATCATTAATGGATGGTTCTTTATATTTCTCCATCTCATTTATCTTAATGATAAATTCCTAGCATCCCTTCTTTTGATCTTTCTTGAGTTGAATTATAAAAAAATAGCTTATCTTCAACTCCTTTTTTTTTTAACCTTGAAGTTGTGTCTGATTTCTAAAATCATCTTAACACTCAACCTTATATTTATGCTTCACAATCCAATTGACTCCTAAGATCACATCAAATGAACCTAATAGTGGAGTATAAACATCCATTACTTTAGTGAATTTAGGTGACCTAATCTCAACTTTGACTTAACACTTATCAACTTTGACCTTAGACTCATTCTCATACTATATCGACCATAACTCCATATTTTTAGACAATTTGCAAAACAATCTAGGAGTAATGAAACATTCTATAGCTCCCATGTCAATCAAAATAAAAATTGGATGATAAAAAAAATACTTGATAGTTCTATGGGTGAAGCTTGATACTCATCTTGATGATTGTTAATAGTTATATAAATCTACTATTGAAATGTACCTTGATGGGAAGTAGAACCTTTTTTATTCTACTTATCTTAGGTACACTCATGAGCATAATGGTCACGTCCACAAATGAAGCAACCTCTTACTAGTCTTTTCTTGTCATACTATTGGTTTTCCTTGAAACCACCCTTGCAGCCATTACCAGGTTTCTTGTTCCCTAAACCACTACTTAACTTGCCAATCTAATTCTTGAACTGACTCTTGAAGTCTCCACTCTAATTCCATTTATTCTTTTTGAAAGTTGATTTATAACTTATAAAATTACTTTTAAACTTATCTTTGGCTTGGGAAAGATATTTCAATTTTTTTTCCTACTTGACTACATTCTAAAAAACTTGATCCATGGTAGATGGCCCATGCACATCTACTTCACAACCAATTATACCATGATGAATTTATTGATCATAAACCTCTTATCCACTTGATACTAAGGTACATACTTAAGGAGCTTGGTGAATTTTTCCTAGTATTCATTCATTGATAGGTCTCCTTGCTTAAGATTCTAAAAATCTATAAGATTCTTATCAAATTATAGATGTGGAAGCTATCATGACCTAAACAATGTCACAATTTATTCCCAAGTGGTGGTTATTATGTAGACTAATTACCCAATGATTACCATATTCACCAATCTGATTAAACATTAATTATCAACCCAAAGTGCGTAAGCTTTTCAAGTGTCAGCACTATATATGTGTTATTGATTCAAAAATAAACTTTCTTTTCTAGTTGTAGTATAATTAATTTATGTTGAATTTACTAGACAAATTTATTATGAAACTACTATGATAGAACTATAGAACTATTCCACACTTGTGTACCATACATGCATCACACTTATATAATCAATCTTAACAATAAAATCAACTTACACAACATGTTAATAATTAAAGAGGGTCAATATATTCAACGTAGATCATTCTAAGGGGAGCCTTCCTCATTCAGAACTAAACTATAATCCCTCTCTGAGAGAATTCACAAACTTCTTACAACTTTAACTTTCTCATTAATCAATTATGAATACAAATGCTATAGTTTAAAGACTTTTGTTATTGCCTTCTCAAAATTATCTAATTCTTAGTCTAATCTAGGTTTTACCTTTAAATATAGAAGGTAATTTATTGACTCTTAACCAAAAACACCAAACTAGGAAAAAATATAAATACTTAGAAACTACCCCAGTCAACCTTCAAGTGGTTAGTAAATGAAGTTAGTTGTTTTAGGTTTGACTGGGTTAGAGACAAGGCATACTATTTTGCTTTTTTATTTCCTCTTGTCTTTACTCATTATCCTTGTCTTTCCATCTTTGGTAGCACATCCAATGTCTCCTTGAATTTAAGGAATCACTATAACAACTATGAATCTTCCCAATTATCCATTTGGTTCCCCAAGATAGCTAGATGTGTCTAAAATATCTCAATAATGACTCTATTTTGCATAGTGGTTGTAGGGACTCTGTAATAGCTACAAGCAACCTATAGGTGAAACCTTTAGTTACTGTAGGCACTCTATAGTGGCTATAGGCAACCTATAGGTGAATCTTATAGTTTTTTTATATATTCTATAGTGACTATAGGCAACCTGTAGGTAAAGTTTACATCTAATACAAGTATTTTGTAGTGGCTATAGGTAACCTGTAGGTGAACCCTACAGTTGTTGTAGACACTCTACAGTGGCTATAGACAACTTGTAGTAACTATGGCTTAATAATATACTATATCCTTTCATGACCCTTCAAATGTTTGTTAGATAAAGTCACACTAATATAATTCAATCAAGGAAAATCATTAATAAATTATAGCATAACACACACACACACACACACACACACACACACACACACACACACACACACACACACACACACACACACACACACACACACACACACACACACACACACACACACACACACACACACACACACACACACACACACACACACACACACACACACACACACACACACATCATTGTACATATAAAATCATAACTTCATTCATTAATTTTCATAAGTGATGGATAGTTATGGGATTTACATGGAAAAGGACATAGACTAAGCATGGATGAGGCTATAAAGTAATCAATTAGTTTCCTCATCACTCCCCCTACTTAGCATCTTGCTTGACTTTAAGAAAGCCTTGGTTTCATTCTAAAACCACAAAATTTTCTAAAGCTTAGGGGTTTAGGACAACCTTAACCCTTCTAAGATATAAAAACCTTTAGCATTCTCAATGTGTTCCCATCTTTTTTTATCTGCCTCTCTGTCAGCTAGAACATTTCCTTCCTATTCAAGAATTGTGAACCATAATATATTGGGTTGAAACATCAATCCCATCCATTGTATTCTCCACTTCCTGATAGGTTCAATATACAAGTATACTTTGTGGATGGCCTCCCTAAGGTTTTAATGGGAGTACGGTTCCTTCCTTTTCAAGGCATCTAAAAGTTCTACCCACCTATGAGAGTAGGCAACAAAAATTTGCCTTCCATTTCCTTCCATGAGACTCAAATAGTGGTCCTAGACTTCTACTTTATTTTTGAAAACTCATTCTTGTGAATAATTTGTGTTCAAAAATGAGATCCATTATTCCACTATAGCATTTGAATCTTTGTATTCACCCCTGATCATCAGGATGGCTTCTTTTTCCTTTTCTTAATATTCTTTCATTTGTTTTCTTCTTTCAATTTCATTCAACACATGAAAAAAATGCATTTAACAAGACATCCCCTAAATAGATGTTGGGATTTCATTTTATATCACTAAAAACAACATATTGGTGAATGTAAAATTCACTTAATTAGGCTTAAAGACTAGGATCAACATGTTTATACTCATTAGAGAAAGATATTAGGTCACAAACAATATAGGATTAATCATTATAAATCCTATCATAATTTAATTTCGACCATTTTTCTTCCAAATATATAGCATACACCCTAGAAGGGGGTCTGCACTCCATCAATAGTTCATTAGTTTCATACAATTTGCCAATCTTTTCCTTCAAATATTTGATCTTAATTTTAGCAAATTCTAATTTTTTTAATAATTCATCATGTTGATATTTTGATTCAAAATATATTTTGAATCTCTACACCAATTATTTTTTTGTAGGATTCATTATTAATAAATTTTTCCTTCAAAAAAACAAAAAGATCATCAGTGTCTATTGGTGGTTAAGAAATCCACATCAATAACTTCTGTAGTAGGTGTTTGTGTAGTAGGAAATGGAGGAGGAAATCCTTGATAGAACGGTACCAAATCTAGAACATACTCTATTTCAAGGGCTTATATGGCTAAGGTGGATGAGGATGATGCAAGTTCCTTCACTATCTTCTTTTTGTCCCTAGAGGGTTCTACAAACTTTATTACTCCAAGAAGCATTTCAATGCCTCATTTTCCTTTATATTCTGTTATCTCATTTTTGAGTCTATATATTTTCTCCATAGCTTGTTCCAATGTTTGAAACTCCTGATCATGAGAAAAAATTTCTTGTTCTCTTCCTTTTCCATAACCTCTTCTTCAACCAATTCTTCTTCTTCTGCATGTTGTTTTACCTCTTTCAATTCCTCCTCTATGTATCCAATGTTTTTTAGGAGATCAATGTCCTCCTCAATGAATCTAGATGGGATAAGTGACCATTATTCTTCTTATACCTTAACAAATCCCTCACCAATAAACCATTCTTCTATTTTAAATCCATCAAAGGGTTTCTTAAGCCTAAGCTCTTTTCTTGGTTCTTCATCATCACTGATAGTTATGGTTAAGGAGGCTATAGTGGTATTTTGTTTCTTTATCTTTTGAGATATCCTAAAAAGGAGGCATCCTTCTTTTTGACACCATGGGTTTCTTCCCCTTGGTTTTCATTTTCTTTGTAAGAGGGGTGACTGATGAAGTTTGTTTTTCATTTGCATTAGTTGGCATGAAAACTTCTTCTTGTCCACTAGGAGATAGTGTGGAGGAATCAATCTAAGGTGAGGACATAATGGGATAAGGGACATGTTGTTGTGGGCTTTCCTTCTCTATGGCAAAAGGGGATAAGACTAATATTCTCCTCTTCTTCTTTCCAATAGTAGTCTCAGATGGACCTCTAATGGCTACGGGCTAACTAAAATCAACTAGTGCCCTCAACATTTTCTTGAATAGTTTTTTTGGCCCGCTCCTTAAGGGATTTCCTCTCATTAGTGCCTTCTTCTTACTAGGGTACAATATTTTCTAGGGACAAAAATTACTCCCAAATGAGGTTAGGTCTGATAGAAGCTATTTCTTGTTTAATTATGAGCCATATTAGGTAGTGATGAGATAGGGTTGTTTCAGTGCCCTTCTAATATTCTTTGGACATTCTTTTCAATATATCACATAAAAATTTTGGAACATTAATGACTCTATTATGTCTTCAATGATTTAAAAATTTGAACTGGAGAGTGTAAATGAAGGAATACCTTCCCTCATAGTTCATGTACCTAATAATATATGATAATATCTCTCTCTATTCTATAGGTAGGATATCTTTCCACACCTCCCTTATTTAATACCAATATTTCATTTACCTGGCAAAATTGCTTCTTGGCTTTTTGGCCATTGGGTCTATCCTACCAGTTTTCCCCCATGCTTGATAGCTTAGTTGCTTGGCTCACCAAGATATCAGTAACTAGAAATGTGATGCCACATATAATGGCTTGGTTTTTATCAAAATAAACTATAAATTCCCTAGCAAGAAGCTCTAAAAAATGTTGCAACCATTCAAAATAAGTGGTCCAACTAGCTCTATGGAAGACATCCCAACTGGCTTAGTCTCCCTATAAGTGCCTATGGTATGAGGGCTCTCTCCACATGATTGACCCTCCCATTTTAACTTCTCTATTATTCCCTTTAACCAATATTTAGTTGCACACTCTTTGGACCTATGAAAATCTACTTGTAGTAGGTTTGTTCTATAATGATAAATGTGGGGTTTATAGGTTGCAATGTTTGGTTTAAGAATGGAAAATGTGATCTTTCTAGTTGTAGGGTTTGGCTCAATAATGGTGGATGTGAGGTTCTAACCCATAGCATTCTCCCCCCACCTGAGCTATCACATTTCCTAAAGTGATGTGGAATGAGTAGGAAGTACCGGATAAGATAGGTCATCATTAGGAAAAAAAGTGTGGGTTTAGAGGTGATGTGATAGAATTTTTAAATGAATGACTAAATCCATAATTAAATATGCTTTATTAATACCATATGTGTTATATTATAATAATTAAGACAATTTTTAATGATGAAATATATGTCATACCTTTTAATAATGGTGTTTTAGATGTGACACTTGGGAAGTCACACATGTTTTGACATGTAAATATTTGCATGTGAATGATTAATAGATGTAATGATTAGGCTGGTAGTTGGAAATGGAGTGAAGTAGACCATTATGAAATGATTTAGAGATCACCAGTGGTTAGGCATTGATGATGCCTATAGCTCACATGCATGTGATGTAAGATAGTCTACATAAAACAAGGGTCTAAGACTTGGAGGATAAATTATTGTTGTCATACCATAAGGTGGTAATTGAAAATTTGAGTGATCGAAGTGATGGGATAGAATATTTTGAGTAGGTAGTTGAGGGAATTAATACCCATTGACCTTCCTCTGCATGAACTATTTGATAAGTGTCTGGATGTTTCTTATGCCCTAGAGGTTTTGTGCCTGGTGGGCTTAGCTATAATAATTAGTAGGGTCATTAAATATGGAACCTATATGCCAAGGAAAATGAGATCTCATTGGTCAACATAGTGACATGATATTTATAAAATGATCAAGTTTGAAAATAAATCATGAGTGTCCTTATATGCATAAATTCTAGTCTACAACACTTCCACATAGAAAGAGAAGTTGTATGCTTTGTTTTAGTGATATAGCTTGGTATTTAGGGGTAGATTTAGGTAATATATATGAAATTTTTTGCCCCAATCCTCTTTCATTCTTCCATGAGGTTGTCTAATAACTTTCATGTAATACCTAAAAGCCAGTATCCAAGCCACAAGTGAGAGATGTAGGAGGATCTATTTTGCATGATCTATAGAAAGGTGAGAATAGGCATGAGAGGGTACATTTAGCAGATATAAAAGTAACTATAGCAAGCTAAAAAGTGATGGCCAACTATGTAGAAGGTGCCTATAATAGCTATAAAAATGCCTATAGCAACTAGAGAAAACATGTGTTGACATGAACAATTGGGATTGGAGGGGTTTCCCTCTCTCTGGATCCTTTCTCACTTTCCATTTTTCATTTTTTTATGCCTAAATAGATAGCAAGTTGGTTTTCTACTTAGGCCCTTTTTATAGATTTAGGTAGCCAATAGGCTAGTTTTCTACTTAGAAGCTGCCAACAAAACTAAAAAATGGGTTTTCATTATTGGATATATATATATATATATATATATATATATATATGACTCTAACTACTATTTGTAGTAGAATCTTTATTCAAGGTGTGGACTAGTGCTCTCATTATCTAGTGAGGCAACATGTCTATCTAGGATATCATTGTATCTATCTTGTAACTGCTAGTGCATGTGATTGATAAATTTTCTTGAGTAAGTGGCTTTTTTTACAACTTGAGTTTGTGTCCATTGACCAATAGAAAAAATCTCACTGGATCAATGGTTTGGAGTTGGATTGCTCCATTATCAAAAACATGCTCAATCTCAAAAGGACCAAGCCATCTATTTTGGATTTTACCCTATGGTCCTTATATTTGGAGTCAAAAAGAAGGGACCAATATCCTATATGGAATTTCTTAGTCTTAATGTACTTGTCATGCCATCCAATCCAATAATATTGTATAATATATATGTTCTATAATGCTTATTTTATATATTCATCTAAGGCATTCAACTATAGAAGCCTTTCTTTTTGGACTTCAGATATATCCATCTTAAGTTTTAGTGTTGTCTATAATATCTTGTGCTCAAATTCAATTGGTAAGACATGTTTCTTTCCATAGACCAACTCATATGGAGTGAAGCTTATAGTGGTATTCCATGTGATTCAGTAAGCTCACATAGATTCAGGAAGCCTAGCCTCCCAAACCTTATGAGATAGACTAACATTCTTTGTTATAATATTTTCTAACTCCCTGTTAGTGACTTCTACCTATCCATTAGAATATGGATGATATAAAGTTGATTTGTTATGCCTAATATAATATTGATAGATTAAGGTACTAATTAAATTAGCAGTGAATTGTCATCCCTAATCAATGACCATTTTTTGTGGCACATCATTTCTAGTAAATATTTCTTCACAGATAAAAGTTACCACCTTCTCATCCTTGGCATGTGTAAGAGCCTTTACTTCCACCCATTTAGTGACATAGTTAGTACATACAAGGATTTACTCTTTATTATTGTATTTTAGGTCAAAAGGTCCTAAAAAGCCTAGGCCCCACTTTTCAAATAGTTCAAGCACCATCTAGGGTAGCAAAGGCATTTCATCTGAGCATGTGGGTCTCCCCATACATTGACATCTATCACAATGAGCATTATATATTATTTCATATTTATGGAGTGAGGGCCAATAGTATCTTGTATTCAAAATTTTGAATATTGTATGCTTGGTTATAAAGTGCCCTCCACAGGGTTCATAATGGCAAGCTTTGAAGATATCTAAAACTTCATCTTCTCTGAGACATCTTTTGATAATAGAGTCTGGCCCAGTATAGATAAAGAATCTAGACAACCATGAATATCTGGTACTTTTGTGAATCAATGCTCACCTTTATTTGAGGAAGAAGTGTTATGGAAGTAACCCTGTTACAAGGTAGTTAGCAAAATCAACATACTAGGGTGTGGTAAGGGTGAGAGAGAATAGGTGCTCATCTAGAAATGAGTCATCCACTATGGTATCCTCTTTAGGGGTTTTTAGTCATGATAAAAAGTCAACCACCACATTATTTTGACCAAACTTATCTACAATGGTGATATCATTTTTTTGTAATAAGAGCAGCCATCTTATCACTTTGGCTAGAATCATTGGTTTGTTCATAAAACACCAAATGGCTACATGGTCTATATGAACAAAGACCTGATACTTTATGATGTAGTGACAAAACTTGTTGATAGCATAAACTACCACCAAGAACTCTTTTTTAGTAACTATATAATTTAATTTTGATGCTTGAAAGTTTTTACTTACAAAATAAATGGTATAATTGAGTGCTTCTTGTTTTTTTCCAAGTACAACTCTAAGGGTAGTATTTAAAGAATCTGTGTGAATGTGGAAGGGAAGCTTCTAATAAAGACCACACTGAACAGGGGTCATGGTCAATAATTCCTTTAATTATTTGAAGGTTGTATCACAAGTAGGAGTCTAAAAAAAATTAGCATCTTTAGTCAGAAGGGTGAATAATGGTGTTTCTAATTTACTAAAATTATTGATGAATCTCTGATAGTAACCAGCATGTCCTAAAAAACTCTGAACATCTTTCTATTTTTTAAAAACAAGCAAGTTTTTGATGATGCTGATTTTTATAGTGTCAACATTAATTCCTTTAGTAGATATGTGGTGGCCTAAGATAATAACTTCTATCATAAGCATGTAGCATTTATTGTGTATGAGAAATATATGGTGCTCCTAATAGCATTGTATCACTTTTTCCATGTTTTTGAGGCAGTCATCAAATGTCTCTCTATAGACAATGAAGTCATCCATATAGATTTCTACACATTCACTGGCCATATCTTTAAAGATACTCAAGAAAACCCTTTGGAATGTTACAAGATCATTACATAGTCCAAAGGGTAATACAATATAAGCATAATTACCCTAAGAACAAGTAAAGATGGTCTTTTCCTAGTCCTTAGGAGCAATTATAATCTAGTTGTAACCACTGAAGCCATCTAAAAAGGCAAAATATTTATTCCTTGCTAGTGTGTCTAACACTTGGTCAATGAAGGGTAAAGGGAAGTGATCCTTATTAGTTGTTGTGTTAATTTATTTATAATCTATGCAAACACACCATTTTATATTTTTCTTTGGTACAATTACCAAAGGTGATACCCATTCACTGTCAGAGATGGGATATACAAATCTAGTAGTCAAAAGTTTTTGTAAGTCCTTTTTCACTATTTCTTAAAGATCTAGATTCATCCTACATTGTGAATGTCTAATTAGTTGGCACTTTTCTTTGATGTAAATATGATGTGTGCATGTTTCTAGGTTGATTCCTTGCATATCCTCATAATCCCATGCAAGAGCACATTGGTTTGCATATAACATGTTGACGAGGTGCTTTTCTCCATTTAATTCTAACTTGATATTAATAAGCAATGTTTTCCCTAGAGATATTTCAATTTACTTTGAGACTAATTTCATTATTTCCATATTGCTAATGGATATGGTTTGGATACAACTATTAGGTAGCAATTAGTGGAATATTTTTTGTATAGATGCATCAGAATTATCCAATTCCTAGAAACTAGAAAATGGACACTCAACACATTATAAGTAGTTAATATTTATAGAAGGATTTTGGTAATTATGTTGAATAACATTGGAGAGAATGGTATCTTCCTCCTGATCATCTAATGTGCATGCATGGTCTATGGTAAATACAAGAATCAAGGAAGGCTGATTTACATCATCTTCTTCAACCCATAATGTAGGCTCTAGTGTAAAAATTAGTTATGCTAGGGGATTAAAAACCAACTACTTAGTGTGGTATCCCTTAGATATCATCATGTTAACTGATCTATAGTTGATGAAGGCATTAGCTATGGCAAGCCAAGGTCATCCTAAGATAAGGGGGTACCCATCCAAATTTGACTTAGGTTGTAACATAATAAAATTTATAAGATACTCTCAAGAATATATAGTGATGATAAGATCTTCAATGATTCCCTCTAGTCTGAATATAGACCTATCATCCATTTTTAGTAGTGTAGATGTGGAATGAATAATATTTAGTTGTATTTTATTCATAGTTTTGGTTGTCATTACATTTATTATAGATCATAGGTCTATCAATGTGTTGGACAACTACTGGTCATGGATTTGGATTGTTACTACTAGGCATCTTGGATCTAAATATTTCCTTGGTAGGGTGTTTCCCAACATGATGTCTACTAACTGGCCAATCACATGCACAATATTTGGATCTTTTTTCTTCCTTCCTAGTTTTTGTAGGTAGAGATCTCTAACAACTTTAAAATCTATGGGTACATCTTTGATGGCCTATAATAGAGGTATTTTGACACAAAGGTTCTTAATTTATCTCATGAAATCAAATTTATATTTAATTACATGGAGTTGAAGGCTGAGATGTTCTAGAAATCAAGGGTTGTTTCATCAACAACTTTATTTGTTAGTTAAGAGAGTTTTTGAGGTGATGGAGGTGGGTTAACAAGCTCTTTTAGGGTTTCATCATTTGACTCCCTTATTATGGGTAATGTTGGGTGTGGTATAATTTTACCTAAATGGAGGTGAACTTTATTGATGTTCACTGTGTATGTCAGGCACTAGATAGACTTAGTACTAAATGTGGATTGCATCAACTTATTTGTAGGATTTTGTATGAGTTGGGTAGGTAGTTGGGTAGGCTTAGGTGAAGCTTGTGTATTGGACATAAGAGTATGAGTTTATTGTTGTTATTGTGGATGAAATCCTCCTAGAGAGCTTTCCCATGGCTGGTTAGGTCTTTAGGGCTATTACCACTGATTTGTGAAGGGTGGACCTTGGGGTGGTTACCAAGCTTGCATCCAAGATGGGGATACATTTTGTGGAGGCTACCAAGAGGTGGTGGGGTAACTTGCTTGAGATAGATACTAGCTAGAATTAGGAGGAGGAATGTTCATCCAAGAACTAGTCCAATTGGGTGTAGCATTTGCAAATTATGAATGAAAGGAGGTAGAATTTACAAAAGGTGGATTTTGTCCCATAACTTGACAAGGTGGCCATTGAACCCATGGCCTTCTTTGTGCAACATAAAAAACTTGGTCACTATCTCCTCTTATAGCATGTAGCTCTATTATTTTTGGTTTTTTAGTTGTGATGTGACCTACTTTAGTCCAAACTTAATGACATCTATAATTAGCCTTTTTCTTCTTACAATCTGGATAGTAAATGGTCAAGACTTGATCCAAAGTTGCTAACTTTTGTCTTGAGTGTAGGCTATCTAGTTAGTTTCTAAATGGGTAATGATATCCTATTTCATATCCTATAATAGGTTACTAACCTTAGTTTTTGATAGGCTATTTATAGCTACAAATAGAAGCTTCTACCCTTAACTTTGTTTATGGCAGATCTAGAATAATTTTTTCTTAGCTCTTTGATATATGAGAATGGTAGGTGAGAAATATCCCATCCATTAATTCACTCTAAGGCTTCTAGACAATCTTCTTTGACTCCTTTCAAGAAGATGAGTTTCAAATGTTCTTCTCTAAGTGCACTTTGCTTGAATTTTCATACACTAAACATGAACTGTTCAACATAGTCCTCCAAGGATTCATCCCCCTCTTGAGTCATCCTGAAGATGTCATTTCTTATATAACTTATTCCTCTTCTACATGCCTGATATTTGGCCAAAAATTTATTTTTCATGTCCTCCCAATTATAGACTAACAAAGTGATGAGTCTTTGAAAGTAACTAGAAAAAATTTAAATTTTTGTGAATCCTGCCTGTAGTCGTAACTTCTATAGAGGATATCAAATTTGAATAACAATGTGTCTAGGCCTTTTGATAATGTACCTCTAAAATTTGGCAAGGTTGAGTGTAGAATGTTTTTCATTTGTGTTATGCATGTTACATTTAGAATAGGAAATTCAAAAATAACTATGTTTGGAGTCCCATTGTCCTCTACAAAGTCTCCTTCTCTACTCATGATGGATCTTCTTGTGATATGGATACCAAAGGTACTTAGGATCTTATCCTCAAATTCTATGTCAATCACTTAGTCAACATGATAATAAACATTTATCTACTAATCCTCAGTCTTTTTACTAGATGAAGGGGTCTAAATATTCTCTTGAGCTTCCTTTGATTTGATCAAGAAAACCTTGTTGAAATGTTGTAAATATGTTACTCTCTAGAGTGTCTGGTTTATGTATTTCCTCTCCTTCATTTCTTCTTACCAGCTCAGCTAATGATTCTTCTATTTATGTTTCCTTTCTCAGAGCCAATAATGCTTCTTCTACAAGCTACCTCCTTCAATTTATAGTGTTCTCTTCTTCAAGAGCCTTTTGGATTATGGTATATTCTATAATGAGATTCTTAATTACTATAGGTATTTGTGGTTCCTTCTTAGTAGCAAGTTGTGGCTTGTTTGGTAGGAATCTCCCATGAGAATATCTTTCTCTCTACATAAATGTTATGCCACTCTTTTAGTTATCTTGTCTCTTCCTACACAGAGTTAGTTTTTTTGTCATTTTCATGTGTTTAAGGGGGTTGTTTCAGACTAGTTTTTTTAAAATAATCTAGAAATAAAGGAGTGATAAAATAAAAACAACAAGAATTAAAATTCTACTTATATAAAGTAGTAAATATTATCTACTGAAAGTAGGAAAATTATTATAGAAAGTAGGAAATGAAAGAAGGAAAATTATTCTAGAATGAAGGAAATGAAAGTAAGAAAATTATTCTAGAAAGCAAGAAATGAAAGCAAGAAAATTAAAATCACACTTTATATACAATAAATTACTTTTATTAGAAATAAATTCTAAAAACATGAATTAACTTATGCATTGTTTACTTCCAAAAACTTAGATATCTGGCATAAGACACTGTATTGACCTCACTTGACTTGCCCAGCTAAAACTATATGTCTAGGAACTTAGACATCTGGCATAAGACACCATAGTGTCCTCACTCAACTTACTCAACTAGGTATAATAATGCATTAACCAAAAGAAATTATTGATTGATTTTAGAAATAATAATTGACACCCTCCCCAACAATGGTGCCAAAATATTATGCAGACTAATTACTCAGTGATTACCAAATTCACTAGTCTAATTAAACATTAATTATCAACCCAAGGTGTGTAAGATTTTTAAGAGTGTCATCACTATATATGCATTACTGATTCATAAATCAACTTGTTTTTCTAGTTATAGTATAATGAATTTATGTTGAATTTAATAGATAGATATATTATAAAACTATTGTGACAAAATTAAAGAACTATTTCACACTTATGTACCATATATAAATCACACTTATATAATCAAAATTAATAGTAAAATAATCTCACACAACACAATAATAATTAAAGAGGGTCAAGATCTTCATAGCAACTCATTCTGAGGAAGACCTTCCTCATTTAGAATTGAGCTCCAATCCCTCTTTGAGATAATTCACAAACTCTTAAAAATTCAACTTTCTCATTACTCAATTCTAAATACAAATTCTATAGTTCAAAAAAATTTGTTATTACCTTATCAAAATTATCTAACTCCTAGTCTGATATAGGTTCTACCTTTAAATACAGAAGGTAATTTATTGACTCTTAACCAAAAACACCAAACTAGAAAAAAATAGAAATACCTAGAAACTACCCCAATCAACCTTCAAGTGGTCAGTAACCAAAGTTTTTTTTTTAATTTTTACTGGGTTAGAGACAAGGCATACTATTTTTCTATTTTATTTCCTTTTATCTTTTCTCATTATCTTTGTCTTTCCATCTTTGACAACACATCCAATGTCTCCTTACATGTAGGGAATCCATAAAACAACTATTATTCTTCCCAATCATCCATTTAGTTCTCCAAAATAGGTGGATGTGTCTAAAATATCTCCTCAATAATGACTCTATTTTGTATAGTGGTTGCAGGCACTCTATAGTAGTTATAAGCAACCTGTAGGTGAAACCTTCAGTTGTTGCCAGCACTTTATAGTGGTTACAGGTAACCTATAAGTGAAACCTAAAATTGTTATGGGTATTCTATAGTGGTTTTAGGAAACCTATAGGTGAAGCCCATAGTTATTGTGGGTATTTTGTAGTGGCTATAGGCAACATATAGGTGAAGCCTACAGTTACTACAAGCACTCTATAGTGGCTACAAGTAACCTGTAGTAGTTATGGCTTAGTAAGATCCTGCACCCTTTCATGACCCTTGAAATTTGTGTTAGATAAAGTCACACTAATATAATTAAATCAAGGAAAATTATCAATAATTCATAACATAACACATATATATGTCAATATACATACAAAATCATAACTCCATTCATTCATTTTCATAAGTGATAGATAGTTATGGGATCTACATGGAAAAAACATAGACTAAGCATGTGTGAGGCTATAAAATTAAGCAATTAGTGTCCTCATTAGTGGTGGTAGAGTCAAGGTTTATCTGAAGCTTTGTATTTTTCCATCAAGTTAATGTTTCACTAGCAAACTAAAAAACTCCCTGAATTGCTTTCATGACTATAAATTAATTCTAAATCTCAAAATATTTCTCCATATCCATCATCCATGCTTAAACTCCATCTCCTAATATAGTTCCATTGAACTTATTTGGATTTACCTTTTCCATGTCATGTGCCAAATCTATAGCTACTCGAGCTTTTGCATCTTATGGTACTTCCTCATGCCTCTACTCTTGAGGATGTTCCTACTTAGTAAAATGATATTTAAGATCATCCTAAACATTCTCATTTTCATGGCCATGTACTTCCTATTCTAGGGACATGATTCAGTCTCTAGTCTCTTACATGGTTACAAGGTAGCTTGCTTAATGAAGAACTGATTTGGATCAAGAGGTGGATTGGTATTTGAAGTACCCTCACCTCCTATTCTAGAGTGTGTAATTATTATTCTTGGTTAACAAGAGAATAATTTTGCATTAGTGGACACATTAAGTCCTAGGGTTTGATCCATAGCTTTGATATCATTATGTAATAACCCACTAAGTTTTACCAGAATAGAGTTATTTTTAAAAAAACATTATTACACATATTCATTTAACATATTTCACCATGATAGATCTAAGTTATCTTGAACTTAATGTATTATTTTATTTAACCCCACAAGGTTTATAACTAATCCATTTAGCTAATGATCACCAAGATAATGATATAAAAATCATGAACAAAGTTGAATAAATAATAAAAATTGCATTTATTTATTAAATTAATATTACAATTTTTAATCATGACTGATACAACATTACAACCACTATTATATATTTAAAAATGAATAAATTGTATATTTTCAATAATAATAATATCTCAAAAAATAATAATAACACAAATCTACAAATCTCCATAGATCATGCATCTCCATGATTCAAGAGTCTCTACAACTCAAGTATACGTATGTAATCTCAAGTGCAGTCCCTAGTGTAGTAATACTTTAGGGAGGGAGAGCATCATCCAAGTGATTTTACACACCAACCATGAGTCATTGATCCCCTGCACTATCTCCAAACAAGAGAATGCCACTCCCTTGATGAATGGATAGATAATGATGGTGTAGGAATCCATAATGACAAACTAGAACTTGTGTGATGTAAGATAAGTAATATATGATCTGTACCATAAAGAAATAAATTCTAACATGATATTACACAAAACATGTAAATTATATCAAACACATTAAATGATAATGTTTAACTATAAATATTACTTTGACCAAAGTTTTCAAATAGTTCATGATCTCTAGGATCAGTCAATTTCATACACACCACTCAATCAGATTACACCTCATCTTGCATTGATGGTGCTAATTAAGCCAATTGAATTTGTCCACTACTTATATAGTGTCATAAATATGAGATTTGGTTAAATTATATAATAATATAAAAACTAATATATTCAATAAAAATATTCCCTATTAACAGATATAAATATGCTAAGTATAGAAATATCAAATACATACATTTAATCCATCAAATGTAATGCAATGAATCTAATATCATCTAGTGTATTATAGAATAATAAATAAAATCATAAACACTCTTTAATATAAACATACCATCTGATTAAAAATTATCTTAAAAACTATAAATTACTCAATATCACAAAGTAACTTGAAATGTTATTTCATCCATGAAACAAAACATCAATCACAACTTACTTATTTGTTAATATTCCACAAATATAACAAAATCGAGTCATAAAATAAATTAATAAGATCTATATTTAAACACTTAAATACCTTATTTTAATGATTCATTTAAACATTAAATACATTAAAAATCACCCATTTTACCCTTATATATAATAATGTTTACCAGCATATAACAAGTTGTGTATATTTATATATTCTATATCCATTCTTAGATTCATAACATTGCCACTAAATAATATGTTTATACCATGTATATATGCTCTATTTTTTAAAATCTTAGGTTTAAATATAAATTTTTACATATTTATAATCTGAGAATTTATACGTTATACTCTATGTAGACATCTATTGTCCAAGATCTTAAAGTATCTCATATACTATCGGTATACATTCAAGATAAAATAAATTATCTCAATACCATTAATATATCAGATAATTCATAATTTATTTGTTTTGAATAAAATACACATAATATATGTGATTAAAAATTTGAGACATAACCAAACAATGATTACCAATTCCATTATTTCAAAATACAAAAATTAATCAGTTCACAGTACTTTTCAATTTTCTTTCGTATAAAAATGATCAAAGATTATATACTCAATTGGCTCTATCTAAGTATTAAGAATTCTAAGATAATAAAAATCATTCCTTAACCACATATATACTCTCATATAATAAATTGTTTAATCACATACTCAAACTTATTATAATCTAAGTGAGGTTCTCAATCATAATGAGAAAATCTGAATGTATGTAATACATAAATAGAATAAACTATAAATCTGCGTGTGTATAATGCATATATATAACCATTTCACTACTAAACCCAGCCTTATCATTTATATAGTTTACTCTAATTTGAAAATAAAACTCCTTTACAATATATATTTCATTTATGTCAATGAGTACAATGTTTCACACTTCAGCCTAAGTCTTTATAATCGACTTGTATATATATATATATATATATATATATATATATATATATATATATATATATATATATATATATATATATATATATATATAGATATATATATATATATATATATATATATATATATATATATATATATATATATATATAGATACATACATTAATTCAATTATACAACCAACTATATATACTTCCACTCAACTAATTATCTACCATAGGCATCGTTACCAGGTCTTATACCATTACATGTTAATGGCTTGGCAAAAATTTAAACCCCAATTTAGAGTGTGTGTGTGTGTGTGTGTGTGTGTGTGTGTGTGTGTGTATATATATATATATATATATATATATATATAGCTATGTATGTTATAGACTTTAACAACAAAGACTGAGTACATATCCCACACCCATGATTCATATATCTATACAAAACTAATACACACAAAATTTATTCAAAAAATTTAACCTTTGAATATATTTATACATATACTTTGAATCAATTATAAAATCAATACACATAGATTCCTTTTGAAAATACTCAACCTCAGAGTGTATTTATATATAAATATATCATCAGGCATTAATCTCAAGTATATACATACATATATATACAAATGTGTGTGTATAATTTCTTACATAGTCAAATTTATTATAAAAACCTATAATGTCCTTACCCAAATTCCAAATTCAGTATATACATAGTCAAATCTTGCATATCAAAATAGAAGTCAATCTACATTTGTGCCTTAATGTTTATATCCCCTAATTGGATCGATATCTAAAACTAAGTCCAAGATCTTATCTAGTCTAGTTATAAATACCCAATTAATGAAATAACCATACTATATATACTTAGGTTTAAAAATCTAAAAATAGATATCAACATAGAGTTTTCAAAGTGTTTAATATAAACTTGGAAAAAACATATAGATCAAACTATTCCATTTAGGGATACCCTAGGTTGTATGTAGGGTTCTATGGATGGTCAAGCCATCTACAGGGCCCTACATTCAACCCATAATTTTTTTATAATTTCAAAAAAAATTGAAACGAGTTAACCCTTTTTCATTTCCTTTCCAAAAATCAATCAAACTATAACACAAGAATTTAAATTACATCACTAACTTATGAAAGATGATTATAATTCCAAGTAAATCAAATTTTTATTTCCTTCTTAGATTGAATTCCCTTTGTTCTAGTTATTCTTATTGTGCCCACATATAACATGCCTTCATAGGCCTTTCTCCCATCATTTTTATTCTTTGCATGCCCTTACTTGTCCACTAATTTCACCCCTTTACTCAGCAGACAAAGAATCATTAAAAAAATACATGATGAGAATAACTCAATAGAACTACTGCCCACCACCATTTACTCATGCAAACTCCTTCCAATTCCCATAATGGTTTTGTAAAGCATGATTGGTAACTCGTGTCAAAAAAATGATTATAAACCCTAACCATCTTGAAAGTTTGAGTGATTATTATAATAATCATTTTATGCATTTTTTTTTACCCCAATTAATATCTATGCATGTCAACTTTATACAAAGTCTTCAAACTTTATAATTCCATGTAATGTCAACTAACTGACAAGTCTAGATAGCATAATGACCATATGACAAGGTAATATACCATATGACTTTAAAATACCATTGACAATGTTACTAAGTCATTAAAGAATCAAACATAATGATGTCTATATAATCATTAAACAATGCACTTATATTTATTACTTTGCTTAATATTTTGTTTATTACCTAAGCACAACTCTTAATTAAATAACATTAATTTTATTTTACCATGCCAACCAAAGTCATTTGTTAATGCTTATAAGGAATTATAACTCATTTATGCCTTATTATAGGTTTATGAAACTATTATAAATGATAATAGTAAACTTATAAACATAATTAGTCATTAAAAAAACCAACTTAGCTAAGTAATAAAATACATACGTTATTACAACAAAGAATCCAAACAATGAATTATTTATACAAATAATCAATTATTACCAAAACAATAGTAATTCATGTTAAAACATGAATAGATTCATTCAAACAACTAAGAAATAACATTAATAGTTTTTAATGTAGTAACGTAACTAGATTAATGAAATCACATAATTAAAATAACATGATCATATAACAACAACATCATATCAAACATATATAATAGAAATCAAATCATAATACATGTATCTAACTCAAAAAATAAACTCAAAACATGTTAAACTACTATGGTATGTTCATGTGTTTCTAATTTTTCTCTCAATCATCCCCTAATTCCTCCATCTACACCATCCTCTCCAATGATTCCCTCCCTTCATCACACTCTAAGGGATGAATTTGTCCTGCATCCACCTCACAATAATGAAGGTAATTAGCCTAAAACATTATGAAATCGATAAAATATTGTTGTATAAACTAATCAAACATGATCATAATGTACAAACATAAAAGTACATATATCTCATTCCAAATCAATCATTTAAAATAAGCAACATATAATTACCTCATAATCAGTCTATGGCATAAAGCTTAATTAAACAATAGTTAATCAATTAATAACCATAAAAATCCATGGATTAAAAGGTTATTTAGCTTAGAGATAAATCAAGATGTGACACTCATTGATCCCTCATCACTTCACATATAAGGAACAAGAGTTATATGGCCTAGACCAATTGAACCTGAACTAATAATACCTTCACGATTGATCTCCTTACACCAAAATCAAGTGTTTTGAAAACTACTCAAAAATTTCCCATACTTTTGTATGTTTTTAAGGTCCACTAAGAATATGTGAATTCATAAGGTCATATTATCCCTTATTTAGGCCTATTTGATAACTAAATGCATAAGAGATGCTTTTCAAAATTAAAGATATAAAAAAGATCGTTTAATAATTTCATTAAGTCATGAAAAGAGTGAAACATTTCAAAATCGACATAAAGGTCATCCAGGATGTCTAGAACTCCTTTACAACCCCTTAAAATACATACATATTATTTAAAGAGTATCTTTGAATTTGTTTTCTCCCTTATTTCTACCTCTTTATGGATTATTTCAAGATTCCAACATGTGATATTCCAGTTTAGGCCATGATTATCTATGTTTCATCTTTCTCAAGCTCTCATTCAAGATAACCAAATCAGTTTCCATTATTTCTAATGTGTTTCATTACATGTTTTATGAAGGATTATCACTCTTTAATCTCTATTACATATAAAAGTTACATTCCAAGTTACATTTAGGTCTCCACTCATGGATATGAGTCTATTTAAGTAATTTTTCAATCTGTGTATTATAAGCACAACCAATGAAAGTAGATATAACATGTTTCAACTAGTTTCCATGAGGTTGTAAAGAAAAAATAAATTTTTTAAGCATGCTTACAAGTTTGTGGAACTTAGTAGAACCTTATCAAAAGTATAAAATGTGGTTGAATCATATTTTAGAAGGTAAAGAGAAAGGTTTTCATGATATTTCAGAGTGTCCAAGCTTGTTTCCAATGTTTTCATGAGGTATGTGGCAATCAAAACTAATATTTCATGATCCAAACCTAAAAATAATGAAGGTTATAGGTCTCTATGAAGTCTACATGTTCATGACATATATCTTCAGCATGAAGTGAGGTTTTAGAAAGGTTAAAATGGGTCTAAAGACCATATTCAAGAGTTAAAGGTCTTCAAAGAAGTAAAATGATATGTTTTAGGGTTTAAAAGTAAACAAATTGATGTTATTTCATTATTATCCTTATTCATGGTGCTTAAAAAGTTTTGGAAGAGTCTTATCAATTCTTAACACATATCTTGGTGGTCTCCATACTTCATGAGGAAGTACAAATCATGTGGATCTCTTAACACCCTTTGAACTCTACAAGTAGTCTAAAAACCATTTAAATCTATACCTATGATGATATGTTTTGATTGTTTGAAGGCTTAAAAGGGCTTGAAATAATGTTTCAAACCTCATAAAACACAAAACAAAGTGAAAAACTATGTTACAAGCCTATAGGAATGTTTTTAAGGTTTCATGGGGTCTAATAGGTCTATGGACAAAGGTAAGGTAAGAACAATAAGGTTGTAGGCCTACATGAAGGTTTAAAATAGAGATTTTTAGGCATGACCCAGGAACACCAACTCATATGTAGTATGTCTCCTAGGATCCAATGATATGCGATGTCATAATAGAGAATTCACAAGATAAGAGACCAATCTATAAGGTATATAAATAGATCTTAGTGTTTAAACATAAGTTTTAGGTTTGTAAACAAGTGAAAGATCTAGAAATGTTAAGTTTACAATTTTTTGACTAAATAATGTTTGGATAAAGTTTTCATGATCTAAGACCTGATATACAAGTCTATAGATATAGTTTTAAAGACTCTAAGTAGGATCTAACCAACTCAATATGTCTGAATCATGGTTTTCAAAGTTATCATGACCTTGTAAGATAAAAATAGGTTTTTAGAGGTTCTTAAACATATAATACAAGTATACAAGTGAGAATATAGGTTTCAAGCATGATCAAGAGCACCTAAAATAAGTAGTAGAGTTTCAAAGGTTATTTGATGATAAAACAATGTTTAAAAACCTTAAAACCTTTATACAAGTTACAGTTATGTGAGGTGAAAAATAGGGTTTTAGAATCTAGGACCTAGCTAATAGGTCTAAAGGAAAGTTACAAGGATTAATTGATGATATAATGATAAGACAAGGGTTTTATAATATCCATGATCCCAAGACCTTCATATAGGTATGCAATCAAAATTCTTGCAACTTTTATTGATGTTTTAATGGTAATACAAGGTTTTTTAATCCCCTAAAACCTAGCTAATGAGTTTGTAACTAAAGATTATGAGGTTTAAATGATCATGTAATGATTAGATAAAGGTGATAGATCATGATCTCAGAATCTAATGGGTCTACAAGTAGAGATAATTTAAGTTTCAAGCCTAATCAAAACCTTTGTATAGGTATAAATCATTCTTACAAGAGATTATTGACTGATCAAAGATACAACAAAGTTTTGGGGCTCATAAAAACCTAGATAAAGGTTTACTCATAGTTTCAAAGTCCATGACTATTTAAATATATATAATATATGGTTTACAAGGCCAAGACAAGATTTCCATGACCTCAAAAAAAATTGAACATGTCTATATTAGGGCTCTTGCAAAATTTATTGATGATGTAAAGTGAAGTCATAGGTTTCAAAAGATGATCTAAGTAGGTTTCTAAGGATTACAAACACAGTTGTCAAGATTTAAAACATGATTTAACCACATTAATAGGTTTGTGATAGAATATAAAAGGTTTTCATCATATTGTAAGGTCAAAACATGGTTTTATTGCTTATATAGGCCTAACATATAAAGGAAGTTAATTACTCTCCTAGGACATACCTGTGAGAACTTCATAGGGATTCTAAGGATTAATTCAAAGTAATCAAAAGGTTAAAAATATTCCAATGACTTCAAGCATGTTCTCAAGAATACATATAGAGTAGGGATAGAATGTTGGATCTCTTTCCAAACAATTAAGAAATCCACCTTCTATGGTCCTTGTTTGATATGTTGAATACAAGTTTTTAGAGTATGAGATAGGAGAGTAGGTTGAAATTTAGGGTGTTGAAGAGGTTTCTCATGGGAAACATATTTTGAACCCACTCTTGAGTAAGATAATTATTGTAAACACCTTCCAAGTAATAGAGATTAAGCATTTTAAATGTCAAATAGGTAAATATAGGTTCCTTAAAGCTTCTTAATAAATCATGGTAGTTGGAAACATGATCCTAAAGAAATGCAACCTCCTCAAGCTTATTGGAATTGATTAGAAATAGGTGCAAAGGTTAAATGCATGAGTTATTTTATCTTGAGGCCTATTTTGGTGTAGTATATTTAGCAAGGAATCCAGTCATGGAGAACAAGTCAAGTCTTACTAGATTTTATCCAACCATTACATGTTCAATGGAAAAATGGTGAGTTAATAGCATTTCTAGGAGTTTCTCAAGTAACAATACCAAGTCATCAACCAAGGATAATCAAAAGGTAACTATTCTGAGGATAAATGGAGTGAAGATATGATGATGTTTCCTTCATAATGACAACAAATCAAAAAACTCTTCATGGAATAATTCCAAGGCATTAAAATGTCTTAATACATTCAACTTATTGGTCTCCTTTTATTACACATGCCTGATCAAATGAAGGTGGTTGAGGAAGTTAATGTCCCTTATTATCTCACTTACTTGTGCTCTTTATACATGACTATAAAATTATTTAAAAATGACCCCTTTACTTTGGTGTAACAAGATTGTGCTCATTTTAATATTGTAACACAAGCTTTACCCTTGACATCAATAAAGAATTGATATTTCCTTTCTTCAAATTTCTTGAATATTATGTATAACATTGGGGTTGTTTATTTTTCCTTTTGGGTTTAAATATCTCCCTTATAATGTTTTCCAATCCTTATTATCTTCATGCATAAGTATATCAATTTATTTTTCAAGTTGTATGTTGTGTATTATCAAGTTCATGCAAAATTAGTTATGGATTCTCATCATTTGAGCCTTTTCAAGGTGAATTGTGACCCCTCCTGATAATGTGCTATACTTATTATCTTCATGAAAATTACCTATGTGAGAGGTGTGTGAGTTGAATAATGTGTGGATAATTTTATATCAATTTTGAATCTTGTATTGTGTTGATTTGAGGAATTATTTAAATATTTATGCATCACTAATTTGTATTTTCATTTTAATTATATCCATTTTCCACGATGAGATACTTATTTAATGTTGTAAATATTCCATGTCACATAGTGTTTTCGGCTTGAAAGTTAATTAAACATTAGGTGCATGTAGTTTAAGAAGGAGTTGATTTTCTCTAGAGGTTCATCCTAAGGAGCCAAAGTCCCACAACTTGGGGATGTTCCCATTGTTTGATTGAATCATATTACAATAAAATGTGAAAAATATTCATGTCAAAAAAAATAATTTGATGCATGTTTCACCACACCTAGTGGCACTTCATGATATTTCATCTATATTGCACACCTATAAGAATACTAAACGAATGGGAGTCTTGCCATCACACTTGCTAGAAGGTGAACCATCATGAATTACAGAATATGAACCATTCTTATAATTTCCTTATTTCGCATCCATCATTTTTTAAATAAAATTTATTATAACTATATATAATATAATTCTAGTAAGGTAACATAATCGCATCGAAGGCTATAATGAGTATAAAGTGTCATCTCTTTCACATGTTAACATGCATTGAGTATCCAACATCTTTTATCATTTTAATCACATCTATTAATCTATGAAAAGAGATTAAGAAGTTTCATCCCATTTATGATCATTTTAATTTTTGTTATTAACATTTTTAGGAATTTATAATATATACAAATTAGTTTTTATAGTGTTTCATCTTTTTGTTCACCAAATTCTCATTTTTAGTTTTATTATGTAATCTACACATATGTAGTAATACCCTATTCTTTCCAAAAGATATAAGCATTTTTATTATGATAATATCCATGTATTTGAATGTTTGATGGTTTTTTATTGTATTTTTTAGATTAAATTATATGTTTTATAATTATATGAGTCAATTTATATATATATATATATATAATTGTTTTCATTTTATTTAATATGCACCTCCCATTAACAACACAAATCATTAGTATCTAAACCAAAAGTTTGTTACAATATCACATCATTAGTTATCTATACTAGGCCAAAGATTCATTATCAAAAAATTTATCATCTCTTCTCTATTGAAGTCATGGATAAAGTGACCAAGAATAAAGACAAACTCTAGATGCAGACATCTCTTTTAAAATAGTTGAAAGAGAAAAAAATTCACTAGCACAGAAATCAAAAATTGAAAGATGTAATATATTTCAATTAAGAAAGAGTAAATATTTTATTGTAGAAGATAAAATATCTCATGACTTAAAGTTTTATTATATTTGAACCTATCCTTTATGATCTTTGTCAAAGCCAAAATAAATATCTTCAAATTATGAATAGGCTTCACCAAGATATTTCTATAAAGGAAGAATAATGCTAGTGACTTGAAGTAGAATACACATATTATTGGAGAATTATCAATGATGTCAAGGTGAGGTCATGGAGGTGTCTAAGTATGTGAATGAATTGTCTTGATAGTCTAAGTGTCAATGACAAAGTGTGCAATGTACTTGTCCTAGTATGCTTGAAGTGGACTTGGTTAATATTTAGTTTTGGCATGGTTAGGAATGTTTAGGGATAAGTATGGTGATTTGATGATATGAAAGAGGTCACATAAGAAGTTATATATGCTTTTATATCTTGATTTCATGAGTGTAATTCATTTTGTAGTTCATATTTGTCATCTTGGTAGATTGGTCTGGTGGTAAATAAATCTCAATGAGAAAATTGATGATGTTAGCATTCACACATGTGGATTATTCAGGGGGATTTGGTCATATGGTTTTGATCACATTAGTCCAAACTTTATATGGTCTAATTTTTATATCATGCCATGAAATTCAACAAAATATATGCAAGTGCAAAACTGGCCTCCCAGGTAGTTTGAGGCATAGTTGGCTCTATGGCAAAAAATTCTAAGTAGGAATATTAATGGAAATATATTTCACTCATGTGAAGGTTTAAAGAAAATATTATTATATTTTTATATTCCCCTTTTAAATAATATCATATGATTCAAATTTTAGGACATGCATCTAAGCATAGCAAAAGTTATTAAGGTTCAAAGTTGGCTTCTCAGATAGATGGCAATGGTCCCCATAGTCTATTTTACAAAAAGTAAAGTTCAAAAAACTCTAAAGGAGATATATAGATTGAATTTTCTCAAATATTTTAGGAATAATTGATATGATAAGAATTTTTTTAGGTTTAATTCTGATCAAAGGTAAAGGATAAAGATATAACGGTTCACATTTATTCGTATGTTTGAGATCAACAACACAAGTAGAGTCAAAGAGGTCAAAGAGTTAAATATTTAATTGATTTAAATTTAAAGATATTCCAAATGAGATTAATGGAGAGTGATTGACCAAGTTGAGTGAGATCATTAATTGAGGTCAAGGTGTTTGAGGTTTAATCATGACCATTGGCATTTAAATATTCAAATTAATATAGGGAAAAACTAGTGCTTTGAATTTTGGCTATAACTTTTGATTTAAGACAAATTTATTGATGGAGTAAAAGAAACATTGAAAATTAATTCAAGGTGAATCTAGTGAACCTAGTTATATGGTCTGATTATTTATACAATCAAATATATTGAGCTCCAAATTTTATTGTGTTCAACATTCATCTATTAACAACCTAGGATGGATGTCTATGCTTGTTTTGATGATGTTCAAATGTTGTGTGTTATCTTAGATATTGGGTAGTGTTTTTGACTCCATGAAGATTATTTTTGTGGTCTTTAAAGGCTTGACCAATCAATATTTATAATTATCTTTGCTTAAGAAGGTGATTGTGTGTTTATTCATGGCATTCTGATGTACAAGACTAGTGTTTGAACGAATTTTTATATGTATAAGAGTGTAATGTTGACTATAATAATTTGAGGATGTTAAAGTGGTCATGTGGAGTGAACCAATGTATTTAAAAGTGGTTTTGTGTTTTTTTTTTGCTCGATGAAGTGCTAAAGGGGTGAATATGTGTCCATGAGACCTATAAGGGTTATTAAGGCCTAATTAGAAGAGTTGTTGCTTAATGATGACCCATGGATGCTATGGATGACCTATGAGGATTTTTTTGATCCATGTATTGGTGTGAGAAAATCCTTAAGGTTTCAGGCAAGTCTAATGGTAAACATATAAATTTATAATCTATTACTCTTAATTTTTGCTCATTTCTTAATTTGGAAGCAAGTAAGAAACTAGTAAAAGGAGTTGTAAAGGAATACCTAATAAAATTGAATGCATGATCCAAATGATGATGAGAACACCTCTTTGGCTTGGAAGGAATAACCTCTAGATAAGAAAGACAATATAAAATGGGTTGTTATAAGGATAGTTAAGTGGACTACCTAGTGTGAGGTAGATCTAAGAAGTGTATGCTTGTTAAAAGGTTGTCAATCTACTATTGATAACACTCAAGTTGATATAGATGAATAGAAATAATACTTGCATTCAATAAAATGAAATTAAATGCATGTAAGACTAAGAAAGTAAAATTATTATTTAAATAAAATGACTAAATGTATCAAAAGTAGGTCAATACTCATGCTAAGATAGTTGGGGGTTAGGTTCAAAAAATTAGGGAAGGCTTTGTGAATAGATAAGAACATAAAAAATAGGATTTGGTTGGGGTTAAGAGGATGAAAATAACTTGTTTTTATTTCTACCATAGTGACCATTGGTGGTTAGGTGAATCATTTATGGTTGGGATAATCATCAACAATTGGGTGACCATCGATAATTAAGGTGACTATTGATAGTTGGGCTAACTCTCGATGATTGCCTATGTATTTTTAGAAATGATCAAAATAGAATTATAGATTAGATAAATGGATAGTTAAGGATTTGAATATGGGTCTAATTAAAGATGGGAAGCTAGGAGATAATTTTGATCAAGTTAGGAGGGTCATAAATAAAATAAAACTAAAAAATAAGTATAAAGATACCTACAACTTGCTAAACTATGGATGGTGGAAGGCTAGAGTAATTTGGCTAGAGTGAAAGTATTTTGGTCTTAATATAAAATTAGATAGAGGTTCAAATTGTCATTTTTATTGCTTAATTGTTGAAGGAAGGTTGGATACATATGTGTAAGAAGATTTGATAGCTTAAATGTTGATCCTTTTCATCTCTTACTCTTCTCCATTTATAGCATGAAGTTTCTAATTAGGTAGGAGGAAGTTGCTAATTAGATAAGAGGATAAAGTTGTTATTTATGATTATTTGAATTTGGTTGGCATCACATAAGGTGGACATATTAATTTGTGTCATGCTTATCTTATACATAGCTAGAAATGATTTTAAAATAGGTTGAGACCTAACCATTGATGATCATGATAACCATTTGTTAGGTTGTGGAGCTAAAAGCTTCACTGATGTAAACATGAGAGGAGGTTGCCAAGGGTTGCTGAGTTGCAGAGAAATCGGCATCATTCTGATCAATCGAAGTCGACAGGATTGTGAAGAGAAGCAACCTACATCGGTCAGGGATCGGCCGGCATCAGTCACCTCTAGGTAGACAGGGACTGATGTTGGTCACCTATGTGGTTTGGACTGTGGATGTTATGGGTAGTTAGCTAACGAACCAAGTGTTTGCATGATGAGTGCTAATTATAGACTGAGAGCTGTGGATCTAATTATTGTAATTAGATGTCTAATTATTGTTTGGATGAGATATATATAATAGACTCATGGTTGTATTGCAAATTAGTGCTAGGGAGTAAGAGAGCATAATTATAAGCTCCTTCGGTGTGTGAGGTAGAGCAATGGTGCATTCCTCCTAGTGCCACAGTACCAGGTGTGTGGGTGCTAGATTGGAGAGTCAGCTGGATTCTTTAGGTATGTATGATCTTGGTCATTAGGTGAGCATGGCCCCTATAGAAGATCTACATGGTAAGTAAGATCGTTGATCTGCAGGTGTGCGTGTGTGTAAGGTCAAGGTTCACAGGTGTGCAAAACCAGTATTGATCTATAGGTTGGAGATCAGATAGGACAGCAACACAACAAGGAGCAAAATCAAGTAGGATCTACTTGGAGTATGGTGTGTACTCATTGGTATGTACATGGAGTACATGGAGAGCTAAGAGGAAGGCAAGGCAGTTCTTTCCATAAGTATGGTCTATTGAATTGCAGGTTCATGGGAGATCTACTTGAAGTACCCTGAGTACTTGTGGAGTGCATGGAGCACTTGTGGAGTGTGTGGAGCACAGGTGTAAGGTGAACACCAACTCTGTGTTTGAGTTGGGTGTTGGGACCTAGTAGAGAGAGCTTTGAGGGAACATTTACTATTTATGTCCTAGAGGTGTGGGAGCCCTAGAGGTGTGTAAGGAAGAAGAACTGTGGCAGTCTTTTTTGTTGTATTTCTGTCTAAAAAAGTTATTAATACAAGTTGTGTATTGTCTCTCATATTCTATGTTATTCTGAATTCTAGTTACTTGTTGAATCTGGTTAATTTCCACATATTATGTTGCTTGGTTTGGTAATCAACTGTGTGCTTTCGGTGTTTCACATCCTGACAAGTGGTATCAGAGCTAAGGTTGCAGGAAGTAGGTTTTGTGTTTGGTTACAGGGCACTCTCAGGGGTTTTTGATTGAGTGGGAGTAGAGCAATGATAGATGAAAGTAAGCTAAGAATGGAGGAGTTGAAAAGCACAGATGGTCACTTAAGGTCCCATGGAAAGAAAGAGCAGGTAAAAGAATATTGTTGGTTTGTGGAAGATCAGCAAGAAGGAACTGAAGAAGCAGATGTTGCAGGTGATGTTGCACAAGATGCTCTAGGAGGTTTCTTGGATAAAGTTGAATCTTGGATAAAAGATTCAGTTGCCTCTTTCCATGCAGCCCTAGGTAGAGGAGCTGGTAAGCCTTGCCAAAGAATTGGCAAAGGGGAAGTGAAGCTGAAATTGTAGGTGGCCAACACACAGGTGTTGATGAAGGTCATGCAGGTCCCAAATTTGGAGATATGGCTAATTTATTCAAAAATATTGGGTGATGAGAGATGCACAAGAATTCTCACAATGGGTGCACTTGAATTAGCTGGTGGTAAGAAAATAGGTACTCTTTATCTACTTGTTTATATTACTGATTCTTTTTCTGTTATGGAGACGTGGCTTCGTAGGCTTGGTCACATGAGCAGGGAGGAGATGCATGTTCTTAAGCGAAAGATAGATATATTTGATAGGCTTAAGAACTAGAAAGCCTTGGTGTTCTTGGAGGAGATGGTGGATAGAAACCAGTGGATGGTGCTGGATACTTCTAAGCAGGGCAGTTTGGACATGGAGATTGATTCAAAGGAGCTCACGGGTAAAAAGTCATCACTCACAGGTTAACACAGATACCAGCATCGGTTAGGAAGAACAAGCATTGAATAGATAGGTGCTGATGTCGGTCATGTGTAGACCAAAGCCAGTGATGTCAGGTAGGGTAAGACTGACGTCGGTCAAAAGGACTGACGTCGGTAGTAGGTAAGACTGACATCGGTCAGGAGGACCAACGTCGGCAATAGGGACACCAACATTGGTAGGTTAGTAGTCAGGGATAGATGCATGAGAACTAATGTCGGTCAGATGCAGACTGTGGAGTGACCGATGTTGGTCACTGTAACAGATTTTGGGTGGATAGCATGCTGTCAAGGAGTCTCAAACACCCATACAGAGGATTGAAGACGTAAGTAGGCCCTTAAATTCATTGTTCCTCTTCTTTATACTTGTTGTTGATTGTAAAGCAGGAAGGATCCAGGAAACAAGTGGGAGCATGGTAGGGATATGATGCAGAACCAAATGGGAGTTTTGGTAGGGTTGCCAGCTGGTGCAAAAGCATAGAGACGAATGGATTCCTTAGTTGAAGAATAGAGTGAATGGATATGTGAGATGGAAGACCAGGCATATGGTCTTGAGGAAGCTGTAGGACAGTGGTACAGGTTTTGACAGGTGGAAGACGAAGCATGGCTTCAGTCAATGTCAGGGTAACTACTATGGTTTTGACTTATCAGGGAGATGATGATTACAACATTATTTTGTTGTTGTATGTGGATAGTATGCTAGCTAGCAGGTTTATACATATAGGGTTTTGCTGAGCTAAGGGTAAGATTAGTTTCAGTGGCATGTCAGGAGGAGTTTGGAGCAGCAAAATTCTTTGACATGGGAGACATGGAGATCACAGGGAGATTTTGTCTCCAGTGGGAGCTGATGTGAATCAGGTGTTGGTGAGGTTCATTACACAGGATGCAGAGCCAGAGCACACTAAGGGCTGGATAGGTATAGTGTCTAAAATCACATGAGGTCTGGTATAGACTTGAGTATTCCCATGCAGTGGGAGCTGTCAAAGAGTTAGGAGCCAATTCGGGGAAGTGTGTTCTCAGGTACTTGAGAGGGACCAGCAGTAAGGATTCATGCTATGCAGGGTTAGGACTTCACTACATGGGTTTGTAGGTTTAGATGTGGCAAGGTACTCGGATGACAGGAGGTACACCATAGGATGTGTGGTGGGTTGTCTTCAAGATTGAGCTTGAAGAAGGATACAAACTAGGAAACAGATTAGACGGAGTATAGGTATAGGTACAGTGCAACTGTTTATCTCCAAGTGGGAGATTGTTAGGTTGTGGAGCTAAAAGCTTCACTGATGCAAACAGGAGAGGAGGTTGCTGAGGGTTGCTGAGTTACAGAGAAACCAGTGTCAGTCTGATCAGCTGACATCGATAGGATTGTGAAGAGAAGCAACCTATGTCAGTCAGGGATCGGCCAACGTCAGTCACCTCCAAGTAGAAAGGGACCGACGTCGGTCACCTGTGTGGTTTGGACTGTGGATGTTATGGGCAGTTAGCTAACGAACCAAATGTTTACATGATGAGTGCTAATTATAGACTGAGAGCTGCAGATCTAATTATTGTAATTAGATGTCTAATTATTATTTGGATGAGATCTATATAATAGACTCATGGTTGTATTGTAAATTAGTGCTAGGGAGTAAGAGATCATAATTATAAGCTCCTTCGGTGTGTGAGGTAGAGCAATGGTGCGTTCCTCCTAGTGCCACAGTACCAGGTGTGTGGGTGCTGGATTGGAGAGTCAGTTGGATTCTTTAGGTATGTATGATCTTGGTCATCAGGTGAGCATGGCCCCTATAGAAGATCTACATGGTAAGTAAGATTGTTGATCTGTAGGTGTGTGTGTGTGTGTGTGCAAGGTCAAGGTTCACAGGTGTGCAGAACCAGTATTGATCTGTAGGTTGGAGATCAGATAGGACAGCAACACAACAAGGAGTAGAATCAGGCAGGATCTACTTGGAGTATGGTGTGTACTCATTGGTATGTACATGGAGTACATGGAGAGCTAAGAGGAAGGCAAGGCAGTTCCTTCCATAAGTATGGTCTGTTGAATTGCAGATTCATGGGAGATCTACTTGAAGTACCTTGAGTACTTGTGGAGTGCGTGGAGCACTTGTGGAGTGCATGGAGCACAAGTGTAAGGTGAACACCAACTCTGTGTTTGAGTTGGGTGTTGGGACCTAGTAGAGAGAGCTTTGAGGGAAGATTTACTGTTTATGTCCTAGAGGTGTGGGAGCCCTAGAGGTGTGTAAGGAAGAAGAACTGTGGCAGTCTTCTTTGTTGTATTTCCTTCTGAAAGAGTTATTAATATAAGTTGTGTATTGTCTCTCATATTTTGTGTTATTATGAATTCTAGTTACTTGTTGAATCTGGTTAATTTTTGCATATTAAGTTGCTTGGTTTGGTAATCAACTGTGTGCTTCTGGTGTTTCGCATCCTGACACCATTGATGGTTAGGTTAACTATTGGTGGTCGAGTATCTAAGGTAATTTGGGCAAGAAAATAGAGTGTTTAAAAGGTTAAGTTAAAGGTGTTAAGCTGGTATTTTTATGGGTTTAAGTTAGTAAATGAGTTTAGTTAACTAGGTGAATAACTAGACTCAAGGTCTAATGGGTTGAGGGGGGGTTAGAAGGTGTTTTGACATCTAAAACTATCATGTGTAGTTTTTGAGTGTCTACATTTTGCCCATTTTTGTTATGTGGCCTTGAATTGACAATTTTTAGAATAAAAATAGATTAATAGTTCATGTTTGATTGCCTTGAGTATGGGAGGATGTGCTCCCCCTCAAACTAGGAGTTGATGAGGTAAAATTAAAATTAGGTTAGGGTTTGATAAATGGTAGATGTTGAGTCACAAGGTAAGTGAAAAAAAGGGTTGGGCATGTGAAATGTATATATGCACACAAAATATGACTAAGTTTGATAATCAAGATCATGCAAAGACTAATGTTTCTAATGTTGGTAAAAATAAGGTCAGTTCTAGAGGGATGTATGATAGGGGTAATCAGTCCACATCATTGTCATAGTTGATCAAGTCATTATTATCAATTTATCCAGATAAGGTTAGTGTTTTCATAGGTATCTGAGGTAGGAAGTGCTCCCTTGAAAAACAAAAATGGTCTAGTTATGCATGAGGTGGTGTAAATGTTTAAAAGTTCAACATGGTAAGGTTAGTCAGTGCAGTCAAAATTGCTAAGAAAAGTCATCATAAATCATGCAAATAGTTTAGGTCAAAAATAGCCAACATCAAGGTGGGTGTGGTCAAATGATTGGTTAGATAAGGGCAATCTTTGAAAGTTTAATTGGTTAGTTGGGTTAGATGAGGAAATATCCAAAAATTAGTAGTTAGGTAGGGTGCTAAATTTTTTAAAAGGTTGTGGATCCTGATCATCGATGGTCATAGGTCCCTATATTTGGTCATCGATGGTCACTCTGACCATCGATGGTTAGGAAAGAACCCTAAAAATATAAACCATAAAAAGTGAAAAGGAAAAGTCATTTTCACTTTTGACTTTAGCAATTTGTGCTCTAATGTTACTATGCATTTTGATGTTTTCCATTTGATCTTGCCAAGGTAAAGTGTTGTGAGTAGTGGAGCACATGTGTCAAGGCGATTTAAGGTTGACTAAATGGAGGGTAGATAAGGATATGGATAAGAGGTTGGATGAAAGCTGGAACCATGTTAGTGACCATGGAATGAGGTAGGTCTTGTTTTGAAATTAATACTATAGTTAAATTTGGGAGTTTGGAGTTGTATTGGGTAGGTTAGAGTGAGGTGGATAGGGCATGTGAAATGGTTCTAGGCCATGATGCCCTAGTTTCATGTTTTTAATGAAATTAGGTGATTTATTAGGTTAAATTGAGAGTATAAGTGTTATTTGGTTTTGTAATGGGTTGTATAATAGCATTAGGAAGCTTAATTTATGATGTGAGGTGATTTGGTGAGGTTGTTAAGTGGAAAAGGATGGAGGGTTTCACTACTAGTAGTCACACAATGGCCATCGATGGTAAATGTTAGGTAAGAGGATCCTATTAGACCATTGACATTTCATTGAACCATCGATAGTCAAAGGGTTTGGGGATGGGGTAGTTAAAAAGTAATATAAAAGATTGTGTTTTGTTTAAAGTTGGTAAGTATTTTAAAAGTTTTTAAAGGTCAAAAAATGTGAAAGAGTTGAAAGTTCTTTATAGTTTGTAAATTATTAGTGTTTTGAAAAGTGAAAGTTTGATTAAAGTTTTTAAAGCCTTTTAAAGTTGTGAAAGTTTTGAAGGTGTGTTTTAAAAAGGTTTTGGTGTTTATAAAATTTTAGAATTGTTTTAAAGTGTGTGTTTAAAATTGGAAGAAGGTGTTAAAGTTTGTAAAGTTGTTAAATTATTTTAAAAATATGTTAAGTGGTTTAAAAGGTCACATGGAGGTTTGATAGGATGATGTGTTAAAAAAGGGTAGTGGGTAAAGTTGAGTAAATACAAGCATGATGTGTTAGGGTTAATGTTTGATAGGTAGGGTAAGTGTTTAGGATAGAATTGTGTAGGTCATAACAATGATGTGAAATAATATGTGGATAAAGGTAGAGTGTTGTTTGAGTGTTATAAGTAAGATGGTAGATGTTAATTGGTTAGGTTGAAATAGGTTGAAAAAGGTGGGTGTATGTTAGTACTTAGCTTGATATGGGAAACTAAGTGTGCATGCTAATGTGATTAAGTTGTAGGTATACAAAAATATTCAGATGAGGGACTGAGTCCCTAAGATCTTTATAGAGGTTTGTGATGGAATGATCGATGATGAGTGGAGACACATGGAAGAGGTTGGACTAGGGGCCATGAGATACTATCTTCATAGAGGTCTATGATGGGATGATCGATGATGAGTGGAGACACATGGAAGAGGTTGGATGATGGGCCATGAGACACTATCAACACCTATCGTGAGATGTGGCTATGATCATGGCCCTCATCGAAAGATGGGACCCAACCATGAATACATTTTTGTTGCTGATTGGGGAGATGAGCATCCTACAAGAGGATGTGCACAAAATTACAAGGCTACCCATTTAGGTGGAGCCAATTTATCACATAGAGAATGAGGAGAGGGACTACCACATGGATTTGATATATATAGTAAATTAAGTCCACGTTAGGTATCATACAAGTGGTGTTTTCTATAGACCACTATACCATAGGGGTATAAGGGATAGATGCTTGCTTACGATGATCATGATGGTCATATCCTACTTTGTGCTACAAAATTTGAGTAGTGGTTAATTTCTATACTTATTAGGGGTGCTAGTGGAAATGATGTTGGGGAAGACTATATTTAGATGGGTCATAATGTTACTAGTTCAGATCTATAAGGATCTCTAGGCATTTAAAGCACACAAGTGATATGGGATCAACAT
Source organism: Torreya grandis (assembly GCA_037957365.1). Lineage (NCBI taxonomy): Eukaryota > Viridiplantae > Streptophyta > Pinopsida > Cupressales > Taxaceae > Torreya > Torreya grandis. The sequence goes on from JARHVA010003305.1 coordinate 642,162, forward strand.
CAGTTTCATACTCCACTATTAGGCATATGAGCACATTTGGGTGTTGAGAACTTTGGGGATACTATGGGATGTCTATGCATTGATCGACTATAGATTGAATTTCTTGAGATGGAGAGGGGATTATGTATTGATAGAGGATGGTGGTGGTGAAAGGGATATTGATTGGTTTAGGGATGCTTTAGAGGAATTGGTGGTGGGTGATGTAGTGTGGAATCCATATGTGGGTTGGATTAGGTGGGCCCAATATAGCTACCACACTTTATCACTATAGAGTTAGCAATGGATATATAAGAGGTGAGATGGTGAGACTAAGTTGATCCCATTTGATTGAGTTTAGAGGTAGTTCAACCTTATGCAGTGGATTTCACTAGATTTCCAAATATATAATAGGGAAGATATAGATTTCTTACTCCTGGAGCCATAGCCACAAGACATTATGTTAGACCATAAGGAGCTACTAATAAGAGCCATGATAGATGATGTGGGTTTTACAAATGGTTATACAATGTGGTACCAAGCCTAATATGTAGTAGTTATTTTTTGATGGGGTGACAAGGGTCAATATGCCATGGATGTGGATTATATTGGGGTACTAACATAGGGTGGTGGCCAAGATGGACAAGCATAGGCAGCACTTATAGTATCATAGGCCTAAATCACTAGATTATAGGGATATGTGTCCACTTTATGAGGCTAGATTGTCACTTTACAATGTTGGGGGGTGATGTTGATAGGAGAGCAAGATTAGGCAAGGATATCTCTAGGGTTAGTGACTCATGAAAGAGATTCATTGAGGCATAGGGTAAGTGATGAGGCCAAGATATGCTCAATAAATATATAATAAATGACCTCATCTTACTCTCTCTTTTTATTAAGTTTGATTGCATTTTCTAACTTTTATTTTGATCTGAGATGAGTTAGGATGTGATTATCCATCTTTTATTGATTGTGATTCTAACATTTTAAAAGACCTATAAATTCTAATAAGTGTGTTGGAAAATTCTAGTTTTGAAATAAAATAGGTCATCATCAGGCTAAAGAATAAATATGATGTTTTTTGGAAGTATTAGACTTAATTCAGATTAGTTTTAGAACCTACAAAATCTATTTTGAAACCATCACAGTCAGTTTCAGAACTTCACCATACTATTTCAAGTTGTCACATTTTTAGACTTAGCTATGGTACTCTATATTTAGCTCTGGTACTCTTTCAGATAAGTTCCAAAAAATTTATGGCTAGATATGGAATTGATGAGGATCTATTCCAAATGGCTGATGATCTATTAAAGATCAATGATCCCATTAAATTAGGAACAAATTCCTAAATTTTTCTAAACTGGTAGAATCAAGACAATTATCACACTATTGGACATCCAACCACATCTTGATTTAGCATCTATTCTGGGCACAATTCAGTTCTATCATATCTATGAAACAGTTATAGCCATCAAAGCATCTATATATATAGACCTGATAAAGATATAAAAAAGGAATAAATATAGAGAAGATAGTAGAAGAATAGAGAGAAAAAGGATAGCTTAGTATATTTGTAATATAGAACATTTTTATCAATGAAATAGCCATTCCTATTTTGAAAGCAAATTGAATTGTTCAAATCCTGTTCTAGGCGGAGCAAGGGCCCACTCCTCCAAAGGACTAGGATCTTCATTTTTGTTAGTATTTATATTTGTATTAGAAAAAGTAAATAGGTAACTTTGTTAAATTTATAAATGCTTCCAACTCTTTAAAATTAAGATTTGTTGTAAATTTGTTCCTGCAGGTGTTTTAGATTAATTTTCACTTTTGCAATGTATGTTTGTTTCTAGCAATCAATTTCATTCCTACAACATATGTTTATTTCTAGCAATCAATTTCATTTATGCAATGTGTGTTTATTTCTAGCAATCAATTTCATTCCTACAACATGTGTATATTTCCAGCAATCAATTTCATTCCTGTAACATGTGTTTATTTCTAGCAAATTTGCATAGTTTGATTTCAATAAGGTTTTAACTAAGAAATCCTTAAGACATTAAAAAACCCCTAAAACAAGAAAAATATACAAATAACCCCATTTAATTACTAATTCGTTATGATTCCTCTTGTTGCATACAGCTTCAGACACAACACTAGTTAAATATGACATCAATAGAAAGTTGATTAAATGAAGGGGATAATGACACCCAACATTTTTGGTGCCATTGCCAAGGACTACTAATTAGAAATTTCTAATTAGGTGTCAACAAGAGCAGTAATCATTCATTTAGTAAGTAAATAAAGTTTCCCTAATTTATGAATAGGCCATGAGATTCCAAGGGAAGATTTCTCCCCAAAATTTCTAAACAAGAAATTCTATCATCCTCTAGTTTAAGAAAAGACATTGAATAAGAATTGGAGGCACCGTTATCTCCTTCAAGATAAGAAGCAAAATTGGCATCTTTAGAATTTTTGGATTAGTCACCAAAACCAAGTAAAACCATAGGAAGGAGGATTATTTCTCAAGATCCATTAAGGGAAAGTTTGGATTTTCAATTGAGTAGTCAACCCCCTACTCCTGACTTTTCACCATCTCCAAAACAGACCACATACCACATTGATTGGAAGAAAGAATTAGAGAATACCAAATAAATGGAATGAAAAGCTGGAAGAGAACTTGAGATAACCTTTACATATCCTATTCATATCAAGGATGATGAAACCACTATGAAAAACATTTCACCTGCACATTTGCCCACATTTAGAGGAATGTCATCCGAGGATCCTGACCAATTTCTATTTGAGTTTAAAGTACTATGTCAGACTTATGATTACAAGATAGATAATAAAAAATTGAATTTGTTTCCATCTACCTTGAATGATGCAACAATGACGAGGTTTATGGGATTAACATCTAATTCTATTACCAATTGGGAACAAAAGGAAATTGTCTTCCTAGGCAAATATCAAGATTATTGTAGAGAAAGAAATTGAAAGGAAGAATTTTTCAAAATCAAATAGGAAGAAGACAAAAATATGGAAGATTATTTGGATAGATTCCTCTTTTTGATTAAAAGATGTGGATTTGTACTTCAAGAAGATTTAAATTTAAAAAAAAAAATTCTCAAAGGTCTGGATGATGAATCTGGAGAAACCCTTGATTTAATTGGTAGAGGAATAATTACTCAATTAAGAATAGATGAAATCATAGAAATTTGTAGAAACTATTCAAGAACAAGGAGAGGATCTAGAAAAGGGGAAATGGTTAAAAATTTGAATCTAGATATGAACAAATTGATGCATAAATTGGAAAATTTTAAAAAAGATATATTAGTTCAATTAACCTCCACCATGGATGGATTGCAAGCTAAAGAAAACTCCCAACTTGATCCATTAGGCATGTATTGTCCTAGATGTAAGAAGAAGCATGCATTAAGAGAATGTCCTTTGGATAAAATGGAAGTATGTCTTGTCTATGAATCTAAAGAACATGATACTCATGCTTTTTCTATTCTTCCACTCATAAAAAAATTAGCTCAGACAAACTAATACATCAGCCACCACAGAAGAATTAAATTTTATTCAGACTCAACCAAATCAAGGACAGTTTATGCCAAGACCAGATCCTAATCCCTGGATGATGCCATGGGTAGCTCAAATAGTACCACAAAGTTGGGGATAGCCACCTTGGGCTCCTTAATCCACATGGCATCCTTAGGATTGGGCAAGTCAATCTTGGAATACTCAAGGACATCAGTAACCTTGGGCTGGGCAAGGAAATCCTTATACTTGGCCACAACCTAGATGGAGCCCTAGTAATTATGTACAAGGAAAAACATATCTAAATTAGAACCAACAAACCACAATGGGACCTCCAACAAAAAAATTGTAGATTGAAAACATAGTCCAAACCCAAATGCCAGCAGAACTAGTAGCAAACCCAAGAAATAGATAAACAACTCATGTATATGAAATTGAACTAGAAAAATTAGTTGATTTAAATACAGTGGATTATAAAAAAATTCAAACCAGATCTGGCAAAATAGTTAGCAGTCCACCTATTATAATCACTGAGATGATAGAAGAAGCTAAAACCCCTAGCATAGTTACACCTAAGGAAGATGACAAAGAAAAAGATAAAAAACCAAAAAAAAGTTCTACTGAGATTCCATTTCCAAAAAGACTTAAAGAAACCATAGAACTTAAGGAATCTGAATTACTACAAGAACTAAGAAGATTGAATATTGAAATACCATTGTTACGAGCAATTAAGGATATTCTAGAGTTGAACAAATTAATCAAATTGTTATGTTTTAAAAAACTTGGAAGAAAGAAATAGTACCCCAGGACTATTTAGGTAGACAAGAAACTTGCTGATTTATTAGTAGGAAAACTCTTACTACCTAAATATGGAGATCCTGGAAGCCGTATTATTTTTTTTTCTATAGGGAATAAGGATATACATAACATTTTGATTGATTTGGGTGCAACTATCAATGTAATAATAGTGGACACTTTGAAAACATTACCATTAATAGGCATATAACCTACTAATACCATATTGTAGATGACAAATCAGTCTGTAGCAAAACCAGGAGTTATCAAAGATGTGGCAGTAATGGTGGAATCATGGGAATATCTAGTTGACTTCCTTATATTATAGCTAAAAGGTAAAACACTTGGTTATCCCATTATTTTGGGGTGACCATGGTTAGCTATAGTTACTGCCTTAATTGATTGGAAGTTAGGTGATATGACTATTTCAAATGGTAAGAATTCTAAGAAAAGTTCATTATATCCATCTACATAACCTTTTATTGATAATCAAGTGAAATTATGGGTTGATAATCCTGATATTAATGAGCAAAATCTATCTTCTTTGGCTATGATAACACTACAGGATCATGTACAGGAAATAGAAGATATGGTTAATCCTTCATTAAGTGAACATCAATCATCATTAGAGTAGTCAGGATTAGTTCTGGAACCATCACAGTTAGTCTTAGAACCATCACAGTTAGTTTTGGAACCATCATAGTTAGTTCTGGAACCATGCCAATTCTCTACAAGTGAAGATAAATTCGCTATGTTGGAACGCAATTTCTCTTAGGGAGAGGAAGGATCTATAACATCAACTTTATAGATATCAAGAGATGATGAACAATTTTTGTAAAATAGCAGTAATGAGGAGTTTGACCTACAACAAGATAAGTATCATAACTCTTCCTATTGTCCTTTGTCTAGCATTTTGCCTCTAGTAACTTTCAAAGATGTTGCTACATATAATATATTATTACCACATGCCTGTCCACTAAACACCTTAATGGAACCCTTTCAACAAATCAGTTCATCATATCTTGGAACCAAACATATTGAGATGCAACTAGGAAATTTTTTGAATATTAATAGCTAGTTAAAGAATGATGAAGAAGTTAAACTATTTGATGTTTTGAAGAATCATACTAAAGTGTTTGCTTGGGACTATAGACATGTGAAAGGAATTCATCCAACTACCTACACTCATCACATTTATACTGACAATATTAGACCAGTTAGGCAACCTCAGCAAAGGATTAATCTAGCCTTAAGGGATATAGTCAAACAAGAAATTGAAAAACTATTACAAGTTTTATCTACCCTATCTCAAATAGCTAGTGGGTGTCTCCTCTTGTAATTATCCCTAAAAAGAATGGGAAATTAGAGAATTTGTGTTTACTAGAGGGAACTGAACAAAGCCACCCTAAGAGATTATTTTCCCTTACCATTCATAGATCAATTTTTAGACAACCTTTCAGGTAAATAGTATTTTTCCTTCTTGGATGGATTTAGTGGATACAATCAAATCCAAATTGTTGCTGTGGATCAGGACAAAACTACATTTACTTGTCCATGGGGTACCTTTACTTACATGGTATTGCCATTTGGACTATGTAATGCTCAAGAAACCTTTCTAAGAGTTGTCTTAACAATTTTTAAAGACCTAACAAACGATTGTGTGGAGGTATACATGGATGACTTTACTGTGTATGGAGATACATTTGATGATGCCTTAAAAAATTTGGATACAGTATTAACAAGATGTGAACAACATCACTTGTCTATTAGTCATGAAAAATGTTTGATGATGATCGATGAAGGAATCGTATTAGGGCACTATATTTCAAAAAGAGGAATTCAATTAACCAAAACAAAATCAAGATTATTTTAGACTTGCCTATTCCTCAAACTCCTATAGATATCAAATCATTCTTAGGACATGCTAGATACTATAGGAATTTTATCAAGGATTTTAGTAAAATTACTACCTCCATGTTTAAATTGCTTACCAAGGACTATGAATTTCTTTGGGATGAATGGTGTCAACATGGTTTTGAAGAAATTAAAGAGAAATTAGTAATTGCCCCAATATTGCAAGGACCTAATTGGGAGAAACCTTTTCACATCCAAACTGATGCCTCAAATACCTCAATTGGTGTAGTTTTGGGACAAAGAGATGAAGAAGGAAGAATGTATGTTATTTTCTATCTTAGTAAAAATCTTAATCCCACTAAAAAAAATTACACTACCACTAAAAAAGAATTTTTGGTCGTGATCTATGTAATCAATAAATTTAGACATTACATTACAGGGTACAAAACATTTATACATACATATCACTCAACAATTAAATATTTAACGAACAAACTAGTGGTTGGAGGTAGAATAATTAGATGGTCATTACTTCTAAAATAATTTGATATTACCATTGTGGACAATCCAGGCAAATCTAATGTGGTAGCTGATTTCTTGTCAAGATTGACCAGTACAAGGGAGTAGGATCTAGTCAAAGATAACTTTTCATATGAATAATTGCTTATTATTTCAGCTAACACACCATGGTTTGATAACATGGCAAATTATCTTACAACAGGGAAGTTTCCTCCTTTCACTAAAAATCAAATAAAAAAATTAATCAAAACTAGTGCATAGTTCAAATGGTTAAATGGAATGCTATTTAAATGTGGTTCTGATTTGGTTTTATGCAGGTGTGTAAGAGAAGATGAAAATTTTGACATCCTCCAGCCATGTCATGATGAACCAAGTGGAGGACACTATTCAGTGAAAATAATAGCTTATAAGATACTTGGCATTGGTTACTATTGGCCATCTTTGTACAAAGATGTGAAGAGATATATCAGGCAGTGTGATCTTTGTCAAAGGATGGGACAACTAACCATTACCAATCAAATGCCTCTATAACCACAAGTAGTGATTAAACCATTTGAGAGATGGGGATTGGATTTTGTTAGACCTTTTAATCTTCTTTCACAAGGAAAAAAGCATATTCTTGTGTGTACTGATTATGCAACAAAATGGGCAAAAGTGCAGGCTTTAACAAATTCCACTAAAGAAGTAGTTGCTGATTTCCTTTGGCACATAATTATGGTAAAATTTGGAGCATCAAGAAGCTTAGTTTCAGACTAGGGACCACAATTTATGTTCAATATGATCTAGGCCTTCACAATGTATTATCAGATTAATCATAGGAAGTCATCTCCCTATCACCCATAAGCAAATGGACAAGTTGAAGTAACAAATAGAGAATTAGAAAACATCCTCACTAAAATAGTTGAAGCTGAAAGAAGAGATTGGGTAAAAAGACTACCTGAAGCTATCTAGGCTTATAATACAACTTCGAAAACTACAATAGGGTTTTCACCATATGAGTTAGTCTATGGCGAAAAGCCCTTGTTGCCTATTGAGTTTGAACTACAGACATTGAGGACAGTAGCTAAGGTGGGAATTGAATTGGATGTAGCTCAAAAGGATTGAATCCTTCAACTCAATAAATTAGATGAATTTAGAATGGAAGAACTTCACCAGATAGAGATAATTCTAGGTCAAATGAAGCAATGGCATGATTCACATATCAAAGAATGACAATTCAAAGTAGGAGACTGGGCATTGTTATTTGATTCTAAGTACCAACAATTCAAAGGTAAATTAAGAACCAGATGGTTGGGACCTTATCATATCAAGTAGATATTTGACAATGGTTCTATCCAGTTACTTCCCATTGATGGTAGCAGAAGAATAATCTTGGTTAAGGGACACAGGCTAAAACTTTATAGGAAGCCTCCTATTAAATATGAATTCTTGAATCAGATTGAAGCAAGCAAAGAATTTGATCATATGGAAGAACCCAGTTCTTCTAAAATGATCACATAACTAGATGAAGAGATCCAAAATAAAGGGAAGAGAAGGAAAACTAGTAAATGGCATTCTCTACCCCCCCAAAAAAGGAAGAGAATGAAAACCAGTAAATGGCATTCTCTTCCCTAAAAAAAAAGGATCAATTAAAAATTAGTGATGACGTTGATCTTCTCAAATAAATGTCTAATTCAAATAAAAATTTTTGAATTCTAATTATTTTCTAACCATTTTTTAGGGATGATGTGTCTACATAATGGAGGAATTACATCATCAAGGATGTTAATTATGTTTTTAACTTGTTAAAGGTTAAATGAAAGTTTGCATGTGTGATTAAACTTGATTTAGAAAGATTAGTATGATGAGTCATCTATTATACATCATGGTTAAATGTGCAAAATCATGAGAAGGATATTGATGATGGAATGAGTGGGTGGATAATCATAAAAAAATCATTCTTATGATTGAAGCAATTGAATCTGCTAGTTCCACAACTGAGTACAGTAGTTCCACAGTTGAGTATAGTAATTCTGTAACTGAATTCACAAAAATAACAACCAAATTTGCTAGTTTCATAGCCATAATCATCAGTTCCATCGATACAAGAAGAAATTTTCAAGCTAACCTATGAATCATGGGAATAAAAAAGAATTCTAAACTAGACACTAATACCCAACTCCTTGCAGATGAAAAAGTAGTAAATATCTTTCAATAGGTAGGATGGCTAGAGTTTCTGAGGAAATTTCCCAAATATAATGATGAACTGGTAAGAGAATTTATTATTAATTTAGAGCAAACAAGGACAAAGGTTAGAAAGTTTCTCATTCCTTTTTCTATGAAAATAATAAGTGAGATGTCTAAAATACCTATAATGCATGTCCCAAACCCTATCAAAGGAACATTGAAAGATATGGCTGAAACCCTATTGAAAAAAGAGGAAGCTAAACCCTAATATATTTATAATACAAAGCAAATCATCAATGGAGTTAAGAGGGTCAGCTTACCTAAACCCTTTGATAGAGTAGCATTCTGGATAGTTAAATATTTAACTTGTGATGGACAATATGGGATAGTAGGAAAAGAAGTCCTAAAAATCCTTATACACCTTAGATATGGAGCCAAAAAACTAGAATATATAGTAAACCTTCCAGGGTTTCTTTTTGACTCCATCCATACCATGGCCCAGAGGTATTCTTGGGGTGTAAGAATAATTAAACATCATGGGTTAGTGCATTTGATATGCCAACACCATTTCCTTTCTAAGAAAAATGGGGAAGAAATGTGGGACAATTTTCTTGGCAAATTTGAACAAAAACCTGGTATTCCTAGAAGAACAATAGCAACTCCTACTCCTTCAGTTCATTTGAAAACTGCTACTATTGCTGAAGAAAAGAAAATATTAGGGGAAGAGGAAATACCAAAAAGGAGAAAATATATAAGAAAATTTAAAATTTTAGACCCTACTGTACCTTCTCAAGTCATTTCTTCTTCTACTAAGGCTATAAAAGAACTGGTACCTGTCTCTAATAATGATAGTTCACCTGGTCCTGAACAAAAGGTGAAAACCAGAAGACATTCTAAGAGGAGATCTATGTCTACACATTTTGAGGCTCCTCAAGAAAGGAAACATCATAAAAAGTCAAAAGAAAGTTTAGAGGAGCTGGAAGAACAAGAAAGGCTAGAAACTGAAGCTGCTAATATTTTGGGCAGCATGGCTAGGACTCCTCCTAGACCAAGCCAAATAGAAAAGGAAAAAGAAGATGAAAGATTTAAGGAGCCAATTTTCCAAGAAATGGGTGAGACTACATCACCATCACATGCAGAAAATGAATAGGCATCTTGGAGAAGGAAAGGGAAATCCCCTATGGTGGAAGAGGAATGCTTAAATCCCCAAGAACTTTTAGAAAAAGAACAAAACTAGTAGATTAAACAGGATCTATTTTTGTCCAGAGTAGAACTCATTATCAAGGAAAAGGATGAGGAATTGAATTTCTTCAAAATCAAGCTAGAACAAAAAGAAATGATGCTTGCAAAATTAACAAACTAGCTCACAACTAGGAATGAGGAATTAGCAAAAGTTAAAAATCAAGTAATAGAGAATGAGGAAAAATGTACATATAGACCTCTGTGTCAACAGTCTCTGCATAGACTGAATTGACTTATTTTCCACTCAAGCAGTTATGGGATGACACATGCAAAGAACTCGGTGAACTCAAAACATCCAATATAGACTTGAAAGGCAAACTGGTGGAAGAAGAAAAAGCAAGGAAGGAATGGGAAGACAAATTTTATGAGGAAAATGATAAGTATAAATGTCTTGTGAAAATACAAATAGTTTGTATGATGAGTGAGAATATGCTTGCATGTAGAAGACCTCCTATTTATAACATGTTTTTAGAATAACAATTCATTCGATGGCAGTTGGGAAGGATAGCATCTGGCCTTCCACATGAAATAAAAGATGACATTAATTTTTCAACCACCTACTCCTTAGCTAATACAAAATAGAAAAACCTTCTTTGTGAATTTTACCTCCGCAATTTTATGCTAGAAAGAAATATAGGTTTTATGATCAATTTGTATGTAGGAGAAATCTAGCTTAACACATTTGTCTCTGTTCTTCAAAATCATATTACATGGAAAGAAAGGGAGTCAGAGCATTGGTCAAAGGCTAGTTCATCTGGTCTCTGTATGAGAATTCATTATGGTAATCCATCCGCCTTTGCTACATATTTTCAATCCCATGCATTTAATGATAAATTCAATGGACCTTATCTTTTCAGTTTATAACAAAGCATGGATGTCTTCACCACTTATGAAAGGGAAAATTTTGATAATATCTATGATGCATGTTTAAAAAGATGGGAATTTCTCTTGGTGGCATTGAAAAGAAGGGAAGTAATATCCCCTTCAAATTTGATTTGGAGTTTAGAAAGGGCAAAAAAATTATGCACAATAATTCTCTAGATCAATGAAACTCCCCTGAGCATATGGATAGGAATGAAAACAAGGCCACCTCTACTTCTCATCCCCCATATCTCCTTGGAAAAATAGAGATCCTCAACATCCCACTCAGTTTGAGGAATGGAAAAGAAAAGTAGAAGCAAGAGCAGGGTATAGTACTTCTGAGTTAAAGCATTGGGACACTCAGTTTCAGCCATTTGATCTAAAACATCAAATGGAATGCAGGATATACAATCCTAAATTTGAATAATGAAGTTTGCAAAGGGACTTACAAACAAGTAAGTATGGGATAAATGATGAGGCTAGGATATGCCCAACAAATGTATAATAAAAGACCTCATCTTACTCTCTCTTTTTATTAAATTTGATTGCATTTTGTAACTTTTATTTTGATCTAAGATGAGTTAGGATGTGATTATCCATCTTTTGTTGATTGTGATTCCAACGTTTTAAAAGACCTATAAATCCTAACAAGTGTGTTGGAAAATTCTAGTTTTGTAATAAAACAGGTCATCATCAGGGTAAAGAATAAATATGAAGTGGATTACATGTTTTTTGGAAGTATTGGACTCAAATTATATTAGTTTTGGAACCTACAGAATTTGTTCTAGAACCATCACAGTCAGTTCCAGAAATTCACCATACTATTTCAAGTTGTCGCATTTTTGGACTTAGCTCTAGAACTCTATATTTAGCTCTGATACTCCTTTAGATAAGTTCCAAAACTTTTGTAGCTAGATATGAAACTGATGAGGATCTATTCTAAATGGCTGGTGATCTGTTAAAGATCAATGATCCCATTAAATCAAGAACAAATTCTTGATTTTCTAAATTGGCAGAATCAAGACAATTATCACACAGCTAGACATCCAACCACATCTTGATTCAGCATCTATTTCGGGCATAATTCAGTTCTATCATATCTATGAAATAGTTACAGCAATCAAAGCATCTATACATACAGACCTAATATAGATATAAAAAAGGAATAAAAATAGAGAAGATAGTAGAAGAATAAAGAGAAAAAGGATAGCTTAGTATATTTGTAATACATAACATTTTTATCAATGAAATAGCCATTCTTGTTTGAAAGCAAATTGAATTGATCAAATCCTGTTCTAGGCGAAGAAAGGGCCCACTCCTCCAAAGGACTAGGATATTCATTTTTGTCAGTATTTATATTTCTATTAGCAAATATAAATAGGTAACTCTGTTAAATTTATAAATGCTTCCAACTCTTTAAAATTAAGATTTGTTGTAATTTTTTTCCTATAGGCATTTTTGATTAAATTTTCACTTCTGCAATGTATGTTTATTTCCAGCAATCAATTTCATTCCTAAAACATATGTTTGTTTCCATCAATCAATTTCATTCCTACAACATTTGTTTATTTCCATTAATCAATTTCATTCCTGCAACAAGTGTTTATTTCTAGTAATCAATTTCATTCTTGCAACATGTGTTTATTTCCAGCAATCAATTTCATTCTTGCAATGTGTGTTTATTTATAGCAGATTTGCATAGTTTGATTTCAATAAGGTTTTAACCAAGAAATCCTTAATACATTAAAAACCCCCCAAAATAAGAAAAATATACAAATACCCCCATTCAATTACTAAATCATTACGATTCCTCTTGTTGCATACAGCTTCAGACACAACCTTGGTTAAATATGACATGAATAGAAAGTTGATTAAATGAAGGGGATAATGACACCCAATAGTAAGAGTGTTGGTGTCATCAGTAGGGTCACCTATAAGAGGAATTGATATGATTCCCATGACATGATACGTAGCCACCATTGAGGAGTTGAGATATTATGAGGTGATAGTGTGAGCATAGTTTCCATTAGAGATTTGATATAGAGACTACAAGGCCAATTTAGTAGGTGGTCCATCTATAGCTACTCCAACATAGTGGGCTTGTATAGTGGGGAAGGTAGGGAGATCGAGGGGACCACCACCAGATGGTAGTGTAGGTGGTAGTGGTTCCCTAGGGGCTGATATATAAGATTATATGATGTATATGTTTTTTATTTTGATATTGGATTACGTGTTGATGACACAAGATGTATATGAGAGAGATATTTTATACACTATTACACGTATTTGTTATTGAGGATTGTGTACTCATTGACATGTATTACTTTTGATTATGATGTAAATGATGATGAGGTTTTATGATGATTATGGATGTTTATTGATGCTGATAGTTTTCATGATTGTTATGTTGATTTGATGTTTTGAGATATTTATGGATGATGCTTATGAAATTTATGGTTCATTATTTTAGGTATGTTGTAATGTTTATGAATTTTCAAGATGTATGTTTTTTTTATGATGAAATGATAGGTTGCTCATGCCTCATGCTTTATGCGATGATATGTGGACTCATAGTTTAGGCATGTGATGATGTTTATGGATGATATGTGTTGTTCATTGATGGATGTGATATCAATGATCATGGGTGATTTTATTATAGTATATGATGATGTGATGAGATAATTGAAACATGATTGTGATGAGATGTTTGATCTTATGATTAGTATTTTAATATGTGTATAGCTTAGGTGATGTTTGGGTTTATACATAGTGGATGATGTTTTTATTCATAGATATGTTTATGGACATGTGATTGATGGTTTTTATTATGTTTTGTTGGATGATGTTTACTTATATGATGATGTGTTTCATAGAGAGGATTTGGATATGTGACAGGTGATTTAGTCATGTTTATTTAGGATGTGATGTGTTGATGTCTTGAATTATTTTTAGGTTTATGGGAAGTAGCGATATGACTTGGTCTATGATGTTTATTGATATGATGTCATTTATATTGTTTATGCTATGATAAATGATTATTTTTACAATGATAATGATGTGGTGATGTGATTGTTGATGTTTTATGGTTTTGATGTTTTGTTCATGGATAGGATATGGTTGATGGAAATGGTTCCTAATGTTATGATGTATATGGATTATTACATTGATGAGAATGATTTGTGGAATGTTTTAATATGATATGTGATAGGGGGTATAATCAAATCACATAAAGTATGTTTAGATAACACACTAAATGTGGAAAAGAGAGAAGAATCATGAGACACATATCCACATGAATTAATGAATAGAGGGTAAGAAAAAGGCATGATGTGTTCATTGGTAAGGGCCAAACAAAACCCAAGTTGGATTGACTTAATGAAAATAAGAATTTCAAATTCTTCACATGCACATGTTTTGATTGGAAAATAAGGTATCTTGATCACTTGCATCAAGTACACTCATAGTCCCTTGATTTTAGAGAGGGTATGAAGGGAAAGTAGGTGATAGTTTGAAAGGGGAAATGGGTGATATGGGACCCTAATATGGGTTAGTTTGCCCCTTATATAGGTGACCAAAGAAATGTAATAGACAATTCCATGTCTTAATATAATGTGTAGACTAATCGATATAAGAAGTCTACTAATGCCATATATGAAATCAAATTATGGCTTTTTTGCTTTGATTTTGACATAGGGTTATTTGTTTCTTTTGTTGTTTTGATAGGTTGGTGAATCTGACTAATGTGAGAAGCTTCAAATGATTATTTTGACAAACTTAACTTAGCCATCCTTCAAGGGAATGGTATAAAGTTTGATTTTTATAGTTGTCCTTCAAGGGGGCAATCTATCTTTAAGCAATTTAGTTGTTGGGCATCTATCCTTCAAGGGAGTAGTCCACAATGCTAGGGATATGGACCCAAGTGACATTTTGGTATCCCAATTTGATTTTGAATACTAGGCTTAGACACAAGAAAGTTTATTTAGGCTTATAGGTCCACTTTTATGGAGGCAAGAGTTTTATCTGAAAGATTAATGATAGGTGAAGGAAGGTGGTTTGAAATACAATTGATCATGGGATTCCATCTAATTAGAGATGACAAGTATCCATAAGAACCATGCCATGGGTAGAACCATGGTATCCATGCTTAGGATTAGGCTATAACTATGATGGATAATCAAATGGTCCTATGTTATAATCAATTGTCCCCAAGAGGAATAGCGTGAATGTGTGAGGAATGTGAAAATCTCATAAACCAAGGGATGAGCTTAAGTTAGACACCAAGGTGAATATGACCCATCTTAACAAAATAAAGGATGCATATGTGAAGCATTAAGAGTCTCAAGTTCTAGTTTACCTTTGAGAGAAGACAAATAATAAGCTCTTGATCCATACTTATAGGTTATGCTATAGGGTCCAAGCTAATTGAAAGTAAACTTACTTATTTTTATTTTATTCATATTAGTTATATGTTGGTTTACCTTAAGGATGAGATATTTGATATTAAATTCTCAATTTTTTAGGTGTTTATTTTATGTGTTCTTGATTTATTTTTGATATACACAAAGATGATTAAGTGTTTCAAGGTAATGTTCATTAAGTATCTCAAGTTGTGTGAGATGTTCTTAATGACAGTCACTCTCAGAAAGGATATCATGCAAAGATATGTGAAGAGAGGGAATCTAGACTTTGAGAGGAAATATTTCCTCTACTCCAAATATGAGCAAGAAATGGGTATCACCCATATAGGTTTGAATTCTGGTGCAATAGGCTCATAAATCGAAAGGATGTGTAAGTGCCAATCTTGACCTGAAGCACTTAATAATTTGGTTAACATTTTTTTGAGGGTTTTGTTAGAGGCTTCCACCTATCCATTTTCTTATGGATGATTGGGGAATAAAAATATTAACTCAATGTTAAAAGTGTCAAAAATACCTTAGACTTTCTTCTTTGTAAAATATTTCCCATTATCAATGATGATCTTATGGGGAACAACAAAGCAGTAGATGATATGGTGATTGATGAAGTCAATAATCTTTATGACTTTGGTCAAGATAAGAGGAATGGCTTCCACCCACTTGATGAAATATTTATTAGTGGTAATAATGGATTGATATCATTGTGAAGAATGAGGATTGATTTTCGTAATAAGGTCAAGACCCCATTATGAGAAGGGCCTATAGTCTTTGGATATTCAAAGGCTATAGGCAAGTACATGATGTAAGTTAGCATGTTATTAAAATTTGACACACTTATTTAAATAATCACAACAATCTTGATTTAGGGTGGTCCAATAGTAGCCAAGGCAAAGGATACATTTAGCAATGGCTAGGACACTAAAGTGTCTCCCACATACTTCATCATTTGTTTCTTTGATAGTGTGAGAAGCTTCATGACTATGTAGACAATAGAGAAGGATGCCATCAAATCCATGTTTATAAAGGATTCCCCCTAGTATGGTGTAGTGAGAGGTAACCTAAACAAAGCCTCTTTAGGCATTCCTTGAACTTTTGGGAGGAACAATGCTGAGGTTAAGGTAGTTAAAAGTTTGGGCATGCCAAATGTTGGAAGGAGATGGTTCCACACTAAAAATGGTAAGAAGGTTAGAATGGATATAAGTTGGTGTGATAAATAAATGGATGGTAGAAAATAATTTAGATTTGGTAAGTTGAGATGGAATTTGGGAAGCAAGGGAAGCCATTGTATCCATGAACTTGTTGGTAGATTAAGGAACTGACTGGATAAGTTAATTATTGAATGATTCTAAGAGCACATCAATGAATTTCTTATACTTTATTAAGACATCATTTTTACATTGGTAAGATCCATTGACCTAGTTGACCACAACTTGGGAATCACCAAAGACACTTATGGTCCTGACTCCTAATGCTAGAGTGGTTTGGAGACCTATGACTAGGGCTTCATACTCAGTCATGTTGTTGGTACACTCAAATTCAAGTTTAAGGGAAAGGGGAAGAGGTTCACCATTAAGTTAAATAATAATAACTCTATCAACCCCACCATGTTGGAATTTGGATCCATCAAAAAACATGGTCATTTGGTAGGTTAGTTCCTCTTGAGAAAGAGATGTGTGGATTAATCTAGAAAAGGAAGAGGAAGCAGTTGATTATTTGGTATAGAAGTTGTGGCCAATTGGTTGGCCATGACTTGCCCTTTAATGGAATTTTACTAAAGGAACTCAATATCAAACTTAACTAGGATCATGAGCCACTTAGCCATGTGCTATTTTTGGTATGGTTTAGAATGCATGTACTTGAGTGCATTGGTATTAGTGATGACATAGGTTTTATGATTAAGAAGGTAGTGATAAAGATTGGAGGCCACGAAGACTAAGGTGAGGCAAATTTTCTTAGGATGGGTATACTGAGTCTCATATTATATAAGTGTGTAGATAATGTAGTAGATAGCTTGATCTTTTTTCTATTCATCATAATGAGTGAGCATTGGCCCTAAGGAATGGTCTATGGTGGATATATAAAGGTAGAAGGGCTGGGATTCTCTAGGACGGATGAGGACAGGTGGAGAAAGAAGGTACTCCTTGATTTAATCAAAGGCTTGTTGATAGTCTTTGGTCCACTTAAAAGAGGTATATTTTTTTAGGAGATGGTGAAAGGATTGACATCTATCTTATAACTAGGGGATGAAGCAATGAATGGATTGGAGCTTCCCCTATAGGCTATGGTGTTGTTTAAGGTTAGTAGGAGGAAGAATATCCAAGATTACTATGAATTTGGTGGGGTCCACTTCAATTACTTGAAGAGAGATGATAAAGCTAATAATATTTTAGATAAGACCCCAAAAATGTATTTCTTAGGGTTAAGCCTAACATGAAAATGGATTAGTTAGTTGAGGATGATCACAAGAATGGCTAGGTGAT
The DNA here is from genome assembly GCA_037957365.1 of Torreya grandis. Taxonomy (NCBI): domain Eukaryota; kingdom Viridiplantae; phylum Streptophyta; class Pinopsida; order Cupressales; family Taxaceae; genus Torreya; species Torreya grandis. Next base: position 660,010 of record JARHVA010003305.1, read on the forward strand.
CCTTGTGATGCTTGGATTCCCAAGGAGATCATCCACATAGTCTTCTATAATTTTATGGATGAGATTATGAAATATGTAGGTCATCACATGTTGGTAGGTTGCTTTAATGTTATTGAAACCAAAAGGCATGACCCTGTAGTAGAAGGTTCCCCATGGGGTGATAAAGGAAGTTTTATGTTGATCTTTAGGAGCAATCAATATCTGATTATATCTTGAGAAACCATACATGAGAGATAACATCTCATGGACAAGTATAAGCTCAATAGGTTGGTCAGTGCTCCATAAAGGAAAGTCATTTTTTGGACAAGTGAGGTTGAGATTATGAAATTTGATGCAGAGGTGAAGTACCCCTATGGGCTTGGTGATGGGAATGATGTTAGAATCCCATTTTAGATAGTCGATGGGATAAATGAAGTTAATGGATAAGAGACATTGTATTTATTATTTGACAAGAAGGGATATACAAGTATGCATCCTATAAAGCTTTTGCCAAACCAACTTAACCTCAAGATGTGTGACAATGTTATGGAGGGAAATAGAAGGCTCAATTCTAGGCATATCTTGATAAGACTAGGAAAATGTTATGTTATAGTCATGAAGGAAAGAAAGGTAATCTTGTTGCTATATGGAATTTAAGGATCGGCTAATCTTGAAAATAGAGTCATGAAGGAAAGAAAGGTAATCTTGTTGCTATGTGGATTTAAGGATTGGCTGATCTTGAAAATAGAAGGGTTGTCTTAAGTACCTAAATTGACATTGATAGTGGATTCATTCATCATGGTTTGGTTCTTAAGAGGAAGAAATAAAAGAATCCCCCACATTGAGGTAGGTGAGAATGGAATCATCATCTTGATTTTGGATGGTATTGATGGTAAGAGAATAATTTTATACCATGTCAAGATGGATGAGAGGAAGGGTTTTAGTTGGCCATCCTTTTGATAGGTCAGGGGGCCCAAACTAATTATATTGATAAAAAAAAAATTACATGAGATGATATCAAAGTCTTCAGACTTTGAGGAAGATGGGGTTGGTGAGGAAGGGACATCCTTATTGATGGTCGTGATGGGTTTTGGTGAGGTGGGTTCTTTTGGTGGTATGAACCTAAGGCTGAATAACTCATAAGGTTTTTGAGTTTTCATTATGGGTAACTCACGAGGTCCCTATTCATAAAGGACAAATCCAAACCCTTTCCAAGCACACCTATAAAGGTAATCTTTGGCAAAGGCTAGTTTGTTTATCTAAGAAAATTAAAAGGTGAATGGTCAAATGGATGAGGTAGTGGTGGAAGTGAGTAGTGGATAATAAAATCCCCCATTAATAAAGTTCATTTGATGATTAGAGAGCCTAAATGGGATGATGGTGTCAATGCTAGGATCATAGGAAGGGTCATGTTTGAGGTTCCCATACTCTTGTAGAGTAAGGAAAGAATCCAAGGCTAAAAGGTGATATTCCCCAAGAGAGATACATTGGAATGTGGGTTAAAAAGGGTCCTCTATGGAATTTGGGAGGAAGGGATAGATGAGCTAGTCAAAGCTTCATCACTATTGTGAGTGGGAGTGCTACAGGTTTTGGTTAGTGGTGAGGTGGATGAGGGAGGAATAAAAACATCGTTAGGTCTATATGTCATATTTTAAGAGGCAAAAGGACTAGGGTCAAATTTGATGGTAAAAAATTAACCTTCATGCTCAAATTTGACACATCGATGTAAGGTATAAGGGACACGACTCATGGCATAGATCCAAGGTCATCTGAGGAACACATTGTATTATAACTCTTCCTCTATAACATAAAATATTTCAAGAATGGTACAAGGTCCCAAGTAGATATGGAGGAAAATTATCCCCAAGGTAGTGGCTATGGTATCATTGAAAGAGCAAAGGATGATTGTGCTTTTTGACATGATGTTCTTGGGTAGCTTGAGTTGGTCATAATCATGGGAGGAGATAATGTTGATGATAGCTCCTCCATCAAGCATTACCCTTTTGATGTGGATTTGATTGATGTACATAGTGATGATGAGGGGAGGATAAAAATCCTTAGGATGAAGAGGAGGTATTTTAGAATCCTAAAAGGTGATGAAGGTAGAAAGTTGGAGGGCTCCAATAAAGGGTACAAGAGGTTGAGGGTCATCTAGTTGAACCTATATAGATTACAGAGCCTCTATCAATGCATGATGATGGTAGGACAAGGTGTTGATCAATTCATAAAGTTTCATCTTTACCAGTGTTTGGTGAAGTTGTTTCAACATTATACACTAGATGGATGCAAAAGGGTTAGAGCGAGAGGCCCCCAAAATGGACATTTTGGGTTTTGGTGGTGGCATAGGTGAGGGTAAAGGTGTTTAGGTTTTGTTGGAGGGTTAAGGAGTGGAAGGTTATGTCCATGGAATGGACACTTTAGATTTTCCCTTATCTTTTAGTTGGGCCCAAGTTCAAGTAACCATGTTAATAGTATGGATGAGGGGATTTTTTGGGTTTGAAGGTTGCTTTGATTCATCCTCCCCACTCTTGAGAGAGAGTGGGGGAGTAGGTAAATGTTGGATAGGTTGATTTTGTGGTTGGATTGGTTATGGGGGTAAGAGAGGTTCATCTAATAACATATCATCCTCATCATATAGGCTGTGAATAAGTGCTTAGAGAGCTTTGCAGTTCTCCATGTCATGTCTAGGTGCCTTATGGTATGCACATATCAAGTTATCATTGAACCAAGAGGGTTTGGTATTATAAGGGTAGAATGGTTTGATAGGTAGTAATCTAAAGGAAGAATGTTGCAACAACCTTTATAGAATGGTTGAATAAGATTCAATCAAAGGCATTGGAGGTGATGGGTTTATAGTTTTAGGGATGGGAGCCTTCTTAAAAGTAGTTTTCACCCTAGCAAATTTAGGTGATGGAATGGTTTTAGTTGGTGGTTGGGATTGCTTAGTTATGGTTGTTTTTGGGTAAATTATTTGAAATTTAAAGATCTAGATGATGAGGGGTTGGATATATGTGGGAAAGTAGAGTTAGGTAGGTTAGTTAAGAATGATGGAGAACGAGATGGTTTGATGGGTATAGGCATAGGTAGAGAAAAGGGGGATGGTTTACTAGAGGAAGGATAGGTAGTTGGGATGGTAGAAGGATGCGGTCCTAAGATAGAAGGTAAGTGGGAAAGAGGTGATATGGGTCTAGTTTGAGGTCGAGGTTTAGGTAATTCTACCTTATTAATTGGTTTGGTTGATCATTTCTTTGGTTGCTTAGATGCGGTTAAGTCCAACTTCAAAGAAGGTTGAGTATAGATAGGTGTTGGAGAAATTCCTAGATTATTGATAGGTTTGGTAAGAGAGGCATAAGGTGATTTGGCAATGTTAAATGGAGGTGGTTGGGATGGTTCAACTATGGTTTTTGAAGAAGAGGTGTTTGATCAAGAGGTAATAGTGGGTTTAAGGGTGAATGAAAGGGAGGTTGATGATTCATATTTGTTTTGGTAAGAGAGCCCAAGATAATGCCAAAAGGTGCATCTATCAAGGTTAGGTTGAGAAGTGAACTCTAAACTTTAGACTAGTCTATAAAATGGCTTGTAGATAGGTTTGGTTCTTTGGGCATTAGTTTCAAAAAATAAGCCCCTAAGTGGAGGAAAGGGAATAGCTCCTTCATCTTTATTTTTGATGGAAGGTTCCAAAATTAGTGGCTAGGTGAAAAAGGTAATCTCTTATTTTGGGATGGTTTTCAAAGGGAGAATGAGTGGTTCTAGGATGGGGGGTGTGTAATGCTCAAGTGAAGGAATGGACATCATTTCTTCCTTTATTTGGGTGTTCAAAGGAATGGATGCAAGTTCTACCAATTCAACGGGTGGAGTGGAAGATGTATAAATGGCTAAAGCAAAGTTTTTGTGTTTTTTATTTCCATCAAAGGAGAGGTAGATAAAACTAAGGGCTCACCAAGTGAAGAGAGAGGTGGCAGATTCATTTCTTTGGGTATCCAAAGGAATAGAAGGTGAGTCCACTACTTTTGTAAGTAAAATGGAGGAAGGGGTGGTTAAGGTAATGGTATCCTCAATGATGGGATCATTAATAACAATGTTGATTGTATGTGCCTCATGAGAGTGAGATGATTTTGGTTTGGTGTCATGGTGATGGGTAGAAGGAGCATGATTGGGAAAATGTTTATAGAAGATGTCAAGGGATTGATTATTAGGTACATTAGGATTATCAAATGTAAGTTCTCCACTATAAATTAAGCTTTAAACAAGACTTATGAAGGTATTTCACCTACTAACATCATGTCTTATAACTTGGTGAAAGGTACAATGGTCATTCTCATTGTATCAAATAGGTACAGGGCAAGAAGCATCAAATTTTTGGGGTGGTTTGTTAGGTGGAAGTTAGGTGGTGTTAGCTTTAAGAAATTTGTCCAAAATTGAAGCATAAGACTCCACTATGAGAGTATATTATTTTGGACAAGCTCAATTTTGGTTTCAGCTTTGTTGGTAAGAAGGGTTGGAAGAATTGGTTTGATGGGGTTGGTTGACAGTTGGTGGTGGAGCCGTTTTTAGGACCAATAAATTTTTGGATGATTTTGTTTTGGTACTAGGATGGTTGGGTTAGTTAGTGGTTTTAGTGGAGGGAGGGTCATGGATTTAAATCTAGAATTCTTGTTCCACAATTTTAATTTGCCTTCATGAATGGCTCAGTTTTCAAGTTTGCATTCCATGGTGAATGCCTCATCAAAAGTTTTAAAAGTTTGAACTTGAAGAGTGGGGGCAATATATTTGGCACAAACTTGAGAAAAGAGCTCAATCAACTCAAGTTGGGGTAAGGAGAAATAAAGGTGGTTGATAAGACTTCTCCATCTATCTATGAAATCTACAACTGATTCTTCATCAAATTGTCTAATAGAATAGAGGCCAGTACTAGAAACTCTTTTAGATAATTTACTAAGAAATTCTCTAAAAATATTTGGGCAAATTAGGAGAAGGAAAAGATGGATTTCTTGGTGATATCACTATACCAATCAAGGGCTAACCCTGATAAAGACATGGAGAAGGTATGAAGGAAGAGAGCATCATCATGTGTAATCAAATAATAAGAATGACAAAATGCTCTCAAATGTTGTTGGGGATCCTTGTTGCCTTAAAACTTGGAAAACTTGGGTAATTCCCATTAAGGAGGATAAAAATGGATATGAATGGATGGATGGATGGATGGGTTTATCACATATTTGATCATAGGATAAAATTTTATGAGACTTGGAGATAGATAACTCAAGGTTGGTCATTTTGTCCATTAACATCTTGACAAAATCTTTTTGAGGTTGGGAAGTTACATAATTAGGTGGAAAATTTTGTTGAGGTCAAGTAGCAACAATGTATGTATAAGTGGTAGAAGGTGTTGAAGAAGCCATATATTGGTAAGTGGTCATAGGAGGTTGTGATGGTGCCACATAAGGGTTGATTATAATAAATGGTTAGGTAGAAGGTGTTATGTATCCTTGTGGGTTAGAAACATATGGGTAGGATGTCATGGGTACTTGTTGGGGGGCTGATATAGGTTGGTTTAGAGGTATGTTTGGGTTGGAAGATGGTGGTATGGATGTAGATTGGGTTATAGGTATGAAAGTTCTAGTTGGTTATTGGTGAGTGGTTACTCTAGTGTTAATAGGTATAAGTTTTTGAGGTATGGAAGGTACCAAACTCTAAAGTGGGGTAGAAATTGGTGGGTTGGTTAAACTAAAGGGAATGGTAAAAATAGGGGTAGCATATACCTCCATGATAGGATTATAGGTAACAAGAGGTAGATTTTATCCAATGTTGGAGGTATTGGTTGAGGTAGTAGTTGTTTTTTAATTCGTTTGGATGTCAGATGAAGTTTGAGGAGTGGTAGTAGGTGGGATATTAGAAGAAGAAGATGTTTGGGTGAGAATAGATTAGGTTGAGGTGGAAACCACTAGAAGGTGGGGAGGTATACCATAAGGTGGATCCATAGAAGGAACTAAATCTATAAAGGTACGGTTAGATAAGGTGTTAAGGTAATGTTAAAGAGACACGGGGTTGTTATCAAGGAAGGTAGTGAAATCTGCATCACCCTCAACATTAATTTGAGGCCTGTTAGGAGTAGGAAAAAATGAGGGGAACCATTAACATCAGAAGTATACTCCATAGAGGAATAAGAAGAAGGTGGTTGTTACTTGGTTTGATTCCTTCGATGTTGTCTAGTAAAGACCATGAGAGGAATGGAAAAGAAATAACAAAATTGACAACTCAAACACAAAGAAAGTAAAAGGAAAACATCTCAAGGAAATAAAACATATAATAAAGTGTGTTTAATAACTTATAATTCTTTTTAAATCACTTTTGGCTTATGCCATAAAAAGTATGAGAATAAAATTGGTTTGTAGATTGGGCACTAAAGAAGAAATATAAGGTTGGTTTTAGGTTATGTTTAGGTGCTCAAAAGAGAAATCTATATTGATCTTTAGTATGTGGCTTGATATTGGGACCTACCCCTTCACTTCACACAGTGCAATGATAAGGGTGTTGGGTGCTTAGCCAAAATATACTAAATTTTAGAGTTTATACTTAACTAGAGAGTTGAGTTGGTTCTCTCCTTGGTAATGACCTCCATGTAGGATTGTCGAGAAAGGGTAAGGTTTATCTCTAGGTGATGAAATCATAGTTGGGCCTTATCTCAAATTTGTTTTGATGTGTTGATTGGTTATGTGGGTTGGAAAAGGGTGTGATACAAGAGTGAAATATATGATTAATTAATTTTCTTTTGAGTTAGTAGATAAACTAAAATAAGTAAGCAATCAATGTATGAAAAAGGTTTATTTTAAGCCCAAAAGAAACTTTAGATTTTGTTAGATGAGCAAAAAATAAAGGAATAAAATGGATGCTAGGTCCCACTGGGTGTGCCACAATGTTTCTCTTAATTTCCACTCATTTCTTAATTTGGAAGCAAGTAAGAAACTAGTAAAAGGGGTGTGTAAAGGAATACATAATAAAAGTGTGCACATGATCTAGATGATGATGGGAACTCATCTTTGGCTTGAAAGGAATAATCTACAAATAAGAAAGACATTAGAAAAGGGGTTTTTAGCAAGATAATTGAGTAGACTACCTAGCATGATCTATATCTAAGAAGCGTATGTTTTTTAGAAGGATGTCAATCCATTATTGATAACACTCAAGTTGATATAGATGAAAAGAAAGAGTACTTTCATTCAATAACATGAAATTAAATGCATGCAAGAAGAAGAAAATAAAATGCTTATTTAAATAAAATGACTAAATGTAGCAAAATTAGGTCAATACTTATGTTAAGATAGCTAGGGGTTAGGTCCAAAAAATTAGGGAAGTATCTATGAACAAACAAGAACATAGAAAATAGGGTTTGGTTGGGGTTAAGGGGATGAAAATAAATTGTTTTATTTTTACCACAGTGACCATCAGTAGTTAGGTGAACCATCGATGTTTTGGCTAATTGTTAGTGATTACATAATTGTCAATAGTTGAGGTGGCCATTGGTGGTTGGGTTAACCATCAATAGTTATCTATGTATTTCAAAAAATGATTAAAAGAAAAGGAATTGTAGTTCAAATAAATGGCTAGGTAGGGATTTGAATATGGGTCTAGTTAGAGATGGAAGTTAGGATATAAGTATGATCAGTTTAAGAGGGTTAGAAATGAAATAAAACTAAGAAACAAGTACAAAGATACGTATAACTTTCTAGATTATGGATGGTGGAAGCCTAGAGTAATTTGGCTAGAGTGGCTATACTTTGGCCTCAAGAGCAACTCAGACAGAGGTTCAAATCAACATTGATATTTATTGATTATTTAAGGAAGGATGGATACTTATGTGTAAGAAGATTTGATAGCTTGGACATCTATCCTTTCCATCTCCTACTCTTCTCCTTTTATAAGATGAATTTTTTAATTAGGTAGCAGGAAGTTGATAATTAGATAGGAGAATAAAGCTTCTATTTATGATGCTTTGTAGTTGTTTGGAATCACATAAGGTGGACATAATAATTTGAGCCATGCTTATCTTGTACACAACTAAAAATTATTTAAAAGTAGGTTGAGACCTGACAGTTGATGGTTAGGCTAACCATCGATGATTACACTGACCATTGGTAGTCAAGTATCTAAGGTAATTTAGTCAAGAAAAGAGTGTTTAAAATGTTAAGTTAAAGGTGTTAAGTTAGTGGTTTTATGGGTTTAAGTTAGTAAATGAGTTTAGTTAAATAGGTAGTAAACTAGACTCAAGGTCTAATGGGTCAAGGGGGTTGTAAGGCATTTTGAGATCTAAAACTATCGTGTGCAATTTTTGAGTGTCTAAATAATCATGAGGGTTTTATAAATTTTGAAACTAAAGGAGATGGTTTCTAGGCTTGTGGATGTGGTGGAGAGTGAAGATTTGAGAAGATAAGGATATAAGAGTGGAAGTATGCCTAGTGGATGTGTTGATAGCTGAGTAGATCAAAGGGTGGTATATGTGTATGACCCCATGGTCATGTTGCTAGTGTTGTGATAGAATTGTTATAGGTTAGTTGGTACAGTATGAGAAAGAGAAGAGTGAAGTGATCCAAAAGGAGGCTTTGGATACATTATGAGTGTGTGATGAAGATTGAGGGGTTATGTTACCAGAGATCCATCATTAGGTGTTAAATACATCAATTCAAATATGGAAGTGGTCATACCTTAGGAGGGTTAAAAGGATTTAATCTTCCTTAAGGGTAATTTCTCCTTGTGAAATAGGTGTTTCACTAAAGTCTTTAGGTCAGAAGGACTTGACCAAGGTTTTGGGTCAAAAGGACCTGATCATCTTAGGGGTAGTTACTCCTTATGGAATAGTTGTTTCACTAAATTTTGGTTATAAGGACTTGATCAGTCTCTTAATTTTAATCATCTTATAGGACAAGTAGTCCATGTGCTTGCAAGTTTGAGAGTTGGTTTTATTCCCCAAGAGGGTTTCCCACATAGGCATTGTGTTATGTGTATGATCTTGATTATCTTTTTGTTCATTGATATAAATAATGTGTATGTTTCATGAAATCTAATATTATTTGGTTAAGATTTTGAATAGATTGAAAGGATTTTAATTGAAGTTTGGATTATCTAGGCACACTGATTCACCCACCCTTCTCAGTGATTATACCTATAATAATTGGTATCAAAGTAGGTCCTTTGGTAAAGGCTTGATAGCTTGAAGGTGATCTAAGGTACAATATGTGTAGTCATCAAATGTAAGGAGCTTTCTCTACAAAGAAAGAACTAATGTTCAATGCATCTAATTATGGTTTTTGGAGTGCAAGGATGAGGACATACATTATGTCCCTAGGTTTTGATGTATGGTAATCTATTGTGGATGGTTATGTTGCTCTTACTACTCCTACATTTAGTGCTACAGATAAGAAGCTAATTGAGAATAATTCTAAGGTAATTAATGCCATCATTTGTGGTCTTACAGAGACTGAGTTCACCATGGTAATCCATTTTAAATCTACTAAAGAAATATGAAAAAAAATGTAGATCATTTATAAAGGAGATTTAAAGGTCAAGATTGCTAAGTTGTAGACTCATAGAAGGCAATTTGAAAGTCTCAAGATGAAGGAAGAAGATTTTGTGACATCCTTTTTGTAGAGATTTGATAAGATTGTGAACATCATCAAACATCTTAGAGAGAACCTTGATGAGGATATTGTATTTCAAAAAGTATTAAGGTCTCTATCCCTCAAGTTTGATCCAAAAGTATCTGATATATAATAAAGTCATGATCTTACTCAGTTAAATATGGATTAATTGTATGGCATCCTTATTGCCTATGAGATGAGAGTAAATGATGATATACCACTTAATAAGGATGCAAATTTCAAGAATGAAATGAAGCCAAAGAAGAAGTTCAAAGTTAAGAAACCTAAGGAAGATGACATTTTTGATATAGATGGGGATGAACTAATTAATTTGATTTTAAGGAAATTGAAAATAAGTTTAGGCAAGTATAAGGGTAAACTACCCCTCAAATGATTTAATTGTGGATAGGTAGGACATTTTTCTAATATGTGCCCTCATAAGTATAAGAAGAATAATGTTGAATAGCATGATCAAGGTCATGATGATGGAAAGAGATCATTCAAGTATGATAAAATCAAAAATGGATTCAAAAGGTTTCAAAATAATAATTACTTTAAGGACATGAAGAGTCTTTACACCAAAGAATATTATAGCTCATCAAATGAGAGTGAAGTTAGTGACTTAGAGTATGATCATGAAGATGATGGTCCTAATGAATATGAAGCCATATTCATGACTAGAGAAGGTAGTTATTCACATCAAATAGAGTCTACTTGGATCAATTCAAATGTTGATAAAGATGAGGTGGACTATGAAACTAAATTGATAAAGGCCCTAGAAGAACTAAAGGTTTAGAAGAAATTAATAAGAAGATGAAGTCACAAATCAAGGACTATGATGAACAATTCAGTGTATTTGAGACAAGAATGAATGAAGTTACCAAGGCACATTAAGATATGGATAAGCATCTCAGTTGTCACTTATAATTCCTATCTACAAGCCTGAAAGCTAAAGAAGATGAGTGTTTAAGGTATGTAATTGGAAATGATTCATTAAAAGTTGAGTTAGAGAAGACATCTAGTAAGATGAAGTTATTTGTGAAATTTAAAAAGAGTTCAAGTGATCTAGACAATATTTTGAATGGTCAAAAGCATGTAAGTGATAGAATTGGTCTTGGATACAAAGAAGAACCAAAGAATGAAACTCAAGATAAAATAAATACCAATCAAACCTTGAAGGTCAATAATCAGTCAAGGAATGAAGGTGTTGGTAGAATAAAGATAAATCAGATCAAACAACCAAATGCAATGAGGTATTCAAATTTTAATGGTTACTACTATACTTATAATTAGTTTGGACATAGAGATAGAGAATAAAAGATACTTTTTAGAAATGAGTTTACATGGTCATCAGTCAAAAGGTTTGAGTAAAGTTAAGTGCTTTAACTATCTTAATGAGGGACACTTTTCTAAGCATTGTCTAAATAAGGAAAGGCAAGGTAATTCTTCTTCAAAAAGACTAATTAATTTTAGTTGTCATGACATTGGACACATTTATAGTTTTTATTTGAATAAGGTAAGACAAGTTGAGTTTCCATCAAGGATTATTTTTTTCTACAATAGTGAAAAGATTGGTCACATTGCTAGATTCTACAAGTAAAGGTCTACAAATTAGAATAGGTTCAACCAAGTTCCTAGAGTATAAGGAAGAAGATAAATTAACTCATGGAAACCAAAAGTGGTAAGTATGAGTCATGATGAGACTACAGGTCCAAGTAATCTATTTGATATGGTGGAGAATGCTACAGATGTTGAAGACTACCAAGGGATCTCATTATTTGTTCATGTTAAAAGTAAAGAAACCAAGCTCAAGGACAAGACCAAGGTATTGTTTAAGGCTAGTATTGAGATGTGTATGGATCCAAGTGAACATCCTATTGTTTTTGAGAAAGTATCATTCAAAAAACATCAATTGTCACTGCCTAGTGCTAAGGTTCCAAGCTGAAAGGAAGATTCTATAGATGAAAATGTATGTCATGAATTTATGTTATCTCCATGTATTATCAATCCAGTCATAAAATAGAAGGATAATGTTTTAGTGGATTAGAACATTGATTATACTAAGCCTAAGAAGAAGAAGAATAAGAGGAATAAAAATAATAACTATAAGCATTAGATGACCAAGGAGGATAAGGAATATGAGGAGTTATGGGGAATTCTTGGTTTCACATTATTCTAGGACATTGTGAAGTAGGATGTCTCTACCTTTGATTTTTAGGAGACATCTTTCTTATGGATAAGAAATTTTGTGTGATCAACATAAAAATTCTAATCTGTATATAGACTTATGTCTATCTTGGAAGTTAATTGGTTAAAGGGGAATAACAAGTTCATGAGCTTGCTCCAGAGGTTTGTGAAGGAGGTATAGTACAAGGTCAAAATGGGTGTTTCTAGATGGATCAATGAGATTGATGGAGTGTCAAGAAGATTTTGGTGCTTATAAAGGTCTTTGCACTTATTTTTGATGTGTTCTAGGTGGTTTTGTGTCTTGATGATCTTGTTTTTTTTATTTTGAAAGTTTTTGTGTGCTTTTAGCTTTATCTATCTTGTTGTAGGTCAAAATCCATGGTATAGGAAGTCAAGGTTCTTAAAGGTGTGGAAGCTCAAAAATTGGTACATAAGTGTGTGATGGTTGTCTCCAGGTATGCAAGATGTTTTAATTATGGGCATTAATAAGAAGGAAGTTCGTTGACCTTATTTATTTTTGGGATTTTTTGATTTTGGGCTCTACTAGAAATGTGGTTTGCCTTGTGAATTGAAATATAAGAATTATTAATAGGTTGAATGGGCCAAATGGGTTATCAAATCATGTTTCATACAGATTTGAAGTTTTTTGGTTTTCAAATTATTCATGTTTTTATCAATATGGAGGCTTAATTGACAAGCTGGTTTGTGAAGGAAGTATATTCTATAGGATGAGATACATGATTCAAATTGGTATTATAGAAGGGGCATATTATAATACTTTAGATATGAATTTTAGGTCTTTAATGTGTGTCTTCTAAAATTTGTAAACTCTTCAAGTTCTAGGTAGGGCTACAAGGAGTCTAAACAGGCCTAGTGTGAAGATTTAATGTTTTTGCCTAGTATCTCTAAAAGATCAAGATATGTATGTTTCAAAGAAATTTATCAAGTTGGTTTATAGCATATTTCCTATTTGGTGAGTGGCATGAAATTTTATTGATGGTATTTGAAGTGGATTGAGAAAGAAGGCAAGAAAGATGGTGTGGTGGTTCCTCATGGTGTGTGGAGATATGAAGATGCTAAAGTGATGAAATTGATTAAAAATATTAAAAGGATTCCCTATCAAATGATTATTGGTGAGTTACATCAAATTTTAGTGTTTTTGTGTGTTCTTTCTTCATTAGTTGTAGTGTTTGGTTGAAGAAGAGTGTTGGCATATTGCAAGAGGAAGTTATTAAGGTAAGAAGTGGTAGGCTCAAGGTAAGGGGGAGTTTGTACTATATTTATAAGATAGTCTTATTTTTTTGGTAGTAGTTTTAGTTCCTAAAGATTATTTTTTGCCAACTTTGTCATTATGTCAAAGGGGGAGAAGATTTCTATTGTGAGAGTGCTTGAAGAGAGAGAAGGAAGGTGAGTTATTTGATGGGTGTTGGCATCAATAACAAAGGGGGATATTATTGGATAATTTTCAATTATGTCATGGTGATGTCATATAGGTTTCTAACTATGTGGATGGAGTGTCTTGATAGTCTAAATGTCAATGACAAAGTATGTAATGTGTTTGTACTAGTATGCTTAAAGTGGGACTGGTTGATCTTTAGTTTTGGCATTGTTGGGAATGATTAGGGATAAGTATGGTGATTTTATGATATTTAAGAGGTCACATAATAAGTATTATATTCTATGAGTGCTTGTGTGTATGAGTGTAATTTATCTGGTGGTTCATAGGTGTCATCTTGGTAGATTGGTCTTATGGTAAATAAATCTAAGTGAGCATATTGATGATGTTATAATTCAAATGTGTGGATGAGTTAGGTAAATTTGGTCATATATTTTTGATCAAATTAATCCCAAGTTTATATGGTCCAATTTTTAGGTCACGTGATGAAGTGAAACAAAATATATGCAAGTGCAAAGTTGGCCTCTTAGGTAGTTTTAGGCATAGTTGTCCCTGTGGTAGAAAATTTTGAGTAGGCATATTAATGGAGATATATTTAATTAATGTGAAGATTTCAAGAGTATATTGGTATATGTTTATATTCCCCTTTTAAATAATATCATATTGTTCAAATTTTATGACATGCATCTAAGCACAACAAAAGTTATTAAGGTTCAAAGTTGGCTTCTCAGATAGATTACAATGGTCCCCATACTTAGTCTATTTTGCAAAAGGTAAAGTTAGAGAAAATCTCAAGGAAATAAATGGAGAAAATTTACTCCAAGATTTCAAGAAGAAGTGAGATGGTAAGAAGTTTTTTAGGTTTAACATTTAGTAAAGGTAAAGGATAAGGATCTAATAGTCCACATTTATTCGTATGTTTGAGATCAATACTGTGAGTAGAGTCAAAGCAGTCAAAGTGTTCAATAAATTTAGATATAATCTTTAGAAGATCAATGGATAATTATTTTCCAATCTGATTGAGATTATGAGATGAGATTAAGGTGTTTGAGGTTTAACCGTGACTATTGGCATTTGAATATTCAAATTAACACAGGGAAATAGTGGTGCTCTATATTTTGGATATAACATTTGATTTAGGATGAATTTCTTAATGGAGTAAAAATAAAAGTTTAAGAAGAAGTAATAATTTATCTAATGAACCTATTTATATGGTATTATTGTTTATACATTTAAATATATTGAGCTTAAAATTTGATTATGTGTTCAAAATTCATCTGTTAAGAATTTGGGAAAGATGTTTGTGCTTATTTTGATGTTAATATGTTTTATGTTGTCTTAGATATTGGATAGTGTTATTTAATCCATGAGGATTATCCATGTGGTCTTTTAAGTCTTGATCAATTGATATTCAATATGATCTTTTCGTAAGAATTTAATGTGTGTTCATTCATGACATTCCTATGTATAAGACTAATGTTTGAGTAGATTGTGCATATGCATAGGAGTGTAATGTTAATTGTAATAATTTTAATATGTCAAATTTGTCATGTGAAGTCAATCCATGTGTTTTAAAGTGGTCTTGTGTAAATTTTTTTCTTGATGAAGTTTTAAAGGGGTGAATATGTCTCCATGAGACCTATAAGGGTTACTAAGGCCTAATTAAAAGAGTTTCTACTTAAGAATGACCTATGGATGCTATGGCCAACCTATGAGAATTATTTTAAGCCATGTCTTATTGTGATATAATTATCAATGTTTAATTCAAGTCTAATGTTCAACCAAAAAATTGATAATCATGAAGGCTCTATAAATAGTGAAACCAAAAGAAATAGTTTCTAGGCTTGTGGATGTGGTGAAGAGCGAATAGTTGAGAAGTAAAGGCTAGAAGAGTGGAAGTGTGCCTAGTGGATTGGTTGATAAACTAAGTAGATCAGAGAGTGGCTTATGTGTATGACCCCATGGTCATGTTATTGGTGTTTGGATAGAATTATTGTAGTTTAGTTGGTAGAGTATGAGTAAGAGAATAGTGGAGTGATCTAAAAGGTGGATTCAGATACATTATAAGTGTGTGAATAAGAATGAGGGGTTGTGTTATCAAAATTCCATCATCAGGTGTTGAATACATTAGTTCAAATATGGAGGTGTTCATATCATATGAGGGTTAGAAAGACTTGACCTTCTTTAGGGGTAGTTGCTCCTTGTGAAATAGGTGTTTCACTAAAGGCCTTAGGTTAGAAGGACTTGACCAACAGGTTTTAAAAAGGACTTAATAATATTATGGGTTGTTTTTCCTTATGAAATAGTTTTTTCATTAAATTATAGTCATAAAGACTTGACCCATCTCTTGTTTGTGATCATCCTATAGGACAAGTAGTCCATGTGCTTGCAGGCTTGAGAGTGGGTTTTATTCCCCAAGAGGGTTTCCCACATAGACCTTGTGTTATGTGTATTATCTTGATTATCTTTTTTTTTAAATAATATAAATGATGTGTATGCTTCATATCTACTAATATTATTTGGTCAAGAGTTTGAATTGATTGAAAGGATTTCAATTGAAGTTTGGACTATCTAGGCTCATTGATTCACCCCTACCTTTCAGTGATTGTACCTCTAACACATAGTTATAAGAACATAATTAATTAATTATCAGAGTGTCACCATGCCTAATCATGACATGTGATGTGTAGACAATGATATATGATAATATGATAAATCCATGTCATTCCCTTTAGTTTCATTCAAAACATTTGTTTGGTAGATTTGAAAAAATATGTAAGAAATTTGGTTCCAAGCTATTGATTAATATGGGATATGAAGGCCAAGGCCTAAAAACTAATTTCTAGTGCATTATCAGTCCCCTCTAAATGGATATGATATTATGCAACAATTTTCTTGGTTACATTAATTAAAACACAAACATATAAGGCTTCATACACTTCTCCTAGTAGTTAAGTGTCAATGATGATTCCACATCATGATATACGTTAAATGGTTCAAGTGTTTTCACTTGGTGACAAAACCTAGAATATATTTTAGATAATTAAATAAGTCATGTGAGCATGCCATCAATAATTTTCATGGTCATTATTTCAATGGGTTAAAACCTCTCAAAAATTTATTACATAGAATCATCCTCAGGCTTGTGCACATGCTTCTCAATGACAACTTATGAAACAATAATGATAACCATTACATATGACTCAATGTAAACGTATGAAACATTAGTTTGAGGAACACCAAGTAGATTAAATTTTCCAACCATGAAGACATTTTTGATGAAAATATATGGCACATACTCTATTACATGTCGTCCAACTATATATCTTCTTCCATGATGTAACTACAATCCTCTAAGATAACTCTTTATAAAAATTATCAAAAGTCCCAAAAATTGAAAAAACACCATGTCTAATTTCATTATAATTTTATATCACTTTGCCTTTGATAATCCAATCCAATAATCCTACAGGAATTTCTCTATTGGAATATTGAGTCTATGTTAGTCCCATAATCTATCTTTTATCTCTTATGTATTTTCCATGTCACTAAGGCTATCATATTCACCCAAAGTATCTCTCAGTCATTTTATACACTAAAATATGGTATTATATACTTCAAAATGTCATTTATTACCTATATTTACCTTACATGACTTGTGCATACACATATGGTTCTTATCCTCTCTTCTATCACATCTACATGCTTTCCATAGGTTTGACCTTCTTAGTTTACTATTAGTCCCCTATAGGAATTCCCTAATATGTGTCTAACATGTTCAATATCATATTCATACTATCTCTATATCATTAGAGAAATATTTGTGTCTCCTAGATGATTCTAGTAGACTAGAACTATTCAATAATTTTAGATTCATCTAAACTCAATGAACTCATCCCATGAAAAGTATATTTATGGGTCAACTTGTATATTTCACATGTCTATGGCATGATAAAATACCTAAAGGGTCCTTTATAAACACACAGTAGGTTTAAACCTATTTAATATATATCACTCATCAAAAATACATCTATAAACTTCTACACATATAAATGGAATAGACTATTTTTTCAATTTAACCATTAATCACAAGGATCAAGTTCTATCCAAGTTTGAAGCACCTCAAATACAAGTCAAATTTATAATTTTCCAAGTGTTGAAAGATACATCATAAGTTTCATTCATTTATGGAAAAATATTATACATATACACATAACAAGGAGAACTAAATACAGTTTGACTCCCCTCTTACAAGTATTGGATATGTAGGCAATGGTCATCCATTCATTTGGGATTTATTGGGGTTAGATAAACCCATCATTCTTCCCATTTTTAGGCCTAAAACTAGTGTCAAATATGGACATGTGGTTTTGAAAATAAGGAGATAATTTTTGAAACTATGGATATAAATAGCTCTTAAAGATCATACATAGAGGTAGTTTATAATAGGTATAGTGGCATGTATATAAATAGAGAATATAAATCCACTTAAAAAAAATACCAGTACCAGATGTTAGCATCCATTTATGCCATCCATAAGTTGGTGATTATATCCAAGTGCAATCAAAGTTTCAATTCCTAATCCAAGCAACACGATCCATTTTCCTACCATTTATTTTATCTACATGGAGTCTCAGACCTAAATAGTAATGCTATGTATCTTATTCCCTTAGGTATTTTATATTTATCACAAGTTCAATTCTCAAATTAGATTTTACCTTTTACAATCATATTCATTTTTATTTTCATAGACACATAAAAGTAATCATTAAATGATTAACAATGTTTATTCTTCGCATCCTTACCTTCACTTTGTATATTCACCATTTCTATAACTTACAACCTATAAGGGATCCTTCATTTACTTATAAACATTGAAAATATCATACAGACATCCCCATTTTAGTTTCATTAATCCCTATTCATCCAAGCTCCTATCAGACAATGCCCCTAATCTCTAGTCTTCTAGGATAAGTCCACACTAGTCCGACATGCCACACTATGACCTTGTCCATTAGTGAATCCTTGTCTATCACACTCCAATGACCACTTTTTATACTTGAAATGTTACACAATGGCTTTCATGTGTGTCTTGTCAAGTTAGTTAGTGAAATTATTATAAATATTCTCCTATAAAATTACATAAATATTACTCATTATAACCCCATTGAATCTCTCTAGCAAAATCAATGTGCATTGATAAAAATACCACTATTTATTCCTATCTCAACTCTACAACATTCTAACAACCAATAGTTAGTCTAAATATTATTTATTTCAAGTCAAGGTCATCTATAATCATGAATTTCAATCAATAATACAATTAAAATTCATTATAGTTTCATAATCACATATCCCATAAACACTCTAGGATGGAAAACTACATTGGACTGAGGTCCATTTGGTATATGTGAGCAATGCTCAATCACTAGGGCTTTCTGAGGCTATCTCAGTTATCCTTGCAAACCCATTTTTATTCCCTTTTATTATCTAATTATAATATAGTGCATGTGAAGTAATAAGGTTTGATATTTTTAGGTATTTTATGTTATATATCAGTACACAACTCAACATTCAAGATTCAAAAAATTTACATAGGCTCAAATTGATGAATTGGGAATTCAATCAAATACGACATAGATGCAGAAGCCAGACAAGGACACAATGTGCTCGTATATACCTCATGAAGACTTATCCCAACATACTGCATATTAATACTTTCTATAAATATTATGTTTTTAGGTCATTTCATAAATAATTCACTTCCATACAATTTACACAATCAAATCTATTTTTATTTTAAGTGACACTCTCTAACCCTATTCATTTTTTTTATTTTTAGCAAGTTCTTGATTTATATAATTTTTGTAGTTTACTATATTTATTATATGTTAATATTACATTAGTACATATCAGTATTTCTATTTCAATATTCTAATTCAATTAGGATAATTCATCTTAAATTAAAAAGGTCAAACTTTCTGGTGAACCTACTATTTTTTAATATTGTTTGTTATTTTTCCTTAATTTTTGGGATAGGAATTCTTTCAAATTCCTATATATTCTTGAGAAAGATAAATATCCTTCAAGTTTAGGTAATATCCAACATAAAATGATTCAATTTATTTAACCTTTGATTAAATTTGACACAAAATAAATTTTCTTGTCACCTTGGATCATTTTGACACATAAGCTATTTCTTTGGACCTTAGGTTGAAATTTTCTTGATTTATTAAACTAAAAAATATTTCATTTCAATTTTTCACTTGCATGTTCCTATTTTTATAAATTGTGTTTTGACCATTTTCAAACTAATTAGTGATTGTCATGAATGGCTCTATGGTGTTTTATTTATTGACGTCATGGTGTGAGGTGTTTACCCCAATACTCATAGTCATAAAACAACACTAAACACAGAGTTTAATTTCTTCATACCTCAAATTATATCAAAAATGTTAAGGGTCCATGTTTACATCAATAATAATCCTCTTTTATCCATATTATTTATGGTGAACCTAAGATAAGTGTATCACCAAGGGAATTTACTTTCACTGTACCCTTAAAACTAGGGTTAGTGGCCTCCATGCATGCTTATACCTTTATAGTTAGTGATCTAAAAGATTGGGATGACATTGATCAATGAATACTCTAGTATATTTGAGAGACTACAAATCATTCAAACCCTTTCTTAGATAACCCTCATACCTTTATTATTTCTTGTATTATATTCATAGTCATTAGCATTATTTGATTCACATTTGATAAAATTACTTGATTTACATTATATTATATTTATAGTCACTAATTTAATTTTTTTTGGAATAATGGAGTTTTATTCAGGTTTTAATTAAGGGTATAAATTAATAAATCAATATAGAATATATCAATAATTATAGTCCTAATTTGTGTAATTGTTTGTCTTTTTTACCTTTCTAAAAATAGTAATAAATAGGAAGAAATATAACTTAGATGGAAAATAGACTGAGATGGATGATACAGATGTTGAAAATAGTTGTGCAGGATCAGGAAGGTGTCATAAACTTGAATCTATATTTATTTTGATGAAAGGATAAGAGCACCAACAAGTGGACATTTTAGTGTCTGATATTGTTACCATTCTTGTTGCTATTGTCCAAACTGATTATAGAGACTTGAAATTTTTTGGGTAGTTACATTGTATGTGTGTGATGTTACCTATGAAAAATTGAGCACTGGCTATTAACAAAACTCATTATGAAGTTCATTTTATCTTCAAACCCTAACCCTTCATCATGCTTGATAAAAAGATATTTGAGTCACTTGAGAAAAAGGGGGGGTTAGTGTGTAATATGTACTAAATGTGCTATCCACAACCCTTATGTGGGCTCACTACCTACATTCCAATACTCTAAATATGGATCAAACCATACGTAGTTCTCCCACCTAGTGTGCTTTTTGAAATAGTGTGATGCAAATGAAAAATGCCAAATTGATAGTGTTTGAGGTGGCTAGGGATTGGTATGAGGATTTGAGTAGGTGTGTAGTTTTGTTGAGTGATTGTATGTAGAGAATAGGTAAGTTTTACTTAGTGATTTGTTTTTATTCTTGCTTGCTTTGTAAGTTTGGTTACCTCTTTTATAAATGATCATTGAGTGGGATTATATAGGGAACAATTGGTCATGGGTCAAATGTATTCATGTTAAGCTAACCTAATTAAGGATAAGGACTAGATAGAAATAAGAGTTAGGGTTCAAAGTGTAAATAAATAGGAGTGCCAAAAATGAGACACTTTGGGGTCTGACATTGTAGTCTAAATTTGGTGATCCTATCCTACAAGCTTGAGACTTGGGGGAATAGGATTGATACATGAAATACTATTTGGCTAAAGTGGAATCAAGGTTTAGAAGGTTTTAGGTGATTATAAATGAGCAAAAATATGTCTAGAAGGGTCATAAGGGCATGCAAAAAATGCCTATGGATGGCTTCTCACAAGCCACACTCAAACTATCAATTTGGACATTTTATATGACTATATTTGCCTCTCCTTTATTCTAGTGATGTAACAAAGCACAATACTAGGATAAAGGAAATATAGAAAGCATAATTTAACTTACCTAAAAGGGTGAATCCCATGAATTTGTGTGATGTTGAGTGTGAGTAGAAGATCATAATGTGAAGCATAAATTTATAAGAGAAAATAATGAATAGATCAGTTCTTACTAGACACACTATGTCTAAAATAAGAACATATAAAGGCTAGGTAAAAGAGAGAGGAAGAGAAAGGAATGGATACACCTCATTGGGTATGTGAACCAATACAAACCTTTTTTGATGTTGAGTGATGTTAGTGATGCTGAGTGATGGTGGGTGTGTTATACCAAGAGTAATATTTTAAATAGAGCTGAGTGCTCAATTCCCCAAGGGTAGCTCAAGAATACAAAGGCTAGCCTTTTGACTCCATTATTACCCACTAAGAAAATTTATGTGATCATGCATGTGTTAATCAATGTTTGGACTATGTGTCCAATCCCTCTGACTAGGTGGCTTAAGAATACAAAGGATAGATAGACCTTTGTCTCCATCATTGTCCACTAAGTGTGAACTATGAACTGATACCGATATGAATGTGTGTTATATGAGATGGTTCATGAAGCCCATGAATGCTCTATAATTTGATAATGTGGTATGGATAGCTGAATGTGTACTAAAAACAAGGCCAATCTTGGCCACTTAAAAAGCTAGAGATTAGGCTTGTATGAAAGCCACTCTAAAACTAAAAACTAGGCTTATATGAAATCCACTCTGAAATGATGCCAACCACTTTTAGATAGATTAAGGCATGTAACTATTGAGAATACCTAGGTAATACAATGAACTAGAAAGAAAAGAATGCAAATGTGTCATGCACATTACCCCCAATCACTGGTGTCGATAACATGGATTCTAATTTGGAAGTTGTACCAAATGCCCAATCTGAAAGTAGAAGTAAGAGTCATCATGTCATGCATAATGCCTCCTATATCTAGATAATATGAGTAAAACTATATTTAAACTACCTAATTTCAACTGAATTATAGCTAACAAAACTATAATTTACCTTACCTTTCTGTCTATAAATGAAAATTTTGGGTTTTTGGTTGTTTGGATAGGAGTACCAAAAAGTGGACACTTTAGTGTCAGATGTTATTGTCCAATTATGGCACTCTTATATTTTACTATTTTTTATGACTATTCTATATGCATCACTATTGTTTTGGTTTGTTCTATATGTTTTGAACTTTGATTACTATTCTGAATGTTCTAAAAATTGATTTTTGATTGGTATAAGGCTCTAATCTCTATGATAAAACCCATATTTATTACCCCCTCTTTTGAGGGTAGGAATGACTACCCTTAGAAGAAAAATCCCTACAAGTGTGATATGCTATAAAATACATGATATAATATTGATAATCCATAATATCTCTCAAGAGATAGCATAGTATGTATTGGATATTATTAGATCAATAGGGTTATGCCTAGATGGATGTAACAATGTAATAACATGTGCAGTCTACTAAACTAAAACTAGAAATCTAGTTAGTTGTTAAGGAGGGATGGATCATGATGTCCATCATGGCATATAATAAGGTAAGATAATGTATGATGTGGATCATGGAATTTCAAATAACTAAAAATCAAACAAACAAACAAGCATGCAAGGCATGGAATTGTAAATAAATAAAAAGCAAACAAACAAACAAGCATGCAAGGCAAGAAGCATAAAAAAGATGCCAAGGGGATGAGAAAACAAGGAACATGGTTACATGTCCCTCAAACTAGGAAATCAAGCATACAAGGCATGTTCAAAAACCCACATACACATACAATTATAAACAAAGAAGATTGGCATGAGAGCCATAGGTACAAACAAAATTACATGAAAAGGACATTAGCTAATGTCCTAAGGCACACACAAGTTAAAAAATAAGAACTAAGAAATTCAATCACATTTATCTACTCAAAGAAAGAAAGAAAGGCATGTAAATGCTATAAATACTATCATATATAACTAATCAAATCAAGAAGTGCAAGTATACAAAACATGTAGTACAAGACTAGGTAGATGCTAAGAAATACATAAGTGTTATATACTAGTTAGTGTCGATATAACAATTTATGTAAATTAGTAAGTAATTGTACATCAATATGATAAATATTATGTGTGGTATAAGAATGACATAACCTAGATGGTGTAATCCTGTAGAAGATTCCCTGGTGGGTAGATATGTCAATGTATGTCTCAAATGTAGAAGTAGGATGCCCTTCATTGGGTAGAGTGAAGCAATCAAGGATATAGATGTCACTGCACACACTCAAAGAAGATCAAGTGAAGCATGGTAATGTAGATAAATTGAAAATAATAGCATAAAACATTAAAATGTAAGTCTATCATAGTAGTAGAAACGTAAAGCATGGATAATGCATACGTTGAAAATTTTTTAGTGGCTTTGAGTTATTTGAATGTTTTTGTATTTTAACATGTTATATTATTTAGTTATTTTGAAATAAGCTATGTACAAGTAAGCTAATAAATCATGTACAAGTAAGTATAAATAAACTATGTAAAAAAAAATATTGAGAATAAATGATACTAACCAATGAGTCTCATAAGAGACTCCCTATTATGGTGTCCTGTATCAAGGAGAGGGATTTGTTGAGTGTGGAGCCCTTTGGGGATATCACATGACCATGATGGTACATTTTGGGAGCTTTGAGAGCTCCAAGGATGTGGGGAGAGAATGTTTTATTTACTCCTCATGTGTGTGAATATTATTAAAGGCATATATAATAATTTTCATGTTGACTTCCATGTTTATTGGAAGTGGGATTGATTTCCTTATTTTCTAGGGAATTAATTATTTATTTAATAATTTCCATATGATTAGAATTATTAAATGATATATTTAATAATTTTTATGATGTATTATAGGAGGAAATTATTAAATGTTCTATTTAATAATTTCTATGATATATTATGCAAGTGGGGTGGACTTTCTCATTACTAAGAGTTGTTTATTATCTCTTTGCATTAGAAGTTGTGCCATTTGGAGGAAAATGGCATGTTACTTCTTGGTGGGGCTTGAAGATAAGCTTTCTTAGGTGGGAATGGAATGTTTCCTAGGTGGATAATGCCTATCTTAATGAGGATGGTGATTTTCTCCTTAGGGGATGGATTTATATATCATTTGTTATATATACAGGCTGTGGTGTGACCCTTTAGAGGTTGTTGTTGATTTTTATTTATTGGTGTGGCTTTTGAGAGACAGAGTCAAATTATAGGTGTTCATTTACAAGGTGTGGTGTAGCAGCTTATGAGATACAATAAAGTGCAGGTGTAGGTGAAAGTGAAGCTTTTTGTATATCATTTTCTATAGGATATTTTTCTCTCTATGAGAGTTCATTATAATCTTGTTTCAGATTATTGTTTTATTTGAGGACTTTCTTGGTTGATGTAGCCCACATTAGGTGAACCATAGTAGATCTATGTTATGGTTTTTATTTATATTTTAATTTTCTCCATTTATCAAACATTAACTATGATTTGAGGAATTTATTTTATGATGCATTTGATGCATAGTTAAATATGACTTTACACGTTTAAAATCTGGTTTATGTGTTTTAAATTAACGATTTTATGGTGGATTAAATCTGGTTTGAATTCATTTCATTCTTAACTAGATCATGCATGATTATAAAACACAATGGAAGGGCTAAGACTATGAATCTAAAAGTTGTTAATGTTATAACTGCTTTTAAACTCTGACTATGATAGTTGTGTATACTATAAGGGTTCACCAAATGATTTCACTTTTTTGGGAATAATGGAGTTTTATTCTTATTTTAGTTAAAGGCTTGGATTAATAAATTAGTACATAATATAGCAATAATTATAGTCCTAATTTATGC
Organism: Torreya grandis; assembly: GCA_037957365.1. Taxonomy (NCBI): domain Eukaryota; kingdom Viridiplantae; phylum Streptophyta; class Pinopsida; order Cupressales; family Taxaceae; genus Torreya; species Torreya grandis. The sequence goes on from JARHVA010003305.1 coordinate 685,135, forward strand.
AAATTTTTTGTCTTTTTTACCTTTCTAAAAATAGTAATAAATAGGAATAAATATAACTTAATTGGAAAATAGACTAAGACAGTTAATACATATGTTGAAAATGGTTATACAAGACTGAGAAGGTGTCGTAAACCTAAATCTAGATTTCATTTGATGAAAGGATGGGAGTACCAAAAAGTGGATGCTTTGGTGTATGGTGTTTTTATTTATTCCTATTTCTATTGTCCAAACTGATCACAAAGACCTAAAACTATCTATGTAGTTGCATTGTTCCTATGTGAGCATACCTATGAAAAATTAAGCACTAGTTGTTGACAAAACTCACTGTGGAGTTAATTTTGTCTTCAAACCCTAACCCTCCATCATGCTTGATAAAATGATATTTGAGTCACTTGACAAAGATAGTGGGGGTAGTGTGTAAGATGTATTAAACATGCAATCCACACCCTTTGTATGGGCACATTGCCTACATACCAATACTTTGAAGATGGATCAAGCCATATGTAGTTCTCCCACCTAGTGTGTTTTGTGTAATAGTGTAATGTGGATGAAAAATGCCAAACTAATAGTGTTTAAGGTGGCTAAGGACTAGTATGAGTATTTGAGTAGGTGTGTAGTTGTTTTGGTTTAATGTATGCAGAGAATAGGGAATTTTTTCTTAGTGCTTTGTTTGTATTCTTACTTGCTTTGTAAGTTTGGTCACCTCCTTTATAAATGAGATTTGAGTGGGAATTTATAGGGAATAACTAGTGATGGGTTAGATGTATTCATGCTAAAATAACCTAATTAAGGATAAGGATTGGATGGAAATGACCATTGGGGCTTAAAGTGAAAATGGAAAAGAACACCAAAAATGGGACACTTTAGGGTCTGATGTTGTAACCCAAATTTGATGTTCTTGGCTTATATGCTCAAGACCTAGGGAAATAGGATTGGCATAGGAAATACTATTTGGTTGAGGTGGAATTAGGGTTCAAAAGGTTCTAAGTGACTAGTAATGAACAAAAAGGTGTCTAGAAGGGTCACAAGAGCATGCAAAAAGGACCTATGGATGGGGTCTCATAAGTCACACTCAAACTACCAATTTGGACATTTTATATGACTATAGTCACTATCATTGCTTAAATTATATTATAACATTGATTGATTCCTATTATATGCCTCCAATGCATAGTGATAGATTAAATGGTCTTTTTATTCGCATATACAACTTATTTTAGTTTCTTCTACAATGGAAAACAAAGATTTTTTTATACCAATAATTATACTATTCAAATTTATTTGCCCTTACAAATGAGTTTCATATTGAAACTGATAATGAAATTAATAAAGAGGACTATGATAGTGAAAAATAAACTCATTTTTACCTTAATGAGTTTAATGTAATAGTTCAATATCATGTATAATAATTATATTAATTTCACCAAGGTCTCCCCAAGATTCCCAATAATGTGAATAAGTTCACTAGTCTTATTCTCTCAGCAAAATCAAAACATCAAGCTAATTTAGCCACTTATGTACCCCAAGGGTTACCTTTTTGGGTTGTCAAAATAGCTAACTTTTAATTTTGTTACTTCTAATATTGTATTGATTCCTATTTCTACACCTATATCTACTTATATAGCACCATCTCTCGGTTTGGTAAAATCACTTGGTCTCTAAAATATATTCATGCTTATGCCTACTCATGCTACTTACACTCCACATATTACTTCTTCAAATATTTCTCTAGAGAATTTTATTATTTTATTACAAGCTAAGTTGTCCCACATCAATCATTCCATTTCTCATTATAGTTTTTCCATGGAATCATGTTCTTTATTACATAACCCTTTAGCACATGAAATTGTATGTTATCCCTTACCAGTTGGCTTTGTGGTTCCCAAGCTTCCTTTTAATGAAGGAAAAGGTGATCTTGAACAACATTTGTGTGTCTTTCATGTAACTTATCTAAATTATGTAGATAATGATAAATTATTCACATAAATTTTTCCAATATGTCTCAAATAATATGCTCGTAGATGGTTCTATGATCTTCCTCTTCAATTAGTAAAGGCTTTCAAATTTTTGGAAAATTATTTTTTGACACACTTTTATATCAAAATTGGTGAAATTTTGTCATATTCTCAAATTGAAAATCTCAAACAAGGGTCTAATGAAACAATTAATGAATATGTGCTAAGTTACAAAACTATGATTACCAAAATGATAAATCAAATGGTTGATAATGTTAGGACCCTTCATCATAACCATCATTTATACTTTATTTACTTAAGAAAAGGCTAAGAATACATATAATTTGTAAAATATCCCTTAAGCCCATTGTAATAATCCCACATTCATGTGGAGTAGTAGTTATATAGTGTTGAGCTAATACAAATAAGAGTCAACTAGTTACAAAACACCCATGACTTATATTTAATTGAGCTTACTCAAAAGAGGTTTCCCCCTTGAAGAGGCCAGTGATTCTTAATTTTTCTATTGTAATATAATTATTTTCCTTTTGAATCAATCTAATTATATTATTTAAATTTAAATTTATATATTTTTGGTTTAGTTCTATTTTGTTTCAATAATCATCATATCATATGGTATCAATTCACTTTCTAGGGCCATTTTTTTCCCTCAACTTTAGTAAGTTAGAGATATTTACTTTTATCCATAGTATGCTCTCATCTCACCTTATAGGATCTGGGAGATCAAAAATTGGTAGCATAGTTGTGCCACTAATCTTTTTCCCTCAAATGTCATCACTACAAGCTAAGTTTATAAATTTGTAGTTGTGTTGAAATATGAATATTTTTTTGGCAAGAGGTCATCAACTAGCCATGTTTCAAAATATGTCCATATACATTGGTATTTTTTACACTATATCCTCGAGCCACTATGTATGCATCATTTGTTCATATTTCAACATCTAGAACAAGAATATATGACATCAGTGGTATACTACATCATCAACATCAAGATCTAATAAGGACTTTCATCAATAATTTGAATGATCTAAGTTTTATTTTTATAAAATATAACTTATGATCTGGTTTATCCATATTACCATTAATCATATTATTATTATTATTATTATTATTATTATTTGATCCAATTTTGGTCATACTACTAACCAATTAGACTATAATTGTTTATTATATTATAATCCAATTTTGGCCATACTACCAACTGATTGCACTTTAATTGTTTGTTATATTTTGATCCAATTTTTTCCATACCACTAATTGATTACATTGTAATCTAAATTTAGATTTGGTTTTGGCCCTATAGCTAGTTGATCCTATAAAAAAAGTATAGAATTTTTTTTGGTGCCCATAGTCCAAATACACTATTATTATTTTATCACTACACTAATCATTCTAAGTATTATTTTAATTTTTTCAAAAAAGAAGAAATCCTAGAAAATAAAATATTTTTACCTGTAGTCTAAAAGATTGTTTTCAATGTTTTTTCACCTATGTGTAAATTGCACCATTGTGATCACTTTGTCAAGCCCATAAATTTAGCATATAAATTCACTTGACATTTTATAGAACCTTTATATCCAATGGTAGATGGTTTTTACTCGTGATAGGACCCACACCATGTCACATGACATTATTAAACTCTGAATCTAATTTGAATCCTAACTATCTAAACTACATGATCACATCATTAACCTTAGTGTTGTAAATTAATTAATAAAAGCGAATGGGGATCCTCAATCCAATGGTAGTTCTTACTTAATAGCACCACTACATGATCCTTGATTATATTTTATCAAATTTGATGGTACTGAACCCACCAACTATTATATTTACTATGTCAAGCATTATTTTATCCTATATCCCACTATGGGTGAATACAATATACCAATTGATTCATTCCACTTAGAGAATAAATTTTTATATTGGTTGTTAATGGTACCATTAGTCACATTTAGAACCTAATTTGGTTGATTTTTCCAAGCTCTTGCTATTATATTTTGGGCATAAAGCCTATAATTATTTCATAGGTGCCTTGACTATTTTTATTCAAACTAGTGTAATTTAATAATATAAAATAGAGTTGTAAAAACTTTCCAATTAGACTAAAGGTCTTTTTGATGATTTATTCAAAAAAAAATCATCATTAGACTCAAAGATGTGATTTGAGTCAAGGTTAAAATGTTCCAACCTCACACCATGATGGAATCCTTAAGTTTAGCCAAGCACACAAAAGACAAAATCATATCACAACATCACAATTATAATTGGGTACCCTCCAACTCATATTTCTCCTAGTGTTCCAACACATAACCCCATCTCAAGGTAATGCCTATCCAACATCTCATCAAGGCATAAATGTGTTCACAACATGATAAAGGATTATGCTATAATTACGATGAGAAATGGGCTAGGGCCACAAAGACATTAAAAAAATTAAATCTACTCAATTTTGAGTCCCTACATAATATAGATACATGGGAGGATAACTTAGATTCCATTTAGATGAGACAAAGTAGGAACCTGATAATTCACAACCATCATATTCACATCCAAAAAAAAAATGCATGCCTTCGTAGGGTAACTACTCCATAAACAATGTGTATAAAATTGATTTTCAAGAAATAACCCCTCAACATTCTTATTGATTTAATTTCATAACTATTTTCAATTAAACTTTCATCCCTTGAGGATATGACAAGTCTCTCCTCATTCAAGTGGAACAATGATACCACCTTAGGGTTGTGGGTGACCCAAATTTGAGGTGGATCTCTAGATTAGGGCTAATTCCCTTGATGTACCACTATAGATCAAACTTAATACTAAATTTTGTGGGGTGAAAAGGGATAAGGATAGATAAAATTAAATATAATCTAGGTGAGGTGATACACCAAATATAGGGTCTACTCACACCACTTACAATGAACTTGGAACCAAAGATAAGCCTACACATACACTTCATCTAATTGAACACTCTTCTACATCAATGTTTCAAGCATGGGGTATTGAAGAGAGCCTAGGTTAGAAGGAATTAGACAATAGTTCTTATATAAACACTAATGAATGATCTACTCACTATACTTGAAATCCACATTAGACACTTCTTGCTAAGTTTCAAAAGAGAGCTTTCAACTACACAAGGAATTAAGAAGGATAACATGTCAAGGTAAGCAAAATACACTTGTATAAGACCAACAACCATAACATGCACTTCATGGAGTAATGAATGAGGTAAAACAACATTATTTATAAGTTAAATGAAAAATTGATCAGGGCTTCACCATACTTAGGTGCAGAGATGCATATAATAGCCAAAAAGGCTAGAATATATAGTAATTGTGAGAGGAGAGAGAGAAGGGTAAGATAAAGAGTCACTAAGACACTTTTAAAGTAATGAGAATGAGTTAAAATAGAATGTAATAAAGAATAAGATATGTCCTACAAGGAAAATATGGACAAATGTCTCTCAAATCTTTAAACTTCTCCATATGTGGCGTAGATATTTTTTTCCTTACACATGAAACTACCCTCATGATTTGCCTTCACAAAACTACCTCATCACTAAGTAGGGTCGGGTATGATGATTGATATTATGGTAAGGGGTTACTAAAAATCCCCTACATTCATTGAAATGGTTCCTAATCATCCACATTCTTCTATCTATGAGCAATCATCTCCAACAGTTACAAATGACTCATTCTCATGCACATCTCACAATTGGCACTAAAAATCCTTCCAATTATATAATATGATACATATAAAAGGATTAATGAAACTTATAAAGAGTTTCCAAGTCATTAGGTTCATGAATAAAGCCTCAAAAGGCTTCCCAATTAGAGTTTTCACCATTTGCACTAAGTGTTTACTATCTGTCCACTAGACTGGCTGAGATGAAGATTATAGAAAACAAACGTAAAAGATTAGATGGATCAATATATGAGTATGGGGACCTGGAAAACGTCCTAATATTTATCCTAAAGGTCATTTCATCTTTTTAAACCTCTCCATACCTATAAAACACATAAATTTGTCAAGAAAAGCCATGTTGTACACCATCCATACAAGTAGGGTACACCTCAATCACATGGGGAAGGCCCCTAGAGAGACCTCTATATATTGAAGTAAATTTCATGGTCACTTTACCCCATATGGATAATCCATTTTCCTTTTCTTCCCAATTGGGTCCTATTTGGGGTTTTTGAGGGTTTTATAATAGTTTTAGGTCTTAGCCTTTGTTCATAAAGACTAGATGTTAGAATTCTAAGACAATGCCACTTATGGATTATTGAGGATCATATATAACATCACTAATCATATTTAGTCTCCATGAAAATTATCATGGGATTTCTAAGCATTTTAAGTTGGCCACTCGAGCTTCTTTAGCATTTTGCATAGGTCTGTGTGCACTTTAAGCCAAAAAATAGATTCTTGGTGGAATTATTTATAAATTGAGGGATCAGATATAGCTTATGAATCCAAAATAATATTTTCTAACTAATTTAAATTTTTTTTATCTCCAAAATGGATGATGGACTACTTCTAGGTACTAGGCCTAGACTAGGTCTAGTGAGCCTTACCTGCAACTTTGGCTCAACCTGACCCCCTAATAGATTACCAAGAATTTTTATGGTTAAAAATAATAATTTATACCCCAATGAACATTAAAAAAATAAATATAATTATTTTAAAATGCTAGATATGAAAGTGGTCTCTCATTTGGGGTTAGTCTTACACCATTGCCTAACTACCTTTCATGCAAACCTTGTTGCATGAAGTACCCTGTTTGACCTCAAAGTTTATAGCTTGGATTTACATGTTGTAATATGTATGTTCCAACTTCACCAATAATATTTTAGGGTTTTTTATTTTTTTGGTTCACCATTTCATCTTTTTTCCTTAAAACTACTAGTTTATGCAAGGGAAAAGTGTTATGCCTTTAAGATAGAACAAAGGTATTTTGTCCTATTTTATCAAAAATTTAGTTATTAGATGGGATTATAAAATTAAAAAGGATGATATATACCAAGTTTAACACCTAACTCAAGTATATAACCTCTTACTTCCTCAATTTCTCAAATAGACCTTTCCAATTAGCTCTGTCTACAAGGTTTTGTAACACTGACTGTGTTTTGTGAAAATGGATGATATTTGTTTTCTTGGTATTATACTATGAGTATAAGGACATCATGATATCATTATTATTATTGTGAAAAATATTTGCCCATTTGAGACCCACTCTGACTTTGATGTTCTCACTTCACATCCTTTAGTCTTATGACTATGTTTCTTCCTCTTATGATCGAGACGCCTACCTATAGGTGTCATTCTTAGCCTTAAATGAGATTATATTTGAATTTAAACTTAATTTCATGAAACATGATAATAATATATCCTTTTTTACCTTAAAATCATTTTCCTAGTAAAGACTGAGCATGATCTAATCATGACTGTGACTGAGATAACCTTATTTAGATTCTTGCATATAGATCACCATGAGCTCATTTAGATCATGTTTTAGATATAGATAATATTAACTTTAGGTTTGGTGGTCAAATAGTACTTTAATTCAACTTTACTGGTCAAAAACTCCACTTAGACACCTTACTTATAACCTTGTCCTTATGCTCAACTATAGGTATTGATTTTTCCTTGTGTACAAATAGGGTATGAGCTTGGGAAGTCAAATAGTGTTCCATCCTCCTTAGAGGGTCATTGGAATATGTAAGATCATTATGAACATTATGATTCATCTCCATGCATTGGTAAAGTCTCATTTTAAACCTAGTGGAGAAGAAGACACTTTTAGGTTTAGGCCTATAGTCATCATTGAAATAATTCAATGTGCTTATGAGCATATTTGAGGCCCTCAAACATCATCTTACACTACTCATATTTCCTTCAAACCTTACATATCTATTTTCCATGTTAGATACTACAAATCCAAACAATTAGGATCATTGAAAAGTCTTTAAAACTATGGTATATGTTATTTACAAAATATATAGGGTCTCTATTTTGCCCCTTTAAGGAATTAGAGACCTGAACACAATCACAAAATGCTTTGGGGACTTTCTCACCTCAAACTACCAATCCATCTTCATAAGTTAGTCTATCATGGTCTATATAGCATACCAAGGCTTCAAGCAAAGCTTCAGATCATGTTTCAACATTCCTTCATGGTCCATATGCTCTCTGATAAGTTACCTGTAGATGGGCATCTTCTTGTCTATAGGAATTGAATGCAAACCTATATAGTTAGCTAAATATTTGTTCTTATGATCAATTTAGGCCCTATCTAAGTTTGCTAATATACTTCTAAAACTCTATAAGATTTTAATAAAATATAAAATCTCCCTTTCATTATGGTGATGCCAAGAGAGACCTCTGTAAATGAACAATGTCTTACATATAGGCCGTAAAAGGAAAGGTGAATAATAAGAATCTTAGACCTCCATTTGAATTATATCCCTATCTTGAGTATTCAAAATGGCTTATTTGATTTGTCAAGGACCTTTTTAAGGATTCATTTTATGATTTAAAGTTTCAAAATGACCATTTCAACCTCTGTTAAGACTAATTATAGGTGGTTAACCGAAAGCAAGTATGATATTATCAAGAAAGTGCATGGTTCTTGCTCCATTATTTTACCTTGATCATCAAATGCACCTTCAAAATTCAAAAAATCTAAAATAGCATTCAATGCCTTCATCTTAACATGGCAAGCTTCCTTTAAGTCACCTATAGGTGCATATTTCTAAGTATAAAGCATTGAAGATGATCTAAGACCAAGAACAAGCCTAGAAGAGGCTTATTGAGTTTTTGAGACATCCAAAACCAAGAGAATCATGGAAAACCTGTGAAAAGGCCTTGAGAAACACATAAAACATCCCAACTTGTCAAAACAAAGCAAAATATTTTGAAATAAGCTCAAACAAGGACCCCTCATAGATGTGAATGCATAATTCTTAACAATGGTTCATAAAGGAGGAGAAATGAAATTAAAATTGTTGCCATTAAAATTAATTTGACTAAGACTCCTCTCAACCTCCAAGAGCACTCCTCCCAACTCCACCTATACGGACTGTATTATGCATCAAAAGGTAAGTCTCCTTAGCTTGCAAAGGCAAGAAAGAAGAAATAGAAGTTAAAAATGATTTTTTGGACATTTTATCTACAAACCAATCATGGTAAAAATCTCGTCGAGATTAAGAGACACTATTCCCATGTTTTAAGCTGAAGGTGGACTTCCCAAGTCTGTATAAGTACCATTAAGGGGCTAATTTTAAGGAGTTTTCCCTATTTTCATGCATGAAACTACTTATTTAATACCATATGAATGATTATTGACATAATCTGACCTCCTCCTTATTATAATAAAACTTGGTGACAAATACGCTTCCTTTGAAAGTCTATATAAGTCATTTAATAAGCCAAAAATATGACTAAAAGGCATTTTTGCATATAAAAGATAGAAAAGGAAAAGTTTATGACTTATGAAAAATTTAAAACAATTAAATGATCATATTAGGACATTTTAAAAATAATTTTATCCTTTGACCATGTTTTACTAGAGTTGACCAAAGTTGACTTTGGTTGACTAGACAAGTACAAGGAAGATAGGCTTAGACCAAGGGTAAAGCAGGGATGGGTAAGGTGTTTAGACACATATGAGACCCTTTTAGACATATAATAACCTTTTAAAAACTTTCAATATGTAAATTTTGAACCAATCTAAATAAAAGTCAAATTTAGTCAATAGTAACTTCAATAACCTTTGGGTAGCTAAGCAGGCAGACTATTTTATGTAACTTTATTTTAGTTTTGAGGTGATGATTTCTAATGGAGGAACATTTCCCTATAAGGGAAAGTTTCATAATATTTTACTTTGGTGGAAGACTATATCCTCAATACTATCATGTTTTCTTTATCTTTGGGTGGATGTGATGTTATTCTAGGAACCCAATGGCTATGAACTCTTAGACCTACTCTTTAGTATTTTTATGAATTGTGGATGTAGCTCTCTAAGAATGGACACCAATATACACTAAAAAGCCTTCTTCTTAGATCCACTAGTATCATCATCTCTCATCACATGGAGAAAATTCTAAAAAAAATTCCCATAGCATAATTTTTTGAATCTTTTTTCTTTACACTAATCTATCAATTGATTCTATCCAAACATTATACTTGAAAAATATTTTAGTTAAGCATACAATATTTTTTAAGGAACTAATTAAATTAGCATCTTGCCTCCATAAATGTTAAGGTGTGGAGCTAAAAGCTTCAACTGTTTGCAGACACAAGAAGAGGATGCTAAAGAACCAGAAGCACTGGCATCGGTAGATTGACCAACGTCAGTCAGATGCAGTGCAGAAGGAGACTGGTGATGGCAGATAGTCAGCAGATGTTGGTAGCACCAGACAAGCAGGGACCAGTGTCGATCGCCTGTGTATTTCCAAAACTACTGTTGACGAACAGTCAGTTAAGTGAAGCGAGTGTTTGCATGTCAAATGACTAATTATAGTCACGAGCTGCATGTCTAATTATTGTAACTACAGTTCTATTTTTGTAAGCATGGGATCCTATTTAAAGACCCATAAGGCATGTATTGTAATTATCAAGAAGGAAAGTAAAAGCATTGAAGCAAGCAAGGTCAAGGAGATCAGTTGAAGCATTCAAGGAGGGATAATAACTCAGGCTATAGAGTTGTTGTGTTGAGCAAGAGAGAGAGGGAAGAAGGTCTTGAGGTGTGGCAAGCCTTTGAGGTGGAGGAAGAAGTGACATCTTCCTTATTGTATTTTCTTCTAGTAATATTTAATACAAGAGTGTGTATTGTCTCTCAAATTCTTTGTTGTCTCAAGTTTCTAGTTACTTTATCATTCTAGTATAATTCCATGTTTAATTGCGTATAAGAAAGTAATCAATTGTGCTTCCATTGGATAAGGGGTCATCTAACAGTTAGTATCAAAGCATATTGATTGTTGTAGGTATTTCCTGACAAGTGGTATCAGAGCTACGGTTTGCAGGAAGCAAGGTCTTGTTTTTGATTACAGGTCATTCACAGGGTTTTCTAATTGAGTGAGAGTTTAGCAATGGCAGAAGAAAGTAAGCTACGAATGGAGAAGTTTAATGGCAAGAATTATCAACATTGGAGGATGCAAATTGAGGACTATCTGTATCAAAAATATTTGTACTTACCATTGGGTGGGGTTGCATGCAAGCCCACAAATATGAAGGATGAAGAATGGAGTGTTCTTGATCGGAAGGCTCTCAGTTCCATAAGGTTGATTCTTGCATTGTATGTGATTTCAAGCTTATCACAGTGCAAGACAATGGAAGAGTTGATAAAGTCCTTGGTGAATTTATACGAAAAGCCCTCAGCTTCTAATAAGGTATATCTTATGAAGCAACTATTTACTTTGCAAATGTAGGAAGGTGGATCAGTACATACTCATCTCAGTGATTTCCACGGTTTGGTAAACCAACTAGCTTTAGTTAATATTGTTTTTGATGATGAGGTAAAGGCTCTCTTGATTTTATGTTCTTTGCCTGAAAGTTAGGATGGTTTGGTTATGGTAGTAAGTAATTCTGCATCTGCTTCTAAAATCTTAAAAGTTGATGATGTTGTGAGTGTGATCTTGAATGAAGAAATACACAAGAGAAGCACAGGTGAATCATCAGGGAATGCTCTAAGTGCAAAAAGCAGGGGAAGGCAAAGGGAGAAGGTTGAGCAAGGGAAATCAAGGTCGGGAAGGAGATCCGAGTCCAAAGGTATTACCTGCTGGTTTTGTGGAAAGAAAGGACATACAAAGAAGGAGTGTTGGTTGAGAGATAAAAATAATCGACATGCAAGTATGGAAGAAGCAAAGGATGCAAATATTGTGATGTAGGACGCTCTCATAATTTCTTCGGATAGTCAGGTAGGATCATGGATTTTAGATTTTGGTTCATCTTTTCATGCATCCCCAAATAGAGATTTGTTCTATGAGTATGAATAGGGAGACTTTAGAGTGCTCTATTTAGGGGATGGTACACCTTGTCAAATAGTTGGCAAAGGGAAAGTGCAGCTGAGATTGCAGATTGACAACACATGGGTGTTGAAAGAGGTCATGCATGTTCCAATTCTGAAGCAGAGTCTGATTTCTATAGGAAGGTTGGGTGATGAGGGATGCATAATAACCCTCACAGTGGATTCTTGGAAGGTTACCAAGGGAACACTTATTCTAGCAAGAGGTAAGAAAGTCGATACTCTTTATCTGTCTACTTGTATTACTGATTCTACTTCTGGTGTAGATTCAAAGATGTGGCCTAATAGGCTTGGTCACATGAATAGGAAGGGAATGGAATTTCTTGATTCAAAAGGTATGTGTTCAAATTCAAAAAGCATAGATAGAGTTCACTACAGAAAAAGGAAATTTGATGCTTTTGATAGGAACAAAGAAGCCTTGGTGTTTATGGAGGAGATGAAGGACAAAGATCAATCACAGGGGCTGAATAAATCTGAGCAGGGTAGCATGGATAGAGGTTTGATCCAAGAAGAGCTCGCGAATGAAAATTTCATCACTTACAAGAACACACAAACACCGATGTCGATCACTTGGGACCAACATCGATCATCTAGATACTGACATCAGTCATGTGTAGACCAGCAGGGTCAGTAGGTCGTGCAGGAGAAGTCTGACGTCAGTCATAAGGACCAACGTCGGTAGGAGGGACACCGGTGTTGGCCAGGGAAATGATGTCGATAGTCAGGGTCAGTGCGGGGAACCGACATCGGTCAGGAGAAAACTAGGAAATGGCTGATATCGGTCACTGAAACGGATGTTGGGTGGATCTATAAGTCTTAGACACCCATGTGGAGGTCAAGAAAGGCATGTGAACCTCATATTCATTGTTCACCTTCTTTATATTGCTTACTGATAGTCATGAACTAGGAAGATGGAAGAAGCAATGCAGGTAGAATCTAGAAATAGTGGGAGCTTGGTATGGATGAGGAGTGTGAGTCCTTGGAGAAGAACCAAATAGGTATTTATTGTTAGAGTTGTCAGCTAGAAGGAAGCACTAGATAGAGGGATGGATTCCCATTTTAGAGAAGAGAGTGGATGGACACATGAGACAGAAGGCTATGGTATATGGTCTTGAGTAGGCTACAGAATAATGGAGGTTTGACCATTATATTTTATCTTTACCAGGTTGGATAATATTAGCTACATTATCTTGTTACTGTATTGTGTTACTTGTTGCAGGGTTTCATATACAGGGAGTTTTTTGAGCTAAAGGTAGAGTTGGTTCAGAAGTGTGTCATGGAGAATTTAGGAGCAGCAAAATTCTTGTGGCATAAGACACAGGTATAGCATCACAGGTTTGCATGGTGGTTGGTCTTCAAGAGTGACTTTGAAGAGGGATACAAAGCCTAAGGAACAAAATATATGGTGTACAAGTATAGGTACAAGTTGTAGTTGTTTATCTCCAAGTGGGAGATTGTTAAGGTGTGGAGCTAAAAGCTTCAACTATTTGCAGACACAAGCAGAGGATGCTGAAGAACCAGAAGCACCAGCATTGGTAGCATGACCAACATCGGTCAGATGTAATGCAAAACGAGACCAGCAATGGTAGATAGTCTGCCGATGTCGGTAGCACTAGACAAGCAGGAACCGTCGTCGATCACCTGTGTATTTCCAAAACTGTTGTTGACGAACAGTCAGTTAAGTGAAGTGAGTGTTTGCATGTCAAATGACTAATTATAGTCACGAGCTATGTGTCTAATTATTGTAGCTAGAGTTCTATTTTTGTAAGCATGGGATCCTATTTAAAGACCCATAAGTCATGTATTGTAATTATCCAGAAGGCAAGTAAAAGCATTGAAGCAAGCAAGGTCAAGGAGATCTACAGGTGTAAGGTCAAGGAGATCAGCTGAAGAATTCAAGGAGGGATAATAACTCAGGCTATAGAGTTGTTGTGTTGAGCAAGAGAGAGAGGGAAGAAGGTCTTGAGGTGTGGCAAGCCTTTGAGGTGGAGGAAGAAGTGGCATCTTCCTTATTGTATTTTCTTCTAGTAATATTTAATACAAGAGTGTGTATTGTCTCTAAAATTCTTTGTTGTCTCAAGTTTCTAGTTACTTTATCATTCTGGTATAATTTCATGTTTAATTGCTTATAAGAAAGTAATCAATTGTGCTTCCATTGGATAAGGGGTCACCTAACAATTAGTATCAGAGCATATTGATTGTTGTAGGTATTTCCTGACAATAAAGACCATTACATATAAGTGTTTCTAGGTACTGTACCATTGAACATTTGGCCATAATGTTACCCTTTTCTTAAAAAAACCAAGATTTAAAAGATGGTTTAAGATCTCCTACAAGTCTAAATCATTTGATCTAGAACTAGCCCATATTCCTCTCCAGTCTTGCTTGTTATAAATGTGACTCCTAGTGGTTCTGCTTTGATTTCCAAAAATAAAATTAGTTCATCATTAAGGACAAATTTCCTATTTTGGTAATAGATTAGCTCCTCACTAAAATCCATGGTGCTATATTTTTCTCCTAGTTGGATTTACACTCTAGCTATCACCAAATCTAACTACATAAAGCCAACTTTCCCAAAATTTCCTTTCTCACACATGGTGGCCACTATGATTTCATTGTCATGTCATTTAGGCATACCAATTCCCATTTAACATTATAGGGATTAATAAATAAATTGTTTTTCCCCTTCTTGTAAAAGTTCATCTTGGTCTTCTTTGATGACATCCTCATCTATATACAAACATGGGAGGATCAACTCAACTACCTCAACATTTTTTTGTAACTTCTGGATAAGAACCACTTATGTTCCAAATACTCTAGATGTTATTTTGAGAAACTTGAGGTAGAATACCTTAGACATATTGTATCATTTATTGGTGTTCACATCAACCCCATCAAAATTGAGGCTATGAAAAATTGGTTAAAACTAAGGACACTCAAAATCCTATGTGGATTTCTTGGCCTCACATGGTACTACCAAAAAAATTCAAGGATTACAAAAAAATCATGGCCCCACTAACATCTATGCTTAAAATACTCTTTTATATGGTCAACAACATCTGAAAAATCATTTAATATCCTTAAATAATTAATGTGCACCACCCCAATATTGGCCATGCCTAATTTATCCAAACCATTTGCTATAGAATGTCATGCTTGTGGCACAGGACTTGGTGTTATACTCATGTAGGATGGACATCCTATTACTTTCACTATCAAGGTGTTTACCAAGTGTAATTTTTCATGCTTCACCTATGACAAGGAGATGATGGATTTTCTCCATACAGTCAATAAATAGAATCCATTAGTGGTAGGCCACCATTTTTACATCAAAAATAACCACCAAAACCTTAATGTTTTTTGGAATAATGGATATATTCTTTAGATTATCAAAAATTGGTTTGTAAACTCATGGGGTATGATTATGAGATCACCTACAAAAAAGGAAAGAAAAACTTTTTTGTTGATTTTCTCTCTTGTTAGTTTGAATAATATGCAGGATTTCATGTTGTATTTATTCCCATTTCCACATGGTTTCATGATATTCAATAGGAGGCATCATGAAAACCCCACCCAATAGCTCATTCTAAGAAAAAATAAAAATTAACTTTTCTACTTAAACTCACTATACTTGGTATGGCCAAACATTAGAATATCAAAGCCACCTTGTATTAGTCATGGGTTCCAAACTCAAATAGAATATTTTATTAAAGTCACATGCCTCCCCTTTTGTAGGTCATTAAGGTTTTCTAAAACATATGAGCACATCTACCATAATTTTTTTTGGCCCATAATCAATCAAGATATCAAGATTTTTACTATAAAATGTGATATGTACAAATGCCACAAATAGGAAATAGTCACATCACCTAGTTTACTCCATCCACTACTCATTTCACAACATATTTGGACTGATATTTTAATGGATTTTATTGAGTACCTTCCCAAGTCAGGAAACAAATCTATCATTCTAGTGGTCATTGATCATCTTTATAAATATGTTCATTTTTGTGATCTATCCCACCCCTTTTAGTATATTACTTCAACCTTTACCTAGATATTTTTTGATCAAATATTTTGGCTTCATGGAATTTTCACTTTTATTGTATCAGATCATGACTTAGCCTTCACAAGTGTTTTTTATAAAGAACTTTTGAAATGCTTCGAAACACATCTAAAAATGGTTTGGGATACAATCAATAGACTCATGAAAAAAATTTAATTGTCAATAAATGTCTCAAAACATATCTTTTTTCCATGGAGCAATAACATCAATTGGTAAAATGGTTACCACTTATTGAATGGTGGTACAATACCTCCTATTAGCATGGCCACTGATTTCACCATGTATGAAGTTATCTATGGTCAAAATCCACCATCTCTTCTCTCATATATACTAGGTATCTCTCAAGTGAAAGTTGTAGATACTACTCTCAACACGTGTTAATATCCTTCACCTCCTCAATGATAATATCCACCTGGCATAAAATTGCATGAAGCAGTAGATAGACCAACACCACTCTAAATGATCCTTTCAAGCTAGATATATGATTATCCTTCTCCTGTAATCTTATAAGCAGTCCTCTATGAAGATAAAAGGTTTCTAAAAACTAGCTCTTGAATTCTATGGTCTATATAAAATTCTCTAGCAGATTGGCCCTGTCATCTATAAGTTGTAACTTCTACCTTCACCACAATGTGTGTACCCTCTTTTTCATGTTTATTACTTAAATAAGGTATTTGACCATAATGTCACCACCTAGATAGTACTTTTTGAGCTTGATGAAAAATAGATATATCCTTTTAGAACCTATATCTCTACTTGGAAATCACTCTCATAAGCTCCACAATCAGGTCTTTGTTGAAGTTGTAATATAATGTTAAGGGATGAAATCAAAAGATGCTACTTGGGAACCTCTTCTTCAAATCTAGTAGAAGATTTCTCACCTTTAGATTTGAGAGAAAATATTTTAAAGAGGATGGAATGTAATGACCCTTCATCCTAATCATCATTTGTATTTTATTTCATTAATAAAAGGCTATGAATGCATATGTTTTGTAAGACATCCCTTGAGCCCATTATAATAATCCCACATTTATGTGGAGTAGTAGTTAACTAGTGTTGAATTAGTATGAATAAGAGTCTACACTAGTTAAAAATTACCCATGAATTATATTGAGTTTAGATTTTTTAAAGGAGCTTTCCCCTTCAAATAAGCTAGTAGTTCTACAATTCTGATATTGTAATACAATTCTACTCCTTTTGAATCAATCTAGTTCTAATTTTCCTGTTTAAATTTATTATTTGTAGTATAGTTCTAATCTATTTTAAGAAGGATCCTATCAAATAATGAACTTCAATATATTTTTACACAAATATTTCTTCCTCTTATTCAAGATTCCATTATATTTGATAATTTCAAATCTTTTGTTGAACTATGCCATATTTTTAAAGAGTATAAAGTCAAGTTACTTACCTTGAACAAATTCAAGTATTTTCAAATGTTCATTACACTTCAAATGTCAATTTTTAAAGAAAGCTCACTTACAATAGAAAATAATTGATATCAAGATGAATCAAAATTTATAGTTAATGTTATATCAAAACCACCTCAAAATATTCAACTACAAGCTCCACGAAGGAAGTGATTCTCAAAGTTTCCATAACCTCATCATGTTTTTATTTTTATTTTTTGTAAAAGATCCTAGAATGCAATGTAATCACTCTTCCTTCACCAATGGAGATAACATATAAACCCAAATATATAATTTTTGATGGAAATACATATTATGATTACCATATATGTATTAAACATTCTACAAATATATGTTTTGAGATTAAACATAGATTTAAGATCTCATTGATGAAAATAACATAGACATTGGTACACTTATTGAAGAGGCTAATCCATAAGCAAATCATAATGCAAAGCTCAAAATGTATAAATATTATTTTCCAAATCATGAGTAAAATAACAAGGATAATTTTAAAATTCATTATGCATATAATGTTCATCCTCCTTCTATATATGGACATCCATTTGATAGCATTATTAATATAATTATAATAAATCAAGGATCATGAACATCATGTCCTAAGATCACATTTGATGATAGTGAATTTTTTCCTTGTAACATTACTATTTTTGGGTTACTTTAGTGGCCCACATTGTTCCATAAAGTAAAACAAATGATATATTTATTTAAATAAATATATCTGGATAACACTATGTTAATTATTTTAATTATAACATTTTGAATCTGCTTATAGACTCCTCATTAGGCAGAAAAAGGATGAATGTGATGAAAAGGAGAGAATACTAATGAACATAAATAATAAACCAAAAATTATGATAATTTAAACCAAGGAGAGTTGGATAAAGGTATGAATGTGTTAAAAACAAGTAAAATAAATTTAAATACTATTAAAGACAAGCTGATCCCAAGTTTAAAATTTTAATTTTAACTTAATAATACTTAATTATTATCCTCTAGCTTTTAAATGATGGGATTCCAAGTGTTTCTAATGTGCCAACCATTATCTCTATTTATTTTATTATCATGTTGCATGATTTTTATAGCTTCTCTTAGGCATTGTTTAACATAGTGATCCTCAAAATCCATAAATCTAGTTTTATCAATACAAATATAATGCTTAGTTACCAGAGAGTCTTTATCTAAGGTTGATTCATGAACTTTATCAAATTGAATATCTTTCACATGCTCTTTAATCCTAGTTTTATTGATCTCTTTGAATATCCTATGTATGGTTTTCCACAAGAACATTTAATCATGTAAACCCCACTATTTATATAAACAAAATATTTAAAAATTAGTTATGCAAATAATAAACTTATATTTTACTATGATTAGTTGAAAAGGTGGATTGGTTGGTTACAATTGTTCACACCCATTATAAAGTCATTTTTACCTTTATAAGATAATTAAATCATGGCATTGTGAATTACTCAAGTGGATATGTCTTTGAGAATTTTTGGAATGAGTTGTAAAGAGAAGAAGTGAGTTGAAAAGGATTTTAATAGATGTGATATGTTTTTTTAAATAATGGATATAAGTTTTGTGGGTTTTTTTACTTCATTGAGATTTTCCTACGTTAAAATTATGTAATGTGTTGTGCTATTGATTTCCTTTATTTTTTGTATTTTAATGCATATTTATTTCTTATTAAAGTTATTAGATAATAGGTTATTTATGACCTGTCTACTCTGACATGGTATTAGAGTTGAGTTATATTTTATATAATAATTTTACAGAGACTTAGATTCATCAAAGGTATTGAAAGTTATTTTTAGTATTGGTAAAAGTAGGTTTTAAAGAGGGACCTTTACCCTTTACAAAGAAACAAAAATCAAATTCTGGAGGCAAAATAAATTAGTATGCTTGCCAAAAATAAAAAAGGTAACAAAAAAATTATAAATGCAGCCAAGATAGAGCAATATATTATGGTTCTAATAGACAACACATCTAAGTGTTTCATTTTTGGGATCTAAGATTCATTTGTAAAAGTTTCACCTTATTCCTTCCTTATATTTTAATTGATCACTATATTATAATCTTCTCCTATGAATGATTCAAAGGTTTTTGTGTCTCCAAACCCTCTAAAAAAATTCAAGTATTATTCGATAAAGCTTTTTTTGGTTCAAGAGTCTTTTCCTTTATGTGTTCTAGAGATTCAATTTTTCTCTCCTTCATTATATTTCACTTATTCATGGATCATTTCTATTTTTGAATTTGAAACTATATATTTATCTTCACACTACAAATATTTTTTGGCTTCTATCATGAGATGATTTAGAAGGGCATCCTTCCACCAAGTATTACCCTTTTTTTTAGAGATTTTGCATGATTCAACCATGTGCCTTCTAGCATAGGATCTTTTACAATGAAAGGGGAGACCTTCATAATCAATATCTTGGGTCCAATTTTGACCTTGAAAATTCAAATCAATTGAATCGGGAAGATCTGAAGACATATTTAAGTAGACTAGAATCTTGACATAAGTGGTATGGAGATAACTTATGGTAGATCCATCATGTTACCAAAGGACTTGAAAATGGAAAAAAGAAAAGTTTTGGATGATAATTGTATGTAATATTTGTAAAATGAACCCAAATATGTCTAAAACTAAAATAATTAGTGAAAGGATTAAAGGAAGGGACCTAAGGCTTTGTCAATAGAAAAAGGCATTCCATTGACCAGATCTAAGTTTGTAAAACCTTAGTTTTGTCTTCTACAAGATAAAATATAGAAATGAATAATCCCCTAACACATGGATAGATATCTAGACTATCCTTCATGAGGGGTTCCCAATTTTTAGATAGCCAAATGTGAATCATTGAAAGAATAGGCCAAAATTTATCAAATCTACAAATGATTCCCTTCTTCACAAACCACATTTCATTTTCAAGGACTTATGTAAGTCTTTCATCTTCAAAGGAGACATATAATTTTTTATTTTTAGGTTCCAATTTTGTTTTAGTAACTGACACTACTTTAGAAAATGATTTTTTAAGCCCTTCATTTCTAGGGTCATTCACTAGAACAGAGTTTTACTCTCTATTCCTACTACCATTTATGACCTAAGATATTTGTTTTCCTTCTTCTACATGGATCTATTTATAAGTATCGATTGGGGTTTCCTACATAAATATATCTAAAAATTATAAATATTTATTGATGAAATGACTCACTATTTCCTTAAGAAAGTTTTATCTATCACCATTCACTATAACAAATCTAGCAAAAGTTATTTTTGGCTAGCCTCTAGTCAAACCATCTACCATGGTCATGGCTATATTTTATTCATAATTATTTATTAAAAACTATATTAAAGACCTAGAATTCACCCTTATTTCATCCACTAAGAAACTAATCACCACTACCACTAAAGATTCATTAGGGTTTTACAAAGGATTAACACTCATGGGAAGAAAACTAGAATATATTGGAGCCCCTATTTGTGTCTTTATGTCTACAACTTCAATTCTTCCCTCAACCACTATCTGGGGAAAAAATCCCCTATTTCATCAACTTAGTTGACTGTGGCAATCCATACTCACTTAAAATCATCATGGAAGTAGTCACCACCTAGAGGTAGTCATTACTCTTTCAGCTCCATAGTGATTTGGGTACAACTCCATATGTATGTATTATTTATGTTTCTTAAATTTTATTGGAAAACTTGTATTAAATTATTTTGGCATTTTTTTTAACCATTAAGACCTTTCTCTAAGAAAATTTCACCTTATTAGGAGTTAAATATAATTTATTATTATTGTGTATTCTAAATTATAGGAAAATAAAGTGTTATAATTTAAATTCAGACAAAATGGTATGAAGAGAAATATGTTATGAGATTCTCATGAAATATCTACAAGGTAAGATGCACCATAGTAGGGGTATTTTTTAGATTATCCAAAGGCCATCAATTCTTAGAATACTAGAGTAATATTTTTAAATATATTTACTTTAACATAAGAAATAATATAGTTTGACATTAATCTCTTTTTAAGATTTCCAAGAAGATAATATTACATATATAAACCATAAAAAATTCAAATGTATTGGATTCATAATGACCATACACTACATATTTTCTCAATATTTTTTTACACAAATACAAAAGTCATAATAGTGAAACACATGCCTATTAGAGGTACAAACTACTGAGAGGGGGGTGAATCAGTGGTGGAAAATAATCCAATTCAATTTCCAAACCCTTTAAAAATTTTAAGCATTTAATACAAATAGTCATGAAACATTCAAGATGTTTATAGTAATGAATAATAGATAAAGCAAGATCAAATACACATAACATAAGATCTATGTGGGAAATCCTCTTGGGGAATAAAACCCACTTTCAATCCTACAAACACATAGACTACTTGTCCTATAAGGTATTACAAACATGAGATTGGTCAAGTCCTTCTAACCATAATTTAGTGAAACACTTGTTTCACAAGGAGCACCTACCCCTAGGATGATCAAGTCCTTCTAACCACCTGTTGGTCATGTCCTTCTAACCAACTTTAGTGAAACACTTATTTCACAAGGAACACCTACCCCTAAGATGATCAAGTCCTTTTGGCCACCTATTGCTCAAGTCCTTCTGACCTAGATGTTGAGCACCCTCCTAACACCTATGAAATTAACATCTGTTAAACACTAATTTATTACCAATTTAATGGATATATAATGTATATCATCTCTTTTCAACTTCTTCACATAGCCACAAACATCTAAACCCACTTTTTGGATTACTCCACTTATCAACAATAAATCTGTCACAACCTTAACAACATGACCAAATGTTCATACATAAAGATGACACTTTTACCTACCTCTAAAATAAACCACCAAGCTCACACAATAATCATCAATCCTTTACTCACACTCAAGGCATCCAAAACATCTTTTTGGATTACTCTAGACCTCTTCACTCATCCTCAATCTTCAAACCTACCAAAGCATTATTTTGACATCATAAATATGACCTACAAGCTATACACATAATCATCAATATACTCTACTATATAACCCATCCAATTGGAACACACCCTTTCCTTCATTCTACAACACTCACACACACCTCTTCTCTTTTTGGTCTCTCACATCTCTACAAATCATCATCTTTGATTTCACCTTTTATAGAGCCTTCATGATTATTCTTTTCTTGGTTAACCTTTAGTCTTGAATTAACCCTTAAGTCATCTTAAATATCTCAATATTATCCTCATAGGTCACCCATAGTAACTATGGGTCACACTTAAGTAGCTACACATTTCAACTAGGTCTTAGTAGCCCTTATAGGTCTCATTAAGACCTATTCACTCCTTTAGCACTTTAACAAGTAAATTAGAAACATAGAACCAATTCCACATGCATAGGTACATTTCACATGACCCCTTATATATATTTAAATGATCATAGTCATCAAAATACTCCTTTGCTAAACCCAATTTTCTCAAACAACATTATATGCACACAACCACCATAAATGAACACATATTCACCTTTTAAGCCTTTGATCATATTAAATATGATTGATAAAACCTTAATAATCCACATATATGGTCCTAATGAAAAATAAAACACACTCCAACACTTATTTCATCTTAAAACATCAAAATACCATTAAGAATAGCTCAAATATCCTTTTTGGGTTACTTGCAAAACATAGTCAAACACACAATCAAATTTTGATTGGTCAAACCTCCAAAGTAAATATACATATCATCCTCAAAGATTATACAACACTCTAAAATATATATGTCCCCTTAAAACATCCAAATACCAATAAAACAACTAAAAATATCCTTCTTGGGTTACTTACAGAGCATGAATGAACACATAGTTAACTTTCAAGCTCAATAACTTTGATTATAAAAACATTTAGACCTTAAAACTAATATTTCTAGACGTGACTTGAAGTATTCTACAACTTTTATTATTAATACAACATAAAACATTTCATAGATAAAAATTTATGGCTCAAAAACCAAGCAATTGGTCTTTCTTTTATTAAATTCAAATATTTAAATCCAAACAATCACAATTAAACCCCAATCATTTAGAACACATCTCATGTTCTTTGCTCAGCTCTCTCAACTCACACCATCTTTATTAATTATAATTAGATCAAAATTCAACTCTACTTTACTATTAAACAATGATCATCTTAACCTCATCTCTTGATTCTTAGCAGCTATGGACAAATGAGTTCCATCAATCTCTATGGATTAACCAGGTCTTTATCTTGTAGCACTCATTATTAGATCTTACTCAAAACTCCCAAGATTTTGACACTTGGCACCCTCACATTCCTTCTAATAAATTTAATAATATTATTTTTCACTTGTTCCACTTGGTATTCTTACATGCATTATTGACTCCTTGACTTGTCTCATACCATTGATCTTTGTTAGTACAAACCATTACTCATCATTGATCTTCTCTCAGACTAGGGAGCTTGTGACATTTGTCACTTACATCTACAACCTTTGACAAGTTGAATTAATACACATCATTTATCTCAACATGTATTATTTATTTCTTATCATTGATCTTCTTTACTAATGACCTCAGACTTCAATGTGATTTAACATGACAGTCTCTAGCCGATCATAGTCTACAAGTGCAACTTTGAGGATTTATATCTTGAGCTAGAAATCATTCCAAGACTCCAAATTTTTAGGGTAGATTCTTGGCACTATATAAAATATATAAATGTAAACCTTTGACCATTATTAAATTTATTTTTACCTAAATTTAATGCACAAACATACTAGTTCATATATATCTGCATGACATGTAGTGACAGTCTTGCTAAGTATGGGAACCTCTGCAATCTACTTAGAAGGCCAACTTTGAACCTTAATAAATAAATTTTAACACAATAACATGACCTAAAACTTGTACCATAGTAGCTTGGGACTAATTTAATCACACCCATATGACCAACTCCCCCTGATTCATCCATATGCGGTAATGGTGACATCAATAAATTGGCAACTCATATTTTTCTACCACTAGACCAAAAATGTCTAGATTAGAACTATGAACTACCAGATGAAATCCACTTATGAACATAAGAATTAAAAGAATATAATATTTCTTATGGGACCTATTTTACATCCTCAAATCACCATACTCATCCATAAACATCCTTACCCATATCAAAAGTAGAGATCAACCAAGCCTACTTCAAACATATTAGGACAAACACACTACAAACTTTGTCATTGATACTTAGACTATCAAGACACTTCATCCACTCACCTGTACACGTCAATGAAATCACTAAAAAATATCCAAAAATTCCTTAAAACTCTTTACACAAGTCATAAAGGTATTTCCTCAGTGTCATTCATCCAACGTCAAATCTTTAAATCCTTGTTTTATTATGGTGGATACAACCTTAGCCATGTGGCTTGCCCCTACTTTTAAAATCATCCTAATTTAGTATTAAATCTTGAAAAAATTTGCTAAATATTATAATTCTAAGAGAATATTTTGTGTGTGTGAGAGTGTATTAACATATGTATGTACATACATACATTTGTAAACACACACACATGTATGTATATTTATATGTGTGTATATGCATATATATGTATATGTATATACATCTCTCTCTCTCTCTCTCTCTCTCTCTCTCTCTCTCTCTCTCTCTCTCTCTCTCTCTCTCTCTCTCTCTCTCTCTCTCTCTCTCTCTCTCTGTGTGTGTGTGTGTGTGTGTGTGTGTGTGTGTGTGTGTGTGTGTGTGTGTGTGTGTGTATGTGTGTGTGTGTGTGTGTGTGTGTGTGTGAATCAATAAAAAAATGTTTTAAGGCTAATAAAATAAAATTTCTTGTGAAATACTTTCACATAATATACTAAAGAAAATTTTAGGTCAAACAATCTCCCAACATGGAGACTAGTTTAGGGTTAAAATGATTGAGATGAAAAATTAGAAACATGTCTTATCAATCTTCAACAATGTGTGTGTGTGTGTATATATATATATATATATATATATATATATACATACTATAATTTTGTTTTCATGTAAAAGATGAAAATGTAAATTTTTATTTTCTTCATTTTTGAAATAAAATAGATTTAGTAATCAAATTTAATTGGCCTCATAACTATAGGTCATTCAAATTTTATTTATATACTTGATATTTGAATTTCAAAAAGTGTCAATCTAAGAGGCCCTTCAACTTTATGTTGAATTTTCATAATTTAGGAAGGTAAGGCTGTGATATTCCTTGTGTAAATATTCCATGTCAAGCCAACTACTCTTCATCACTATTTATTTTTAATCATAACATTTTACTTGTGTTTTATTTTTTATGTGCATAAACATATGCATTGTCTTTTTATTGTTATTGAGTGGACATAAAGGTGTGCTAAAGTATACTTATATATTTTATTGGAAAAAATTGTGTAAAGTGTTATTTAAAGTCATAATAAAATGGTATCTCAAAGCTTCAATATAGACAAGTCACAAATGTTAAATGAAACTAACTATAACATTTGTAAGATCAATATCAAAGATAAATTCATGTCTGGAAAGTTGTGAATTATTGTTAATGAGACTGAGAAACCTCCATTTAGGAGTCGTACAAAAAGTTAAAATACAAATTCTTATCAACATAATTCTCAAGAAGTTATGTCAATCATCTTAAGGATTGTTAAGGATGAATTCCTACTCTTTGTCAATAATCAAGAATCTCCTAGCGAAGCATGGAAACTTCTTGAATCAATGCATGAAGGTAATCTACTTTATAAGTTCATCAAAATTATTCCTAAAATCATAATAGCTCCCATGAAAGATGATGAAAATTTTATTAAATTTCTTGCTAAAATTAAAAATATCAAATCATAGTTAGATACAATTGTAATTTAAACCAAGATCAACTTTTTATTTCATTATTTAGTTTAATATCCATGAGAAGCTTTGAAACCATTTCCATTCTTAATACTAAATATCAAAGAGAGAAATCCATCCATGACATCTCTACCCTTTCAATTCTTCTCATTTAATAAGAATAAGTAATTTAGAATTTAGACTCTAAAGAGAATGCCACTTAGGACTTGTCACTCAAAACTAAAATTTTAAATCAAAATCCTCCCATATCAATAACAAGGATGGGAACAAGAAAAATGTAAACAAAAACTATAAATTCAAATTTAAAGAGAATTGTATAAGTTTGGCCATAAAAAGTAAAATTATTATAAAAATGAAAAGTGACTGAATTACAAAACCCTTAAAATAATAAATGAAAGAAATTTACTAATAAAAAAAACTAGAACTAGAATCAAAATAGCAATCAAGATCAAAATTCTATATATTATTGCTCTTTATGTTGCCTTATTTGTTTCTAATGGTAAGGAATGGATTTTATCTATTGGTTCTTTGCATAGAATGACATGTTTATCTAATATTTTATTTAATGTTAAAGATATATATGAAAGGATATATTTAGGTGGTATTTAATTTTTACAAGCAACTAAACAAGTTAAACCAAAAAATTTAAATGGATTCTTAAATGATTTTATTTGTTCCTAAACTTATTTAAAAAAAAATTGTTCTCCATTTATACATAATAATATCATTATAGTATTTATTAAGGATAAGTGGTGCATTAAAGATCAATTTGGTTCTCTAATTGTTGAAGGTATTTAAAATAATGGTCTTTAAATTTTTACTAATTTTTACTCTACATCAATTTTAGGATTATCTATGATATGTCTCAACATAATCTCATGGTTGGACTTCCCAATATCTCTCATCATCATGAAACTTGTGTAGTTTACTTAATTGGTAAGTGTGGATCATAACTCCATAGTTGATGATTTTTGGGAGTAGTTTGAATCACAACTTTAGATTCCCTTAGTAGTAAGCAATTCCTTGGTGCCTCTCAACATCTTCCCCTTTTCTCATATTGTACTAAAGTGTCAGCCTCTTTTTGTTTCCTCCACATCATAGCTTGACACTCATCCATCTTGGGGAAAGTTTTATTCCCTTTAAGGGGGAGCACCAATTTGACACGTGTCACCCCCATGCTCCTCAAAGTTATTTATTTTGATTTAAACCTTGAAGCAGTGCCATTAGTCAGTAGGACTAAGGGGGGACCATAGAATAGTTAACGTAGTATTCAAATACAACTTTACCACGTAGCATCCTCACACTCATTTTGGTGAGAAAATGCTTAGTTTTCTCAATAGAAGTACCAGCATGAATGTGGCACTCTTATGCTCAATCATGCCCATAAAACCCTTAGTCCCTCTAGAGAAGCACCAATTTGATGCATTCATCCCTATGCTTATCTAAGGAGGGTGTCAGTTGCTAGAAATTGAAGGAGCACCATTGGATGAATACATGGGTCCCTCCTTCCAAACAATATTTTGAAACACTTTAATCTTTGCTTAAAGTGTGATCTTTTAAGTATGGGGAGACCAAAGACCACTAAAAAGGGCATGAGTAGACAACTCTAGGAGTAGACACACAGTACTGCCCCACTTCTCCTAAGTATATTGGTCATAACAAGAATAGGTAGTTTTGCCATATCCAAGATCTAGGAGGTAATTGCACTCATTAATTCCAAATCATCTTCAATTGCAATGACATCATGGGCATGAGTGGTGGAATCTCTAATTGTCATCTTTTTGATAATTTACTTCACCTATATATTTGAGGTTTTTTTCCCCTTCAGAGGGGGGATGGCAATTTTTTTTTGCATTATTATTTCTCTATAGCCATTGTAATAAACTAGGGAATAGTAGCAGTTAGAGTTCTTTATTTTTTAACCTTAGCAGGTGCTCCTCATAAATGTTAGTGGATGCTTTGTATGTGAGTTTTATGGCCTTATATATTTAGTTCCCTATTTATAATGAAGAAAATGTGGTATTATGTGTTATTTAGGATTAAGCTTCTCTCTATTTTCTATTTCTTCTCTTTTGGTTCTATATTGTAGGCCTTTGTTTATGTTGTAGATCTCAATTCATGATTTTAAGCTCCTTTTCAATCTATGGTGTTTAAGGTTTTACACTATTTTATACAAGTTTATGTTAAATATTCCAAATATTCTAGTGCATGACCTTAGTTAGATTTGCTTCCATGTTGTTTAATGTTTTCTTTATATGCCTTTTCACCCCACCCTAAATAGAATGAAGAGCCAGCTTCTAAAATCCCAAAGGTTATTTTATAGACTCTATTTGGTCCCACGTCTATGAAGCTTCCCATAGATTTACTATCTAACTTGAGGTGTGAACTTTAGGCATTAACAATACACAACACACTCAACCTTTTCACAAACATCATGATTCAAACTCACACTCATCCTTTATAAATTATTCATAGTGATGTTAGAGGACCAAAGTGTAATTACCCCACTAGATTTTTCTAGAATATTATAATAACTACTTTTTCAATTTAAATACACATATTCAACAAATAGATTTCACCATGATAAATCCCAAGTAGTGATCCTTAACTAGCTATATTAATATAGGTAACCATCAAGGTTGTAGCTACTCCACTTAGCTAAGAATCACCATCAGTATAAATAGAATTCTTGAACAATACTGAATAACTATAAATACTATATCACATCATAAATGAAATCATACAATTTTAACCATAGTTGATTCATCATTATAGCCTCTATTGTATAAGCATAATGAATAAAAATTATAATTTTTAGTAATATAATAATATCAATATTGATTAAAATGATATAAAGCTCCTCTGAGCAAAGTCTTCATGAATCTATAGTCTTCATGACTCAAGTATTAATATGTAATCTCAAGTGTAGTCTCAAGTATATTACTCCATCTTGGAGAGAGAGCGTCATCTAAGTACTTTTCCACAACAACCACAGACCATAGATACCCCCAACTATCTCCCAAAGAAGGGGATGGCCCCCCATTCATATATGGGTAGATAATGATTATTTGGGAATCCAAAGTAACAAACTAGAACCCGTGTGTTGAATATATCTAATACATAATGTGTACCATAAAAAAATGCATTATAATATGATATCTCACAAATATGAAAACTATATCATCATATGAAATGACAATGTCTAATAAACATTACTTTCACCAAAGTTTTTAATAATAAATAATCTCTAAGATCAGTCAAATTCATACACACCACTTGATCAAATTACACTTTCTCTTGCATTGATGGTGCTAATTAAGCTAGTGAAATTCATCACTGCTTAATTAGGGTCATGAATGCAAGATTTGTAAAATATATAATAATATTTAAAACTAATAGATTCCTTCATAATATTCCACTTTAGATAATTTAAAATTAATCTAAGTACATAAATATCATCTACATTCATTTAGTCCATCAAATGAAGTGAATGGAATCCAAACATCTAACTTATTATAAATAATAAACAAAATACAAAAATAGTCCTCACCAAAAAACCATTTGGGTAATGTTTATCTATATTACTAGTTGTTTTAACCATTAAACAACTTATAACATTATTTCTCCATGAAATAATATTATAATTTTGTCTAATTAAATTGTTTATATTCCACATATAACAACAACCAATTAAGCACATACTATGTTTTTACATTTAACTCATAAATACCATTTTATATGCTTTTATACTTAACCAAATATAAAAAAGCATCAATTACTCATTGTTATTATAACAACATTTATAATAAGTATTCATATACCTCATGGTAACAATGCATAACATAGTTGTGTGTGTGTGTGTGTGTGTGTGTGTGTGTGTGTGTGTGTGTGTGTGTGTGTGTGTGTGTGTGTGTGTGTGTGTGCGTGCGTGCGTGCATCTATAATTTTTAGAAAATATTTGAATGTCATTATAATACTGTACATCCATAATTTTGTATGCAATATACTACTAAGATGACATACACTATTGAATATCTTAGATTATTTTATATGCTCATGTATATGTATCCATTTATTTAAATAGTCCCATGATTATCTCATAAAATAAATGAACTCATATTCTTGTTTTTATGAAACATACATATTTCATACATAGTTTTTTTTTTTTCCAAATTCCTTTTTAAACCAAAAATATTAACATAGTCAATCCAATCATTCATACATCAACCAAATTTGAACACTACCGACTATACCTAGTCAATTTCATAATAAAATCTAGTTCAAGTACAAAATAATTATACAAAGTCAAGTTTTATTAAAAACAACCACAACACACATTACCAATTAACTATGTAATTATATAATTTAAACCCATGTACCAGCCCCTCTATCGATTGAGCCAAGGTTAATTCACAATTTCATATAAATAAAAAGACATAATACGTAATCACATATTTCATATAAACTATGAACACAGTTTAAAACATAAAAAACCATATCAATTTTGATCAAAATCAAGTATATAAACCATATATGGCTGAGTGTGAATCTACGGTCATCTTATCCTCATTTTATCCCCAATACATAATATACTTAAACCAAAAATATCCCTAATTTATATATATAAACATGTATGCATAACACAAGGTTTATAGGTTGATAATCGAGAGTATGTTTTATACTTTTGCACTTATATTTATCTATTCAACTCTAAAATAACATAGTCCAAATGAAACCCAAACCTTCAATTCACCTAAATTGATAACATCAAAATGTATTACATGCTATCACCTAAATATCCCAATAGGTTCAAATATAGTACCATGCATAAATGTATACCTACACAGTCACTTTTTAAAACCTTACAACACAAATTCAAGTGTGTGTGTGTGTGTGTGTGTGTGTGTGTGTGTGTGTGTGTGTGTGTGTGTGTGTGTGTGTGTGTGTGTGTGTGTGTGTGTGTGTGTGTGTGTGTGTGTGTGTGTGTGTGTGTGTACACACACACACACACACACACATAAGTATTTTCATATATATGAATAATTTTATCCATGTTTATACCTATGTATATATTCTTAGACCTAATCTTATATAATGAATTTCATTATTTTTACCTAGAATCCAAAATAGGTATATAAACAGTTGAACCCAACACTATCTAATTTTTTCAAACCATATTAAAATACCAAAATGGATATATATATATATACAAACTAATTTATATATTTTAAACTCAAGCCACTATTTATATATTCAACCAATATTACTTCCCAATATGAATAGATTTTTTTGAACTTTGAGAGGATTTTAAGATTTATTAGAAACCCTAATAGTCATAACATTTATATGGATTTTCCTTGAAAACCCTCAGGCTACCCTGAGTCAATTATGGGGTTATATGGAGGCCAAGCCTTCTATAGGGATCCATAAACAACTCAACTATTCTAGGATTCCTACAAGAAAACCTAGTAACCAAAGTTTGAAAACTCATTCATAAAACACATGAATTTAATTAATGAACCGACTGAGTAAAAGTACATATTCCAAATAAAATCAAATAAGAATCCTAATCCTTACACTTGTTCACCACCTTATTCTCCTCTTGTCTATTATGTGTTCCCATTCATATCCCCCATTCTCTTTTTATCTCCCTTTCTTATACCTCCTTGACACTATCTACTACCACTTCAACTAATTGATAAATGCATGCCAAAACTGGCTCAACAAAACTCCCTCATTATTCCATCTGTAACCATGCAAATGCCTAATAAAAACTCCATGATTATCTAAATGATACTTAAATCAAATTTAATGATTGGTTAGAAACCCTAATCACTCAAATCTTCCTTTTTATTGATTAAAATAATCATAATATAATCCATTAAATAATTGCATTCCTTTTGACTTAGGTTGGTACCTCCTCTATTTACAAAAAAATAAACAATAATAAAAACCTTTATGTTATGCCATGCACATCCATCAACTTAGTCCACTCATTATTATATGTTAAGTTGACCATTTGACTAAATTAAAAATTAAATATATGCCAATGTATTCAAAGACCATAATTTACAATACTATGTCAACCACAAAGCACTTGACAACACAAGATTTCCAATGCATTCAATCTTTTATAATGGCATATAAAACAATGTTATTTATATTTTAATATTATAATATAATTTTTGAATAATAATATTTAATTATTATTAACTATATCATTTAGATCAATAAAAATGGAATCCATTTATACCTTTTTAATCCCTACTTAACATTAAAACATTGCACTACATATCCATTTGAAATAAGGAAATAAGGTAAGCATAAAATAAACAATTTCACTCATTCAACAAAACAATTATGTCAAACATGATAAATTATGCATGATCACTAAATTATCAAATTCACCTAAACAATCAACATGACCATTAATAGTAACTGAATTTAACAAAATCATAAAAGAACATATCATTCATTTAAATGTAAAACTAAGCATAGTATAACTATCAATACAATAATCAAATAAAAATGTGGTGTGTGTAAGGGTTTTTTGGATATGTTATCTCTCATCCCCCAATGTCTCCATCTAACCACCATCTTTGATGATACTCTCCCTCCATCATAATTTGAGGGAAGAATATGTCTTACATACTATTGGTAATTTGGCATCCTAGGCCAAATGCCAACCCTTATAACCAAAAATGTTTCTATGACAACCACCCAAGCCTACACATGGTGATATCCTACATTATCATGTCCTCATTGATCTTATTTTAAACCTTGGTAACACTATTATAAGTGTCATCATGTGTTCTAGAGCCTACTTGTGGTTCTATCATATCATAACTATTTATATGTCTATTTAGTGATGTGACACTAGTCATGGTGATCCTTAGGTGAAGAGGAGAGTATCAAGATGTATTATGATGTTTAATGAGTGGTTTTAACATTATTTGATAAGTTTAAGGATCTTTTGACAAAGTTAAGATAATTTGAACAATTTTAGGTTATTAGTTCTTATGATATATGGGCCTTTCAATCCATTCCTTATGAGAGAGGCTTTATAAGAATTTTGAGGGGTTTCTAAATATTGTTCAAAATCATTATATGAATTTATAATGGTTCTTTGGTGTCATTGTTCATGCTTTGGTCATTCAAGTAGTTTCAAGTTGTCATAAACCCCAAAAAGTCATCAAGTGACCCCAAATGCCTCACATAGGTCTACATCACACTATAAAACTTTGGGAAGGTGATTTCTTAGATGTATCATTTCTTATAAAAGTATTGAAAGGGTTCCATAGCTATTATAAAACCACCACTAGGAATTTCACACTATAAAAAGTCCTTTTTAAGACTCATAGCCACCTTTCACTTAATAAATAGACCCCACATGTGCCAAAATGTGAATATTTAGCTTCCCTTATTGTACCATCATTTTTAAATGTTATTTAACTCTTCTTTCCCCTCTCTTCATCCTTAAATAGTGGTTTAAGGTCAAAAATATGGAGAAAATGCAAGAAAAGGGGTATTTTCAAGTGTTTTTCATAGGTTCTATGGACTTGTATGATTAGTACATATAAATGAGAGTCAGAGGTTTCATGTGGGTTTATTATATGTGTCTTGGTGAATATCCATGGAAACATAACGTCAAAAAGTTCAAGAACCTACCTTCTCTCCCCACCGAGCTCTTTGACAGCCCATGACAACCCTTCAAGTTTATGGATGGAATGGGCATGAGTGAGAATATTAGGATCTAAAACTTTGGGGAAAGGAAGGGGGCCCCTTAAAATTATTATTAATTTAATTTTTCTATAGGTTAATCGTCTATACTTTATGAATAATAGATAATAATCTAGTGACTCTAATGACCTTCTTCATCTATGTAGGGAGTTGAAATGGCATCAATTTTTGGTGCATATTTGAATTTTTTATGAGAACCACTACTTGATTTGTGTTATATATATCCTCAAAAACCATCTCCATCACTCTCCACAAATGTTTCACATGTGTGTGGGTGTGTAAATAAACAAATCTTACGGTTTCTTCCTTTTGTAGACTACAAATGGAGTTTCTCATCTTACAAAATCCCTATGCATAAGATAGGAGTATAGATAATGTATTGGTTTTGATTATGAGTTTTTTTAAATATTTTAAATCCCTATTTCATTCCTAAAGTCAACTGAGCCACTAGATAGTCAATTAATACTTCAAGGTCTTACCTCTAAAATGACTGTCATGAGTAGATGTGGCCTCCTTTACAAGGTGAAGACAAAGGGGTTGTAGATGATATTTTAGTAGTTTTTGATATATACACATCTTTATTCCCTCACTTTTATGTTTCCTCATATTCATCTTGTACCCATAAACTAACCATCTCTACTCTCATCCTATTCTACAATAGAAGCCCTCACTTAGTCACTATAGTCCTCAAGCAGACTAAATAATAAGGTAGTCATTATTGGAATGGAGTATATAGATTCAAGGGTATTAAAGAGGATAAAAAGGGCCTAAAATACATGCATTATGGTAATATAGGGTTAATTATGATAAAATAATATCAACCATCCCAAGATAAAGGACCGAATTAAAGTTCTCATTGCGTGCACACACATTGTTATACTTATAGGCTAGAGGTGCTAGAAAGGTGAGAAGATTAAATAACATATCATGTTGAAAGGAGATTAAGGTAATAAAATTAATCATGTTTAAGGATACCTAGTCATCAATAAAATTAAAAATCCTAAACAAGGGTCACAAGCACAGTCAAGGTGAACGTAGACAGAGTCACATGAAAAAGTGAGAAACATTGTATGGGGTTAAAGTGAAAGAAATGAAGATATAATTGTTGGTTTATAAATCATATTAGAATAATTTATTTTATTTTATAGTTGCAAAAGGCTTACAAAACTTGATTAAATCCTAGTTAGGTTTAAGTAGGCACTTGCAGTCAAACCCAAAATATGAAGGAAGGTTGAATTGTGAGACCCTATAGGGAGGTGATTAAAAAATATTTAAATTATTCCATAAGTAATTTCAGGTTTCCCATTGACATGTTATTAACCATTTGAGATTTTTGGTGTCTACTTGATGACCTACTTAGCTCATTTTAGGCCTAAAAGTAGTATACAAGCATGTGACTATTATATAAGGGTATTTTGAATATTTGAAGGGTAACAAGAAGATGAAAGAGTTTAAAAAGGTATATGTATTTTTAAAGTAATATTAGTAATTATTTACTACTCATTATGACATAAAATTACTACTCAAGAGTAAAATCCACATACATAGCCCAGGATGAACTAATTGTCTTCTATAAGAAGGATTATTGATAAAGAGATTAGGAATATGATGAGTATGCAAGAGTTGAAATTTAAAGAGTGAAATGAGAACTATTATATGTTTCCTTAGGTTCTTAACCTTAAATAATTCTTTCATTCCATTGAATACAAGTGAATAAGAACTTAACAAGCCTACACAAGCCCTTTAGGCCTAATAAACCTAAATATGTATATACATGCTAGTTGGAGGCTTATACAGATTTGGGATTATATCTAAAAAAATTTAGACATATCAATGATGGTGAGAAAGGTAGGTCAAAAATTTTATGATGAGAAGGAATTTCGGTAATTTTTAGAAGACACTAAACACAGTCATTAAGGGTTATGCAAACCTAATTACTTGCAAACCCTAAGCAACTAATGAATGCATAGAAGGTAGAACTAATGGAAAATATTGTACCTAGGGATATTTTACACATTTATAGCATATTATATGATTTTAAAATTAATAAAACCTATATTTTAAAGATAAAGGACTACTCAGATCTATGTCTTTCCTAAACACTCAAACTAGCAATGAAACCTACAAGCATAACCAACAGAAAAGGATGTAGATTAGAGTTTTGATAGATAAGAGGAAAATACAAAGGATAAAAATAGGTGATAAGGGGATTATTATAATTATTTTTAAGTACCAAGAACCTATAGGTCACTTAGACCTCTAATGCTTAGTCTAAGCCTTTAGGCCTAAAAACCACTCTTAACATCTCAAACCCCATACTCACCTTGAAGCATAATCAAACCCTTCCAATCAGAACCTAATATTAGGAAAAAGTGTGAGATTATTTTATAAGTGAGATGAGATATTTTTTAATTAAATAATGTATCCAAAAGGTCAATTTGGTCTTGAAGTCCACCTCGATCTACGTAGTCTAAACAGCTAGCTCAAGTTGCCTATTCAAATGCTTAGATTCTCATCACAAATAGACTCAAGTCCATTGATATTAGTAGGATTTAAGGACCCAAAAAAACTTGAGATCCATGGTATAATTAATTAGGTTAAGGGGTCCATGTTTTTGAAGAAAGGTTAAGACTACAGACATGTCCAACAAACTACCTATAAGAAGCCCAAGGTTCACAATGTTCTAATCACATCCCTCCACAAAAGATGCATGGGACCCTAATATTTTCATAGTTTTTAGGTGGTTATATGGACTAAACATCCATGACTATAATTTTGGGATTGGAGGTCTCATATATATGAACCATCATTAAGATGTTAAACCTCCAAAACCTTGCTTAAACTATAATACACACCTAACCAAAGAAAAATGGAGATAATTTCAATAAAATGCTCATTAATGACCCTAAAAACACTTGAAACACATGTTACACTTAGATAATACCCTAGTCATGGTACTATATTGTACAAAAATTATACGGACCTATAAAAAAAATACTACTTTTTCAAAAAATTAGGAAAAAAATAAGGTATAACGTAGTTTAAAGAGTTAAAAATAATTTGATGTTAAGGTTTGAGACTTTTTATATCTTCTCAAATACTAAAATTTATTTAAAAATTTCTATGAATGCCTCTATAAGTCTCCCCCAAATAGCTAGTTTGTAGATGTGAAAGGAGAAGGTGACCTAGTCACCTAGTTTTACAAGGTTGTAGGTGTATTTTTCTAAAAAAATTATATATCATGTTATGTAATTTTTTTTTCAGACCTAAATCTCACCTATTCATATTATCTCAATGTCTCATATAGGCTTTCATACCCACCAAGCACAAACAACTCAATTATTAGGACTATTAGCTTATCAGGTCTACTTGGTCAATAAAAAGAGTTAAAGGTTGGTGTAAAAAGGCTATTGGGGGAGTTAATCTAGGGTAATTAACCATGTAACTAATTATAGAGGTGATAAATACACTTATAAATATTATGAGAGTTTGGAGGTAGTTACCAAGTTGGTCAACATGCATGTGAGAGATGGTAGGCTACTATATGCTTCATGGTGACTTGATTAGATCTATTTAATGTCTTGTAACTATAAAGGAGAGGGAATTTATTAAATATGGCATGCATATACCTTTAATGGGTCAAATTTTACTAAAAATAGACCTTGACCATCTTAAGGACACTCATTAAAGACACTTCAATGCATGGAAGAGTATGGAAGACTATTGTAACTATAATGTGGAATAAGTTATGATTTGTTGACTTATTCAAATATTTATGACATTATCCCTCCTCTTCTTTCCATATAATTCTATTTATTTAGTTTGGAAAGCCTAATTTGGTATCCCTCACCTAAGTATGAGGAAACTCGACTTGGTTTTGTACTTGACAAACCTATTATACTAATGAATAAACTATTGCAGCTTCTCCATAATTAGTTTATAGTGTGTATATGCTTGTTTTCATGTGATAAGTGATAGAAATATTTCCTTAGCATTTCCTTGTCACACCTATATGTTGATAAGTTGTCTTATGCAAGTTGTATGAAGTGTCAATATTTGGTGATCATTTTTGTAGTGTAATCTAGTTGGAAGTGCCTCAATATAAGCCTCTCACCCTTCATACCCAAGTTATAGTCATTCATCAACACCATAATATGAAATATTATTGCTTAAGAGTTATTGGAGATAATGATTTGGTTCATTTTTGGCTCACTAGTGTTGTTAAAATTCAAAATTGAGTGAATGAATGATCATATTAGTGCATCACCACCCATTACATTAGGTTTATTTTATGCGATTTCTATCCCTTTTCACCCCAAAAATAATAGGTCTTATTAAATTTATCCCAAATAGATGCACCAGAGGAGTTGGCCCCATAATCTAGAGGTCTAGTCTAATTATAAGGTCACCCACAACCTTTAAACCATTTTCATGTTAGTCCAAGTTTATATCAAAATTGAAAAATCTCCTTCAAAGGATGAAACTTGGTTTCTA
Source organism: Torreya grandis (assembly GCA_037957365.1). Lineage (NCBI taxonomy): Eukaryota > Viridiplantae > Streptophyta > Pinopsida > Cupressales > Taxaceae > Torreya > Torreya grandis. Next base: position 723,764 of record JARHVA010003305.1, read on the forward strand.
ACTCATCCACCTCATGACAATGAAGGTATTTATCCCAAAACATCATCATATCCATAACATAATGTTGTATACCTAATCAAACATGATCACAAATTATGAAACATAAAAGTATCGCTAACTCATAGCATCTAATCATGTAAATTAAGCAACATAACTATCCTATAATCAGCATATGTCCTCAAGCTTTATCAAATATTATTTAATCAACTAATTAATCACAATAATTCACATATTTAGCTTAGAGAAAAATTGAGATGTGACATGAAGTTGCACCTCTTAATTTATCTTGGTATATTTTAACTTTTAATGATGATCATGATAAAATTATTTGAAATTATTTTATAAATAAAAAATATGAAGTGTTGTCTAAATATAAATGATTTAAATATTTTGGTGTATATTATTCTAACCTAAAAATTAAGAGATTAAGAATTGATAATGGCAGTGAATACACTAGTAAGTAATTTGATTCATTTTTCATTTCATGTGTCATTCAAATAAATTTAACAACTCCCTAGTCTCCATAGCAAAAAGGAATTATTGGGAGGAAAAACATTATCTTGGAAATTGTTATAACTATGCTACATTCAACAAGTCTTCCTTAGTTTCTTTGGGTCGATGCCATGAACATTGTTTTATATATTCTGAATACAATTTCTACTAAAGACTTGTATTTTTTTAATCCTCTATAAAAGTGGTCTAATAAAAAACCAAATATTGTTCATCTTAAGATATATGAAATTCATGCTTATATTTGTATTTCAAAAGTCAAAAAAAAAAACACGATCCTACCTCCTACTCTTGAATTTTCATAGGTTATGAAGGAAAAAATAAAGTAGTAAGGGTGTATAACCCATATAAATTATAAATTATTGAAAATTATAATGTTTAAATTATTGAAAAATATTTTTGTGAGCCTTACGTATAACCCTCTCAGTTTTCATCTTATGAAGAAACAGACACTTATGGTCCTCCTTCTGAATAAATAGATTATTTAAAGTAAGATGATCCAAATTTAGATAACTTTTAGTTTGAGTGGTATCCTTATCCATTTTATGTTAAATATAAAATACATAAATGGGTTGAATCCTTAATTCAATCTTCTAATATTAAAAATCTTAATAAAATAACTAGAATTTAACATACTTATCATGATTTAATAAATCTTTATGAATGTAAACCGTAATATTTTGATGAATCCATTCAGGATGATATATGGAAATATGTTATACAATCTAAATATATATCCTTAATTTAAAATAAATCTTTGGAATTTATCCCTCCTCCTTCTAAAAGGAATATTGTTGGTTCTAGATGGCTTTATAAAATTAAATATAACTCAATTGAGAAAATTGTCAAATTTAAAGCTAGGTTAGTTGCTCGAGCCTTTACTCAAAAACATGGTATTGATTATGTTAAAACCTTTGATACTTTGGTAAAAATCAGTATTGTTAGATTATGTATTACTCTTGCAACTTAAAATGATTGGTAAATACCTCAAATGAATGTTGAAAATGCTTTATTGAATGGGACATATAAGAATAAATCTATATGACTCAAAATAGAGGTTTTGAAGAACATTAAGTATGAAATTTAAATAAATATTTTTATGGTTTAAAACAAGTTCCTTGAACTTGGTACTCTAAAATAATAAGCTACTTTAAATAACTAGGTTTTTCTAATTATTGCTCTAATAATGATCTCTTTGTGAAAATTGAAAATGGCTATATTATCTTACTTGTGTTATATATATATATATATATATATATATATATATATATATATATATATATATATATATATATATATATAACACAAGTAAGATAATATAGCCATTTTCAATTTTCACAAAGAGATCATTATTAGAGCAATAATTAGAAAAACCTAGTTATTTAAAGTAGCTTATTATTTTAGAGTACCAAGTTCAAGGAACTTGTTTTAAACCATAAAAATATTTATTTAAATTTCATACTTAATGTTCTTCAAAACCTCTATTTTGAGTCATATAGATTTATTCTTAACATTCATTTGAGGTATTTACCAATCATTTTAAGCTGCAAGAGTAATACATAATCTAACAATACTCAATTTTATCTTACTTGTGTATATATATATATATATATATATATATATATATATATATATATATATATATATATATATATATATATATATATATTGATAGATTTAATTAATTTGAATGCCAATAATGATAAGATCATATATATATATATATATATATATATATATATATGATCTTATCATTATTGGCATTCAAATTAATTAAATCTATCAATATAAATTGAAACTAAATCAAAAAAATTAGATGAATGATCTATGCATTCTTCATCATTTTCTAAGTATGTCTATATTTTAGGATAAAAAATCCATTTCATTATCATTATCTCAATATGAACATAAACTTATTAAATTTTACATCATTAATTGTGAGGCTATATCTACACCTATTGAAGTTGGTGTTAAGTTTGATCCAAAACCTACATGTGCCAAATTTAATCTTACTCTAGATTAGAAATTTGATTTATCTAACTATTACTAGACCAGATATTTCATATGTTGTAGATGTTACTTCTAGATTCATGAAAGATCCATATATAGATTAATGTAAATTAACAAAAAATATACTTAGGTATATCACAGGAATAGTTAATTATGGTTTATATTATTCTTCCTTTGATAATGTTAATTTATGTGGTTATTATGATGTTGACCATGTTGGTGTTATTATAGATTGTAAATATACTCTTGGATATGTGTTTAAGTTTGGTGCAGGTGTTATTACTTAGATCAACAAAAATCAACCTACTATTTTTATCTCTTATATAGATGTATATTAATGAAGAGATATAGAAGATACTAAATAAGAAATGTGGCTATGAAGGTTATTATAATAACTCCATATGGGTATTTCACAATACAACTCTTTTTGTGACAATAAAATTTGTATAGTGATGGTGAAAAATTCAACTCAATAACAAATAGCGAAGCATATTGAAGTTAATGTGCATTTTATCCAAGAAAAAGTCTTTGACGGTGATATTGATATTCAATATTATCCTATAGATGATCAAGTAGTATTTATCTTCACAAAACCACTATGTATTATAAAGTTTTATAGATTTAGAACAATGTTGGGCCTCTCAAAGATGCCATTGAGGAGGCATGTGAATGAAAATGTCACTTTTTAATGGATATGTGCTCCTTTTCCTCTTTATACTTCTCTATTTTAAAAACATTGTATAAATTCAACCTATGTGATTTTTGTGTAAATATCACACTATATGAGTTTATGGTGTACCCAGTTATAAATATATTTTTTTGAAATGGAGGTTATTATGTTATAAAGGGATCAAAATTATTGTAAGATTATCTATGAGAAACTATGGGATGTATTCCCACTATCATGCTAACCTAAATCATCATATGTGGTTTATGACAAATCCTTTTGTATAAAGAGGTGATATTGGCATGATGAAGGTGTTTTATTCCTTCAAGTGTTAATGTTAGACTAAACTCATTGTGGATGGTTTATGCACTATAATTCATTTGGTATAAAAATGTGACTATGACATGTATCCCCATTATACATTAAGGGAATGTGTTAGAACATTAGTATTTTTGGGATTAATTTAATGACCCACATTATTCCATAAAATAAATAATAAATGATATATTTATTATTTAAATACAACATAGTATTTAAAATCTAGTTGTGTGAATAATAAACTTATATTTTAATGTGATTAGTTGAAAATATGGATCAGTTGGTTACGACTATTCACACCCTTATAAAGTCATGTTTACCTTTGTAATATAATCACATCATGGAAAATTAAATTATAAACTAAATGTGTCTCTAAGCATTTTGTGAAGGATTTGTAAAGAGGAGAAGTGAGTTGAAAATAATTTTACTGGGTGTAATATGTTTCTCAAAATGGATACATGTTTTCTACCTCATTGAGGTTTTCCCACATTAAAATTATGTAAAGTGTTGTGCTATTGATTTACTTTACTTTTTTATTTTAATACATATTTATTTATTATTAAATTTGTTAAATAAAATGTTATTTTTTATCTATTTAATCCAAAATTGATGATGATTTGGATATACATGAACTTTTTATTCGATCATATGTTAACAAAAAATCCATCAATAGTGTCACGATAGATAATAGATCAAGTGATAATGTGTTCCCCATAAAAATCCTTAATTATATTAGTTATTATTGTCACATGGATTTTAAACCCTTGAGTATATACCTATATCTCATCCAAGTGGTGTAAAGGAAACATCTCTCTTATTGTGGGTAAAAATTTGTTGAGATGAATCTTTAGAAGGGCTAGTTCCCTTGATGCATTCTTTAAAGAACTCTCTTACCTATCAATTTTGGATGAAAAGGCTTAAGAAAATAATTAAGAAAGATAAAATAGGTGATGCATCAATATTGTATTTCCTCCTATGAAATTAACTTATACTACTTAGAGTTAAACAAGGCTTCTTTCACACAAAACTCATAATTCAAGTTGCATTATCACATCATTATTTCAAAATCTAGGTTTAAAGAAGGTATTTGATACTTAGGAGAGAAATGAATGATTACTTGAGATAATATATTCATATATCACTTCTAGTACACTCCTAAAATTTAAAATAACACTAATAAAGACCTATAATAATCACTATTTTTCACACTTGGTGAACAATCAAGGATAACATGCTAGAAAAGATAATCATCTACTAGACAAGACCAACAAAATTGTAATGAAACCCAAATATACAATATTTAAGTAGGAAAAATAAATTGTTTATTTCTTTAATATTCATTAAATTACAAATTTAGCTAGGGTTTTACCATCAACCAAAAGAGTTACTATTTATAGCCTTTGAGAGAGGAGCAAGACAAGGGAAGTCTAAAGGTCACTTGGACACTTGTAAATCTATGAAAATAGGTTAAAAATTAATTATAAAGAGATATGGGAGGATATATCCAATTTTATAAGGACTAGGTGTGCATACAAGTTATGAAACTTATGCAAAATGTCCTAAAACTCCCAGTTTTAGCTTAGAAAACTACCTTCATCATTTGGAGCTATTTGAACATCCCACTACTAACTAGGGATAGGTATGATGCTTAGGATAAGATGGAAGGTATTAAATCATGAATATTCATGTATCGATTGTATTCCTACTCATCTATAAACTCTTATAAGGAAACCATCACTATCTATAATCTTAAAAACTCCCTTTTTAGTTACCCTTCACACTTAGCCTAAAAATGCCTTTAGTTTCCCATGAAAATCCATGGGAGGGAGTTAATTAAAACATAAAATACCCTTCATGGCCTTAGAGGCATTAGGCATGATTCAAAAAGGATCACTCTTGAATTTTTCACCCTTATGTCCACTATGCCAATTTTCACTGGCTGAAAGGAGAGCTCTGGTTTGGACATTTAGGAGTTTTTCCTTGGAAAAGAATCCATAGGGAGTTATTATAAGTATTAAAACTCATCTAAAATTTTATATAATCTTTAGATCCTCTCTAGAACCTAAAAAACATAGAAAATGGTGAGAAAAACCCTAATTTTCATGTTCATATAATTTTCTGTAACTCATCTTGGTGTAAGATAGCCTAAGGGATTCCTCTTCATGATAAAATATCTTTCATTAGGTTTTGGTTGAGGGTTTAGTATAGTTTTGAGCAGTTTTTGGTCTTAAGCTTTGTTCATAAAACTCAAACATTCAACCTACCTAAAAATTCCACAAAATTGATGTCAATGGACCCTACTAACCTATCTTAATCCCTTTGGCTTCCATGAAAAACCTTAGAAAATATATGAGCATTTAAACACCTCTTCGAGCTTGATTCAACTACTTCATGTTTGATCTCTTTCTTGGCTAGAATTGGATTTACAGTTGTTTATTCTACATAATATGAGTTTAATAGTGTGTATATACACCTCTTAAACATGCCTCAATCACATTGATAGTCTACCAAGAGCTAGAAATGAAGATGGACTACCATTTGGCACTAGACCTCCTCAAAGCCTAATAGGCTTAATAGGCTCCCTGCTAGGTTTGATTGATAATACTAATATATTTTAGGTAAGATATTATATTATGAATATTCACACATCATTTAAGATTAAAAAACCACTACATAGTCCTCCAAACCACATACTTCATCCTCTTTTCTCCTTTGCCAAATAGGCCTAGTGAAAGCCTACCTATTTAGACTGTGTGCATGAGTAATTAGTCACTTTGAGGAGTTTGAGATTGATCTAGTGCTTCCATGGAATAAATTTTCAATTCATACACCTTATATATTTTTATTGAGGTTATAAAATATCCACATCAAGTCTTTTGCCCATTTTACACTCACTAGTTTATTTTGACAAAGTATGATTTTCCATGACTCACTGACCTTTGAGACAAAATAGTGAGGTATAACCCTTATCCCCAAGTCAAAATGAATATTTTTATAGTTTTTCCAAGTAATTAGAATTATTTTTAATATTTTTTTTTGTTTTATTCCATGATTTAGGTGTCCAATCATCTCCAAATGCCTAAAACAAACCTCAAAAATCCCTATTTTCCTACATTTCTTTCAAATCCTCCTACGGGTGACCTCTTCAAGCCAAAAACGTGATTATATGTTATTTAAAAATTATACCCATATTAAATTAATTCTCATTTAGATTTTAAATCCATCCTAAACACTTCTCTTATATGGATTCTTCATATTCACTTATTGGGTAAAGAGGTTTCCTAGCCTTTTGTATGAACTGTTGTTCTTTAGCCAAGTGGGGAAAGCATATGATCAAATTATCAAAAAAAATTGAATTTAAAGATACATAATATCTTATTATGAAAATCCTAAATTTATTGTAATCCTTTCCCTCTTCCCTAGACAATCCATGTTTCACTTGACCTTCACTTGCTTGGACCCTACTGTGACTGTGTATAGGGTCGTAGGACCCTATGTAACTTTATCCTTTATGACTAGGAGATTATGGATACCATCATTGTACATTTGAATATTATTTAGGAATTATACATCATTTAAACCCCCCTTTAGACTTTTTTTAATCACTTTAGTAACAATACTAAATCTCTACCCTATTCTGAGTGAGAAACATGTTTTTTTATTATTGTAGGTGTGCATTGACTTGAAATAGAGGTAGTTCATAATATGTAAAGATTATCCATAAAACATGAGGATAAATTGATAACCTATCATACCTTATATTTTTTTTATTATCCTTGGACCCATAGACTAGGCTTTCCTTTCATAGACTTAGAAATTACTTGTTAGACCTTGCTTGTAAGTTATCATGTTTGCATTGACCTTGGTTATGATGCAAAAAGGCCTTATTTTGGTTCCCATTTTAAACACACAACATTTAAATTTACATAATCTTACCTTATATGGATTAAACACCATCCAAACCATGTATAAGTCACAATTGGTTCACCCTACCTATTTGAGACATTTAGGTGTCAATTAGGTTATTGTATAGAATGGGAATGTGCATAGGGGAACACAAACATATATCCTCTCCTCTGATGATCCCTTAAGATCTCAAATTTTATTTATCCATACTCAAAACTATTAAAACATGGAATAATGGCTTAAAATTTTAACATTGGGTGAAAAGGTCTTTTGGGTTACATCCTTGTAGGTGTTACTGATTGTTCTTAGTGTCTTAGTAGGCAAAATTTGGCCTCCAAATGACTATCTTCCCCTTATCATTCTCTCTTCAAACTTTTAAAATTTACTCTCCATGATAGAGATTGCATGATTCACATCATTATATTCTTTGGAACATTTTATAGGCATGTTTTATAAGGTCCACAAAAAGCCCTTAGAACTTTATTTTGCCCATTAAGGGAAAATAGGCCTAAACTCAATCTTCTTGTGTTTAAAGGTAGATTACACCTTCTCTTTCCCAATTGATACTTCATAAAGGTCTATCTTGAGCTTTCCCACATGATAGAATTTGAAATATAAACTTGTCATGTTCCAATATTTTGTACAAGTACTTTCAAGGCTCTGTAGTGTCACCTATAGGTGAATGTTTTCACACACAGGTAGTATGTATAACCTTGGGTAGTGAGTAGGAAAAATTTTGGTGGTAAGTTTAAAATAGTCAAAAAAAAATTAAAATAGACTCTTATAAATCTTAATATATTCAAAAATATCCCAAATTTTCCATCTCATCATGACATCATCCAAGAGGCTCCTGTAGGTGTGAATGAGTTGTATGCAGGTAGATTATGAGCAGGATTGAGGTAATAAACATATAATTTGGCCTTAAAATAGATCATAAACTCATATTAATACTTAAAAAATCATATTCACATTATCATGGATACAAAACAATAATTAACACATCCCATTTAATGTGAAATTGTCTTCCCAACAACTGTATGCAAGCATATTCATGGCAGACTAAAAGGTAGGTTACACATGACTGCAACTCCTAGAAAATTTTCTTTGAAAGTGATATTTTAAATTGAAAGGAGGTTAATATAATTTTTGAAACAAGATAATTAACCTATAATAACAATATGAAGCCATAAAAAAGCATGGAATTCCTAAAAATGGAGAAAAACTATAAAGCAACATAGAATGGACCAGTCTAAAAAATTGGGATAATTTGATCATTAAAAAAAATTTTAACATGAAAAAAATCATTGGAGTAATCATGGTATATATTCAACATCCTCTAGATTCCACATCAGTAGTTTGTTTTTATGGAATTGCTCAAACAAGAGCAAAACCTACAGGGTACATGAATGAATAGGAATATTTGAAAGGCTAACTTGTTAGCAATGGTTCATAAAGAAAAGTTGATAAATATTTTAAATATTGATATTAAATTAAAATTATTTGGTTATGATTTCATCTTAAAAAGGCATTTATCTTGAAACCCCTTGTGCTGACCATACCAAGTACAAATGTACAAGTCTCTTTTGTTTGTCAATGAAGCTAAAAAGGAGTATAATAGTTTAGGCAAAAAACTTACACTTATAGATATTTTTAAATGTGAATATAAGCATGGGTAATCTTAAGAGTCAAATTTAAACCTTTTCAAAGTGGCAGACTTCCCAAAGAAGTCATATAAGTGCCATTTACTTCTCCTTCTACTAGAAAACTACCTTTTATTCTACATAACCTATCATATTTTAATTATTTCAGTTAATTAATACTGATAGGGACAAATGGGTCATGAAATAATATTTTTTAACACTCAAATTTCCAAAAAAACTTGTATAAAGCATTAAATGCATCGTATTGACCCCTGAAATAACTCAAAAGGACATGTTGGCTAATGAAACTTCTGATCAAGGCCGATATATTATTTAATAACATTAAATGACCTATGAAACAAATTATGAAAAAATATTATGTCCCCAAAACATCTATAAAACCAAGTTTTTACTTAAGGGTGCCCTAATTTGACTTAAAAGTCAAATTTGGTCGATAAATTGGTGACTCATAGGGGTAGTATGCCTACTATACTAACCAGACCAATGGCCTTATCAGATTATGGTCCAAGGGAGTCAATTAATTATTGAATAAAAATATTAATTAATTTCCTAAAATTCAAAAAAAAACACCACACCAAGCAAACACAGGAGAAAGTAAGACACAAAACCAACTCACACATGTGCATAAGCACTTGGGGAACACAAGGAAAACAAAAAAATGTGTACAAGGAGAGAGGAGAACCTTAGTAACAATGTTTGAGATATATACCATTGAATAAGATATGAATATCCTCTCCATCCAACTTTGAGATTTTGAAGGCATTGTGTTGCTTGTATTAGGTGATAACATAAAGACCACTTCACAAAGCATCAAACTTTGTGTGTCTTCTAGGCTTAGACCTATCTTTATCCCACTTTAGGACAATGTCTCCCTCTTTGAAACACCTCTTCATGGAATTTTTGTCAAATTATCTCTTTGTTTGATCTTGGTGAGATATCACGGTTTGCATAGATTTATCTATTCTCACCTCAAGCTCTATCAACTCACACAACCTAATCTCCATGCTTTCATTTTCCATCATTTTTAGATGATAAGTGAGATCCCAGTGTGGAAACTCAAGTGAAATAGGCACTCTAGCTTCCCATAAACTAGTGTGTATCGTGAGTTTCCAATGGTTCTTTTTAGGGTAATCCAATCAGCCCAAAGAGTTGTCTTCAACTTGGAATGCCAATTCCTTTGGTTCTCCAACATTGTTCTCTTTATTATCTTGATTAGATTCTTATTGGTAGACTTAGCTAGTCAATTTCCTTATGGATAATAGTTAGAGGAGGTACTAAGATAGATGTCATGTTTCAAATCCCATTCATTTGTATTCATCCTAAAGAAAGCCAATGCATTATTATTGAAGGAGCTCCAAACATTTTCACTATACTTTCATATAAGTCTAGAACTAAACTTTTATTTGCTTCCTTGAAATCTATATCCTCTACCCACCTTGTAAAATAATATGTAGCAGTCAACATCCATTTATGGCTAGCACTAGAAGGTGGATTGAATAGGCCTATAAAATCTAAATCCCATTGCATAAAGGTTTGATCAACCTAAATTAGATGAAGAGGCAAGGAAAAAAAAATTTACCATCAAAGAGAGAAAGTTTTTGACACTTACTTATCCAAGCATGGGTGTCTTTGAGCAAACTAGGCCAAAAGTATCCAGCTCTCATAATCTTGGTAGTTGTGGTTCTTGGAGCAAAGTGACCACCAACTTTTCCATCATGAAATTCAAGTAAAATTTTCTCAATTCAATTTTATTTAACACACCTAAGAAGTCCTTCATAAACAACACTCCATAAACAAGTACATAATGAATGGATTGCAATCTAAAGTACCTTCTTCTATCTCTATCTAGGCATTATGGACACTCAGCAGTTTGAAGAAAATGAATCATATCTTGTGTCTAACTCCTCATTGATGAAGGTGCAATTTTCATAGAGTCATCATGGAGTGCCAAAATATCCTCTTTTTGTTCCTTAAAATCTGAAGTAAGATGTTCACATATCCCTCTTCCTTTCACTAGCTTGGTTGTCTTGATTTCCACATCATAATCCATCACTTTTGTGATCCAAATAGCCCTTTTTCATTCAAATCTATATGAAAAAGAAATTTTTTGACACTAAGATGAGGTAAAAATATGTGAATATTTTTGTTAGATAACATATGCCTAAATTTATTTAGACTTATAACAACTTAAATTACTTGCTTCTCAACATAAGTGTATCTTACCTCATAGCCTTCCAAATCTTGAATAAAGAAGGCAATAAGTTGATCCAAGTTTTCTTCATTTGATTGAGTAAGCATGTTAGATACTACCTCATCTTTTACAAAAGTAAATAAGTTTAAAGCCTCTTATAAATTAAGACTTGTAAGAGTTGGAGCTTGGGCAATGGCTTGTTTAATCTCTTCAAAATTTTCCTTCCTTATTCTAGTCCAACTAAACACTTCATCTTTCCTTAGCATAGAGGTTAGAGGCTTGAATAAATTGATAAAATCAAGAATGAACCTCCTTATCAATTAATTTTCCAAAATAAACTTTGCAAACTTCTCTTGTGTTTGGGAAAATCCAATGCCAAGATTGCACTCACCCTTTCAGGATCTATGGATAGGCCCTTCTTTGAGATAATGTGTCCTAAAAGTTTTCCTTCATGGATATAAAACACAAACTTATTTGGGTTAATATATATTATAAACTCTCTACATCTCTCAAAAATTTGACTAAGGTGATTGAAGTGATCCCTTACATCTTTATAAAAATTGTGACATCATCAAGATACACCAACATAATGTCATTTATTAATCTTTCAAAATACATATCCATTGAATGTTGAAATGTAGATCCAGCATTAGAAAATCCAAAAGTCATTTTACTATAAGAATATGTACCCCATTTAGTAGTAAATGATATCTTATATTGATCACTTTCCTTCACCAAAATCTGATTATACCTAGAATATCCATCAAGGAGAGAAAACATTTCACTACCTACCACAACTTGAAAAAATTTCTCCATGGAAGGAAGAGGGTAATTTTCCTTCAAATAAACTCTATCCAAGTCCCTAAAATCAACACACAACTTGACTTCCCCATTCTTCTTCCTAATAGGGACTAAGCTTACCAACCAAAATGAATGCTTAATAGGAAATACAATTTTGGACTCAATCAACTTAGTAAGGTCTTTCTTCATGAGAGGATCAATCTTAGGATTAATTGGCCTTTGTATTTTCTTTATAATCTTGGCATTCTCATATATATCTATGGAATGTTGAGCTAAGTTTGGGTTAAATCCCTTCAAATCACTATACTCCCATGCAAAGACATCAAAAAACTTTTTTCATAAATTAATGAAAGCATGTTTCTCTTCATTAGTACATACCTTCACAAGTGAAACAAACTTATCCTAGAATATTTGTACTTTCTCATAGTTTTATTTCTTATTATACATGCTTACCTTTTCTTTCTTCAACTAGTCATCATCATTGAAAATACTCTCGAGTGTGACTAGGCCTAAGCGGAGCTTGTTTGACTTCAATTTCACAATGTACCCTCCATATTGCTACTGTAGTTTGGACTGATTCTTGGAAGAAAACTCAACCTCATCATATAAGAAAAGTATTATTTATTGATCACTATCAAACACTTTCCATTTAGTTACATTATCCTTTATGGAGGGCCTTATAATCACCTTGAGATGTGGCTAGTTCTTATCCTCTCTTGTCCCCTTTGGAACATCAAATTGAGCTCCAATTGTTGCCAACCTATCAACATTTTTTTTGTATTCTCTTAGGATAGATGTGATTTCAAAATACTGGAAATCCTCCACAAGATCCCACACTATATGCTTATAGGACTTAATCAAAGAGTTCTTAGTCACATTTTTCCATCTTACTTGATTCACAATCAAATCACTATCACCATACACTTGTAACTCTTTCACACCTCTTTTTCAATCCCACTCAAGGCCATGAATGCGGGACTCATATTATACCACATTAAAACTACAAGATAATTGAAATATGAAAGTGGAGTAGTACCTTTCCTTAGAAGGAGAAACCAACATTACTTTACCACCTACCCTAATCTTGCTTCTTGATCCATGAAAGAAAAGCTACCATAAGGCATCCATGTCTTCACTTAGCTTCATCAAATTTGGCATGAAAGATTATTCCTCATGAATGTAATAAACCCCAATACCAGCTTCCTCTATGAATTTTTAAGGATCATTCTCATAATATTCATTTCCCTATTCATCCAAATACAAATCAAAAAATCCTTCAAGAGAAGATGTTGGAGATTGATCTATGTGAATTTCTTCCTCATCAATAATGGCATAATTTACAATTACCACTTTAGGTATGTAAGGATCTAAGTGATTTTTGTGGATAGGCTCTGATTCAATCTTCACTTTAGTACCATACTTTGTCCTAAAAACCATATAATACCAATTGGCTACCAAGTATCCACCTATCTTAGCTATAAACTCTTTTGATAAACAAAGTCCAAAGTATGGAGGTAAATCTTCCACAACCACATCATGAGGAATGGAAAATTAGGACAAGCATGTAAAATAAATTTCAATTCCTTGACTACTCCCAAGGTCTTCGTTGGTGATCCATCCAATTATAAAACTCCTTTAGCCATTGGCTCATATTTGAGGCCTAGTTTATCCACTATACACTTCGGCATTACTAAAGCACTAGCCCCACTATATACTATTCAATTATGAACTAGGAAATCACCAATAATCAAGGATAGATAAAATGGAGGAGTATTATCATTTTTCTTCACTTGCTCATCAATGGGCTGAGTTACATTCTCCATGACAACATTCTCGTTTCTAGTTGATAAAACTTACTTACCTAGTCCTTACAATTATTTTTGAAGTATATCCTTTTGTCTAGGTATTGTTAATTAATCCCATAGTGAAATATTCATATGTAACATCTTCATATATTCCACAACATTGATAAAAGTTTTTATCACCTTAAGAGATTCTTTGGAAGCACTAGTACCTTATGTTGTAGCTTGTGAAGGTGGATATGTAGGAGTAGGCCTTGCATTCTAAAACTTTTGATTTTCCTACACTTTAGGAGATAAATTATATACCCCCACTATTATATATGATATAGGAGTCAAAATAAGTCCTTGATTAGCCTCTTTTGTCTCTTCAATAACCCTCTTCTTAGACCTAGTGTTAGAAGCCACACTATATTTACATTACTTGAATCCCCCAAAATATTAATGGCAAAAAAATATCCCTCCAAATGATTTATGAGAGTATAATTATATTTTATTTTTCCGCTCTCAATTCCAATTTACATTCCATTTTGCATTGGCATCTCAAAAGTGGGAACTTGAGATGTTTGATTTCATTGCATTGTCATGTCTTGACTAGGCATTTCATTGGCATATACAACTTGCCTTTGACTTTGGTCATATGAGGGATAACATAGTTATTCTTGACCAAAGTTGTTTTGAGTGGGAACAAGAGCTTTGGAAGAAGAGACAGTGCTAGGATTCTAACTTTGGTAAGGTCTAACTTGAGTGATTTGACCTTATCCTTGAGAATTACCTTAAAAAAGAGGTATATTTCCTTGTCCAAACTAATTATAGGACTACTAGGATCTATAAATTTGATCTTGTTGCCTTTTGAGGGAAACCAATTCATTAGTAACACTTTGGAGTAAACTCTTGACTTAATGAATCTCATTTTTGGGAGCAATGGCAAAACTCTCTTAACTAAGCAAAAGAGCCAAGGTAGGTAATGCAAATTGACTAGGAGGCTGTAAATCAAGGAATAATGGCATTGATGGCCTAGGAGAAATATTTCCTAATTAAACAAGACAATTCTTAGAATTGATGGCTATCTCATAGGTAGCAACGAGTGTATTCCCACCCATGGATTGGATCATCATGGCTACATTACTTTTCAATGCTTTTAAATAGTATAAGAAGGCATAGTTTGGAGTAGGTATAACAAGGGATGGGATCTTATCCCATGTTTATTAAAATGTAATGTTAAAATCTTGAATAAACTCTTTTGGTTCCCTCTTGATAGTGTTTAATTGTTTAGCTAGTGATATACGATCATTTTTTTCTCCAAATCTCTTAGTCAATAGATCTCCTCGTTTATCCCATGAACCAATAAATTTTTTAAGTAGAGACCCATACCAATCTAAGGCCTTCCCTTTGAAAGACAATGTCAATAACCTTATTTCCACATTCTCTTAGGTGATATTATGGATATTATATCAATTTTCTATATATCTAATGTGTTCAATGGTAGTAATAGGACCTTCTCCACTAAAATGTGGAACACTCTTGAGGGCTACTCCTGGAATTTGGTCATATTGGGAAAGATTCAAAGGAGATGATATATTAAAGGCAACAAAAGGTTAGTTTCTATCCATCATGTAATGTGAACTATGAGTATTAGGGGTTGAACTAAACAAGAACTTAAACTTCTTAAACACGAACTCTCTTGAATAAGGATTAGTATTCACAAACCTAAACCGTTTGACATAATACAAAGGTAATGACACAAACTCAAAGGGCATACCTTTAGTATTAGACCTAGTGGTCACCTTTAGTATCAAAATTAGGTATTGGTCAGCAACTAAAGATTTAAAATATTTAGTGGAGTCACTGGGTACTAAATGTAGATGTTCTTGTAGCTGTAACTATGCCAAGACCAACACCAATATTGGATAAGCTTCTAGGACTTAGGGTCCCATTGGGCATGCCAAAAACTATTTTCACTTATATTTTCACCCCTTGAGGAGATTCCTAGCTCTCCTCATCCCAGTGTCACAATGAAAACATCTCTCATGCTATGGGTAACATTTGTTGAGATGAATCTCTAGAAGGGCTAGTTCCCTTGATGCATTCCTTGAAGAACACTCTTAATTATCAATTTTGGATGAAAAGGGTTAAAAAAAATTAATAAAGATAAAATATGTGATGCACCCATATTTTATTTCCTCCTATGAATTAAACTTATACTACTTAGAGTTAAACAATGCTTCTTTCACACAAAACTCACAATTCAAGTTGCATTGTCACAACATTATTTCATAAGCTAGGTTTAAGAAGGTATTTGATAATTAGGAGAGAAAATAATGATTCCTTGATAGAATATAGTCATATATCACTTATAAGACACTCTTAAACTTGAAAATAACACTGAAAAAGACCTATAACAATCACTCTTTTGCACACTTGGTGAACAATCAAGGGTAACATTCTAGAAAAGATCATCTTCTACCAAACAAGACCAATAATATTGTAATGACACCCAATTTTACAAAATGTAAGTAGAAAAAATAAATTTATTATTTATTTAATATTCGTTCAAGTATAAATTTTACTAGGGTTTCACAATCAACCAATGAAGGATGCTCAAAAGAGCCAAAAGAATCAATATTTATAGCCTTTGACAAAGGAGACAGACAAAGGAAGTCAAAAGGTCACTTAGACACTTGTTAATATGATAAAAGAGGTTAAAAATTCATGAGAAAAAGTTATGGGATGAACCATTCAATTTTAGGAGGACCAAGTGTCCATAAAAGTCATGAAACTTATGTAAAATGTCCTAAAACTCCTAGTCTTAGCTCACAAAACTGCCTTCATCATTTGGAATTGTTTGAACATCCCACCACTAAATAGGTATAGGTATAATGATTGGAATAATAGGTAAGGACTTTAGGCATGAATCTCTATGAATTTTTTGCATCCCACTCATTTGGAAACTTTTGGAAGGAAACCATCACTATCTAAAGTCTTAAAAACTCCCTTTTCAATTATCCTTCACATTTGGCCTTAAAAATACCTTAATTTTCCCATGAAAATACATCAGAGGTAGTTAATGACACATTTAAATACCCTCCATTTCCTTATAGGCATTAGGCATTCTTTAAAAAGGCTCATACTTGGAGTTTTCACCCTTCTCACCCTTGTGTCCACTATGCCATTTTTGATTGGTTGAAAGATGATCTCCAGTTTAGACACTTAAGAGTTTTTTCCTAGAATAAAATTTACATATGGAGTTATTATTTGTATTATTCCTTCCCTCAAACTTGATTTCATATTCAAATCCTCTCTAGAACCTAAAAAACACATAAAATGGTAAGAAAAACCTTATTTTTCATGTTGTTCATATAATTACATATAACTCATATTAGTGGGAGATAGCCTGAGGGATTCCTCTTCATGATCCAATATATTTCATTTCCAAACTATGTCATTTGGATGGCTCCTAAAGCTTGTTTTTTCCATCAGGTTCTGGTTGAGGGTTTAGTAGGGTTTTGAGCAGTTTTTGGTCTTAAGCTTGGTTCATAAAACTCAAACATTCAACCTACCTAAAAATTCCACACATATGATTTCAAGTTACCCTAATAACATCTCTTAACGCTTTTTATCCCATGAAAACCTTGGAAAATATCTGAGCATTTGAACACACCTCTTCGAGCTTGATTCCACTTCATGTTTGAGCTCTTTTTGGGCTATAATTATATTTTTAATGGTTTCATATCCATAATATGACTTCAATAATTTTTATTTACACCTCATAAACATTTCTAAATCACATATATAGTCTACCAAGAGTTGGAAATGAAGATGGACTATCATTTAGCACTAGACCTCCTCAAAGCCTAATAGGCTTAATAAGCACCCTGCTAGGTTTGATTTATAAGACTAATATATTGTATGTAAGATGGTATATTATTCCTATTAACACCTCATTTTATATTACCAAGCCACTACATAGTCCTCCAATGACCCTACTTCATCCTCTTTCTTCTTTTGCCAACTAGGCCTAATGAAAACCTGCCTATTTGGACTATGTGCATGAGTAATTGGTCACCTTGAGGAGAATAATACTGATATATTTATTACATGGAATAAATTTAAATTTAATACACATTATTATATGTTTAATTATGTTCTCAAATCTCCACATCAAGTCTTTTACCCATTTTACACTCACTAGTTCATTTTGCCAAAGTCTGATTTTCCATGATCGACTAACCTCTGAGACAAAATAGTGAGGTATATCCCTTAATCCCAAGGAAAAATGAATATTTTTATATTGTTTTAAATTCATGATTATTATTTTTGATATATTTTTTGGTTTTATTAAATTATTTATGTGTCCAACCATCTCCAAATGCCTAAAACAAACCTCAAAAAAACCTATTTTCCTACATTTCTTTCAAATCCTCATATGGGTGACCTCTCCAATCCAAACCATGAATATATGTTGTTTAAAAATTATCAAAATATTCAATTATTTATCATCTTTTAAATCCCTCAGAAACACTCCTCTTATATGGATTCTTCATATTCACCTATTAGGTAGAGAGGTTTCTTAGCCTTTTATATGGATTGTTGTTCTTTAGCCAAGTGGGGAAAGCATATCATCATATTATCAAAACATTTGGAATGTAAAGACACATCCTAACCTATTATTAACATCATAAATTTATTTTAATCCTTTCCCTCTTCTTTAGATAAGCTATGTTTCACTTGACCTTTACTTGCTTGGACCCTACTATGACTGTGTACAGCATCTTAAGACCCTATGTAAGCTTGTCCTTTATGACCAGGAGCTTATGGAGACAATCATGTTAATTTTTAAGATTATTTATTCATTATAAATCATGTCAAGATCCATTTAAAATCTTTTCAATCACTTTGGTAACAAGACTGAATCTCTACCCTATTCTAAGTGAGAAACATGTTTTTTGATTATTGTAGGTGTGCATTGACTTGCAATAAAGGTAGTTCATAGTATGTAAATATTATCCCTAAAACATGAGGATGAATTGATAACCTATCATACCTTATATTTTTTTTTATTCTCTTTGGACCCATATATTGGGATTTCCTTTCTTACACTGAGAAATTGCCTGTTATACCTTGCTTGTAGGTTATCATGATGGCATTGAGCTTGGTTATGATGAAAAAAAGGCATTTTTTATTCCCATTTGAAATAAAAAACATTTAAGTTTCCTTAATCTTACTTTATATGTATTAAAAACTATCCAAACCATGTATAAGTCATTGTTGGTTCACCCTACCTATCTAACACCTGTAAGTGTCAAATTAGGTTATTGTATAGAATGAGAATGTGCATAGGGGGAAAAACATCTATCCTCTGCTATGATGATCCCTTGAGCTCTCAAATTTTATTTATACACCATAAAAACTATTCAAACATGTGAGCATGGTTTTAAATTGTAACATTGGGTGAAAAGGTCTTTTGGGTTACATTCCTATAGGTGTTATAGATTGTTCTCAGTGTTCTAGTAGGAAAAATTTAGCCTCCAAATGATTGTATTCCCCTTATCATTCTCTCTTTAAAATTTTCAAATTTCCTTTCCATGATATATTCTTAATGACTCACATCATTATATGCTTTATAAAATTTTATAGGCATGTTGTATAAGGTCCACAAAAAGCCCTTAGACCTTTATTTTGCCCATTTAGGGAAAATAGGCATGAACTCGGTCTTCTTATGTTTAAAGGTAGCTTACACCTTATCCTACCCAATTATAATTCATATAGGTATGTTTTGATATTTTACACATGCTAATATTTTAAAGATAAACTTGTAATGTTCCAATATTTCGTACAAGTACTTTCAAGGATCTGTAGTGTCACATGTAGGTGAATGTTTTCACACATCAATAGTATGTATAACCTTGGGAAGTGAGAAAGAAAAATGTTGGTGGTTAGTTAAAAACCTTAAAAAAAATTTAAATGGAATCCTATAAACCTTAAGAGATTCAAAAATCTTCCAAATTTTCCATCTCATCATGACATCATCCAAGAGGCTTTTGTAGGTGTGAATGAGTTGTATGCAGGTAGATTATGAGTAGGATTAAGGTAATAGACATATAATTTTGCCTTAAAATATATCATAAACTCATCATCATACTTAAAAAATCATCTTCATGCTATAATGGATATAAAACAAGAATTAACACATCCCATTCAATGTGAAATTGTCTTCCAAGCAACTATATGCAAGCATATTCATGTAGACTGAAAGGCAAGTTACACATGAATATAAATCCTATAAAATTTTCTTTTAATGTGAGATTTTAAAGTGAAATGAGGTTAATATAATTTTTTTAAAAATTTAATGGACCTATCATAACCATATGAAGCCATGAAAAAGCATGGAATTCTTGAAAATGGAGAAAAATTACCAATTAACATAGAATGGACTAGTCTACAAACTTGGGATAATTTTCTCATAAAACACCTTATAACATGAAAAAAATAATGGTATTAATTAGGGTTACATATTCATCATCCTCTATAGTCCACTTCAATATCTGGTTTGTATAGAATTGCTCAAACAAGAGCAAAACCTATAGGGTGCATAAATGAGCAAGAAGATTTGAAAGGTCATCTTGTTAGCAATGGTTCATAAAGCACAATTTATCAATATTTACACTATTAATATTAAATTTAAATTTTATAATTATAATAACATCCCTAAAAATCATTTATCTTGAAACCCCTTGTGTTGACCATACCAAGTATAAATGTATAGGTCACTTTTGTTTATCAATGAAGGTGAAAAGGAGTAGAATAGTTTGGGAATAAAAATAACACTTACATATAATTGAAAACATTAATATTATCATGGGTAAGCTTAATAGTCACATTTAAACCTTTTCCAAGTGGTACACTTTCCAAGGAGGTCATACAAGTGCCATTTTATTTTCCTTATACTAGACAACTATCTTTTCTTCTACATAACCTATCATCTTTTAGTTTTTTCAATTAATTAAGACTTATAGGGACACATAGGGCATTAAATCATATTTTTTAACATTCACATTTCCCAAAAAACCTATACAAAGCATTAAATTCACCCTTTTGACCCCTAAAATGACTCAAAAGGACATGTTGGCTAATGAAACTTATGACCAAGGGCAATATATTATTGAATAACATTAAATGAAATATGAAACACCTTATGACAAGATATTATGTCCCCAAAACATATATAAAACCAATTTTTTACCCAGGGGTTCTCTAATTTGACTTGAAATTCAAATTTGGTCAACAATTATATAGAATAATATTTACATGGTACTTGTAGATTTGTGACAGCATTTGATGGGCATACACAAGATACTATTAAGATTATAGTTATTACTTTACAATGCATAAACGTCTCAAATACATTCATGATAATCAAGTGTTCAAAATTCAATAATCTAATATGAATATCCTTTAGAGAAAATGATGTTTATTTATTCTATATAATAATTACCTGGTATAATTATTGACCAACTTGGTAATGAACTAATTTATATAAATATAAAAAATCATCTTCCAAAGCATATTATAATTTATAATGAGCATGATTATATTACATAATAAATTTATCCATATTATTATGAGCATGATACAATTACACATGAGCATATTGAATTTGTTCCACAGAGCATGGTATATCTTCCTAAGTAAAAAGTCGCGCATACAAAGAGGCCTTCATATCCTAAGGCCAAATAAGTTATTCAAATAGTTTCACCATAGGTATATGTATAGGTTATTACATCTTCTTCTCCTACACATGAGGATACACATTTACATGAGCATATGAGCACTGATTCAAAGGCTTATATTATAACATATGTCTCCTATTCATATTCAAAAGTATTTAAAGTTTGTAATTTATCATAAGAAACCATTCCTTCATATAATGTAATTTAGTATACTTATGCTCATCTTATTGATGAGATTCTTGGTTTTATAGAGCTTTCCACTCCCTCCTATCCCACTATTTAGGCTATGTCTCTTAACTAGATACATTTTTCTTATATATAAGTTCTTTAATTTCTTTCTATTTATTCTATCCCATATCTAAGCAATCTTATAGCCCCTTGATTTTATTTTATTTATGAGATTCTTGGTTTTATAGAGCTTTCCACTCCCTTATATCCCACTATTTAGGCTATGTCTCTTAACTAGTTACGTACATTTTTCTTATATATAAGTTCTTTAATTTATTTCTATTTATTCTATCCCATATCCAATCAATCTTATAGCCCCTTGATTTATTTTTGGGAAATTTTCCTCTTAGTTTGAAAACTGATTCAAAAATTATAAATCACTTATATCTATAGCACTCCACTTGCTTACTATTTCATATATTAGATCTTATATCACTTACATGATCTCATATTATGACTTTTTACATGAGCACATTGAGCTTATTCCCCATTTTATGAGCATGTACATTCCCACATATCTTAACTTATTCTCATTACATTGCTATGACTCAAAGTTACATATACATTGGGGGCACAATGTTTGCCTTCCACCTTATCATGCTATGCTTTTACACTTTATTGAGGATTGTTATAATCCCTCCCACTTCCTCTATTTTCAAAGCTTTTATTATTATCACTTATTTTTAAAAAATATTTTACAATTCAAATATTATAAAAATTCTAAAAAATCATATATTCAAAAAATTTACAAAAAAAATCAAAATCAAGACCTAAGTAATTTTCAAATGTTATTATCATACTATTTTTCATATTTTAAGTACATATCATATTTCATATTTCACCACACAGTGCTTCTCATAAGGTACTTAGTGTGATACAATACATACTACCACATGATTATTTGGTGTCACCTTCCTTTATTACCCAAAAAACTTGACAACTTGGTGACATATCTACATTTTCCATGAATACTTTTATAGTTTTTATTTATCCACAACCTCTCTACCATGTTGAGCTACATATCATAAAAAAATATTGTTAATCATTCATTTTTTCACATGTATTACATGAAATATGTTGCTAACATTTATATTCATACATATGATGTAACTATACTACTCTCATTCGCTACATGTTTTAATTTACATTATTATTTTACTACATCTTATATTAGATTTACTTATTCATCACATGTGTGGTCCTTTGCCTTGTATGTTTAAATTCTTGATTGTATGGAATTATTATGCCATTTGTGTGTGGCCCTTGGCCTTGTGTATTATGTGACATTTGCATGCCCCTTGTATATAGCTTTGTGATCCTTATGAGTGACATATTATACAAATTATTTCCAATACTTCAATGCTTATTACTTCTTACTATCATTCCATGATGCATATCTTCCATCTATATATTTTATTATGGTGCCATGACTTATGCCATTTATAACTTATATACTATATTTATACTCTAGTTCTATGATATATATCATGCATACATTTTTTCTATTCTTCAATGATACATATTTATAACACATGTTTCATACGATAATTCACTACTATATTCAATAATTTGCATGCAATCAATTCCAACTATTAAAAGTGTTATATCTTTCATAAATGTTTTATTTTGAGATAAGTGACTTGAAAACTACATCTCTCATCTCAAAATGGGAGCTTCACAATGGGATTGATTATAAAATTAAAGCTTCATGAGTAAAAAAATTATATTTATGCCAAATATACAATTTTCAAATGGAAATATTATTG
The DNA here is from genome assembly GCA_037957365.1 of Torreya grandis. Lineage (NCBI taxonomy): Eukaryota > Viridiplantae > Streptophyta > Pinopsida > Cupressales > Taxaceae > Torreya > Torreya grandis. The sequence goes on from JARHVA010003305.1 coordinate 747,351, forward strand.
TACATTGTTAGATTATGGGGGCATGTGGATTGCATGTGCATCCATTCCTATAGTTTCAAATTATAAGTTTCAAAAGGCTTCAAAAGATGTAAAAGTTTCAAAAGGTTTCAAAACTGGAAAAATTATAAAATTTCAAAGTGAAAATTTTCAAATAACCTTTCAATAAATTATAAATCGATGGGGTATGATATTCATTCATATTCACAATTCTACCATGGCATTTTAAAAATTATCAAGTTTAAAAGTCTGCAAAGTTTCCAATAGAATCTAGATTTGTCTATAGTAGTGTGTTTTATCTCAGTTACAAGTGGGCCACATCAGAGTTTAGTGACACTCAATGTCTATGGGTACACTTTTTCAATATGTAATGGGCCACAATTCATGGTTCCACCCCTTCAAATATTTTACATAATATTATATACACTCAAGTGAGAGTTGGAGCATATAGTGTTTCTAACACAAAATTATTAAATATTTTCAAATTGATATTTGATCACTCTCAATTTTCTATAGTTCAACACTTCTCCAAATTTCCCAAAAATGGTGCATGAACTTCACCATCTCCAAAATTGCAATTCAATTTTATCACATTGCTCTTTTGAAATAGCAAATTGAAAAAATCATTTTTTTATTTTTGATATGAGTAAATTTTGATTTTAGTGGAATAGTTTCAAGTTTTATACTTGTTGGATCAATATACCCCCACTTTCTTGATTTTGCAAATGGGGGACCCTTATGAATGTTCAATAAAATTTGAACCTTGAAAGCTTGCTCAAAGGAGTTATTTCTTTCGAATTTCAAGATCATTCACTTGAAAGGGATAAGCTTTATATAGGCTTAATGATAATTATATGTTTTTGAACTATCTTTGCTAATGTTTTTTATCTTTGAGGATTGAATTGCAGGTTGCATATACAATGCTAAGTTTCCTTTGTAGAATGCCCTAACATTTAAATTCAAAATTTGGTGAAAATCTTAATGAAGAAATGGAACTTTAGGGTTTCTTGAAGTATCCCTTCAAAAAAATTGTCTTGGGACACTTTGGAATAAAGTAACCTTTCAAAAAAGGAGCCCATAGTTGATGAAGCTTATTTCATGTGCATCTTCACAGATCCAATGATTTACACTTCATTTTAGGATTTGATCTAATGATGTGAAATAGTTGATGGCTTTGATCTTCATCAAATTTTAAGTGGCCAATCAAAAGGGATTCAAGGGACCCCATAGCCCAAATATTTAGTCATATGGCCCAAAGAATGTATTTTCAATTTAAAGAATAATGCATTTTTCAACACAACATGATCACAAGGTTTAATCTAAGGCCCCCTAAGGGTATTGGATGATCTTAAATTTTATAGCCTTGTATCCATCATTTGACATCTATGAGGATGTTTTTGAAGTTCATGAGGATGTCAAATTTAAGATACTCTAAGTACTTTATACAATCTTAAATTTGATAGATTCACATCCATAATTTGACATCTGTGAAGACATTTTTGACATTCATAAGGACATAAAATTTATGATACTTTGAATACCTTAGATGAGCTTAAATTTGACAACCTCGTGCTAGTCATTTGATGTCTACGAGGATGTTTTTGACATTCATGAGGATGTCAAATTTAAGATAGTCTAAACTTTTAGACCTAGTAAAGGGATGTATCTCTTGACCCACAAAGGGATCCTTTCACATTTTTTACAACATAGGATCTTAGTATAATGGCTTTAACCTAAGTTTTTATCAAAGCTTGGGACTTATTTAATTTTCATCTTCAAAGATCTAGTGGTTTGTGCTTCATCATAGGATTTGATCTAACGGTGTGATATGGTTAAAGAATTTTCAATTAGGATAGAGAATAATGAAGGTGACCAGTCAAAAAAGACTTCACAGATTAGGATCAATAGGCCACACTCACTCACAGATCTAATCCAATGATGTGAAATAGAGGAAATTTTTAAAGAATAACGACTAACTTCTAAAAATACTTTCACGAGAGTAACATGAGTGAATTTATGAATTTTCCAACTCTATCTGTAGACATCAAAATCGTGTCTACTCCCTTGGTCATCCTCCTCATCCTCTCCCCCCTTGGTCCCCTTCGTCCACTTCGACACTCCTAACCTATGTCTTATTAATTTGAAATAATTATCTTATTTTAAGTTAATAATTCCCTCTCCTTACCACCTCACCACCCTTAGATACCCTTCTTTGGATTCCCTTCATTCCCCACATGGCCAATATTAATGCCTAGACCCCCATTTCATCCTCTCGCATCCAGTTAGCCACCTTTGACCATTTCTTCCTTGGACTCGCTGACCCCGCAGTTGGGAAAACGAACGAAAGGCTATTTTTAGCCTTTTTCTTACCTTCTAGTTGCTGATGTCAATCAACTTTTGACTGATGTTAGTGATATTGCTGGCATCAATTTCCTTCATAACTGCATTCCACCTCTAGAGTGCAGATCTAGTCTCTGTCTCGCATCCAGTTTTCTAATCTTTACATCCACCTTTTCTCAATCTTTTCAATCCGCTTTTAGACCTTCAATAATCAGCCAATCTTCTAGACCTCTCACTCTCTCTCACAGGGCTTCTGCACCAGCTACAGCAACTGCAGGGACTCTGCATCAGTCTTCTACATCAATAATAGGTACATCAACAACAACATGTCTTCTTCATTTCATTCTCCAGCAGGTATGAGGTAAGTATTTACTACTGCTTTCATTTTAGTATCTTCTTTTTAATCTATCTATTATTCAGCTAGACCAGACTTGACTCCCTCTTGGAAAGGCTGAGAGGCCTTCCCATATCCTTACCACCTCTATCCCCCTTTTCAGAACATACACTCCATCCATTGCCCCTGCAACTCTACCCAGACCCTTGCATAGACCATTAACAAGGCCCAAACTCCTTCTCAAACCCGTCCACAGCCCTGAAACCCATCTAGACCTAACCAGACTTTTGTCAAAGACCATCACCCCAACCAACGCCAGCCATAGAGACCACTGCCCCCACCGACGTCGATAGACTAACCGATGTTGGCAGAGCTTGACCAACCAATTCGGTAGACTAACTGACATTCACGACTGTGACTAGGCTGACATCAACATTCAGGTAAGCATTTGCTTCTATTTTAGTTTTAGTCTTTAATCATTTCAGTCTTTTATCATTCTATCTTTTATCAGACATTATCTTTATCAATCAGTGGGTTGACTTCCCTCTAGGAAGTCTTTTTACTTTTGGGATCAAGCCTTTGCTTGGCAGCCCACCATCTCCTCATCTAATGCCTTTCATGTTTTAGTCTCTTTCTTCTACAGGTGTCATCCTCCACAACCAAAGAGGAGTTCTCATATCATCTGGATAATGGTGCGCAAGACTTCATCTAGGTACATACAAGCCTTAGACCATTTCTTCTTAGTTTCTCATTTCCTCTTTTGAATGTGAAAGCAAAATCTCGTATAGAAACATTCTGGCACGCTCGGTGGGACCCTAGGGTCTTCCTTGGGTTCTTTTCTTTCTTTTCATATAGGGTGCATTAGGTTTCTCCTTTTCACCTCTTCCTTCTATCTCTTCCAAAAGACATCATAAGCAGGATTAAAAAGAACTCTTCTTTCTTTTCTTGCATCATAGACTAGTCAAAAGTCATACTCTTTAACCCTTTCTCCATTTGTCTTCATACGAACTAACATTTTGACTTGGGCTTAAAACACATTGCATTTCATTTCTACTTGCTTGCATATCTTAGTCCACATCTAGTAATTAACAACTGCATCATGAATTAATCATAGTCCACTTTATGTTACACAACCAAATCACTTGCACAAATCAAACATCTTAACTTACCTGAGACAAGGCCCGACTGGGATTTCATCCCCTAACGGATGCCTTACCCATCCTGGCAATCCCACTTGGATTTCACCACCAAGGGGAAAGCCCACTCTATTCTCTGGCAGAGGATAATCTCTAGGGAAAGTATATTTTGGCTAAGCAAGACCAACTTATCACTGGACTCATGAAGTGAGGGAAGCTTGCTCCTTAGCACTAGGCCATGTACAAAACCTAACATAGAGACTTGAGTGCCTAAACAAACCTAAAACCATCCATAGACAACCTCTTCTAGGACCCTTCTACAAGCCAACCTCCCAAACATCACTCTAAGGCATAAGCCAATAGGATTCTAAAAGTTTCTTCCTAGGGATTTAACGCTTAGGGTCTGCCTGTCTCTCTCTATTTTTCTATTCCCATTTGGTTTTTTGAGCTAGTGAGGACGTTTTTCTTCCTTTTTTTCCAAGAATCTTCAAATTTTTTGAGTTTTTGAAAACCACAATCACCGGCATCAGTTTTACCACCGACATCAGCCACCTTTCCTCACCGTCATCGATTATCTGACCGACGTCAGCTATCTATTCTCACCGACATTGGTTTTTCAACTGACATCGGTCACTGTCACAGTCCTTTTTTTTCAAAACAATAGCCTAAAACTTGACCCTTTTTCTACCAAAACCACATTCTAAGTTTTTGAAATTGAAAAAACACAGTGTTTAAAACTTGACCCTTCTTGCCTTGAATGGTTTTGACACGCAGTCAAACCAAGGCTCTTCTTGACCACGTGAGACATCAACCGCTTCCACCTTCCCTGTCCATAACCAATCCTATAATGGAGTTCCACTCAGAGACTGAAATAACTCCTACTCGACCGACCCTGACTTAGACCCCCATTATCCCTGAAGGGGACCAAGATTTTGAAAGATTCTTGGACCTCAATGTCAAAGCCCTCCAAAACTATCTCGCAAGAAAAAAAATGTGAGACCTTTTAGGTGAAGCGGCGATGGCATCAACACCATCTGCTACCCAGCCTTTTATGACTCAGACTATTACCTTAACCATTAACCTGACCATGGCCAATAAACAAATTTTGGCCTCCCCATCTATTTTTAGACCGACCTCCATTAGGGTTTCATTACTCCCTCAACCACATGCAATTCAACCAAGTTCTACATCATACCAGAACTTGATTGTCTCAACCCCACACACTCTTGCACCCATAAATGTAGGAGTGTCTACCTCCCCTTTTGCCAATGCCACCATGCAACCACCTTTGGTGGTATCTAGTCAACTTATGCCTTCTACCTTCATGACCCAACCACCCTTGGCCTCCACTTCTATCCCAATGACTAGTTATCAATATGTTGCACCCCTACAAGCACAACCAACTATGTCATATGCCCCCTCTAGCACCTTTCAAGCACCCTACAACCTAGGGGGCACCCCATCCACCAATTCATTAGTAGATATAATCAAAATGCTGATGGACAAAATGTCTAGTCTCGAGACCTCTATTTCTGGTTCACGCAATACCCTCTCATATGAGCAAATTTACAATGAACCCATTCATCCCTCCGTCTCGATCCGACCATACCCCAACTAGTGTGAGCTTCCTAAATTTACTAACTTTTAGAGTAAGGAAGACCTGCAACAACATCTATGAGCATTAAGACATGCTTGTTATCTCATAGCCCATGATGATGCATTACTTCTACGCATGTTCCCCATGTCACTTTCTGGCCCTGCCCTTGACTGGTATAGCTCTCTTACCAGACATTCTATCTTTTCATTCACTCAACTCGCCCAATTATTTCTTGACCATTTTTCTATCAATATCACCAAACAAGTCTAAATCATAGACCTCACTCCATCAGGCAATTTGACGATGAATCAATAGTCAATTTTGTCGCCCGTTGGAGAGGCTTGATTAACCAACTCTCCTTCTCCTTACCTCAACCTAAGCTCATTGTGCTCTTTTCTCGAGCATGTTCCAAGCACATCTCTTCTACCTTACAGATTTAAACATTCCACACTTTTGATGAAGCTTTCACCATGGCCCAAAAGCTTGAACTCTGTGCCATTGAAGAAGATAAGGTCAAATTGCGTAATACTAACGCAAGAACCAATGACCCTTCTTCGTCCAGACCTTCTTCTTCCCACTCCAAGTCCAAAAGAGTGGCCAACACTATGGTTATTAGATCACCATCTTTGACAACAACTGACCAATCTCAACCTTCTACATCTCTAAGCATCACCAAACAATTCCAACAATGGTACATCCAGCATTCATACACTCTGCTTGGAGAATCATACACTTCTATTTTGGAAAAACTCATCAAGTAGTGGGTCCTCAATCTCCCTCCAATCTGACCACCTCAATTCAACCCTTCAAAAGTCCTCCCTACATGGTATAGGGAGGCCGAATTCTATCACTTTCATCGCGTCCAAGGCCATGACATCAACAATTGTCAAACCTTCAAAAACATTATACAAGACATGATCGACAAAGGCGACCTCATCTTGGATAACCCGACCATGCCACTCATCAAAATATCGACATCTTTAGACACCCATTCCCAAACCATCCTCCTACCAAAAATAATGTCCAGACCATGACCGATAGCTCCCACGAGCATGACATACACACGGTCAACACTGTCTCACCTCTTATCCCTCACCAACCTCCTTCACAAGTGGAAGAGTCTTCTTCCCCTATTCATCCATCACAGGATGAAGAACTTTATTCTCCTATTAGTCCTCCATCTACCTCTCTTATACTGGAGGATGCCTTGACCATGCCAATGCCATTAGCCCCACATTCATCCTTCTTCCCACCAATGGAGGACCCTACCTTGCCTACTCCTCAACTACAAGTAGAAGGCACAATCATCCCTACCCTCTACCCTCTTGAGGAGCCACACTCTCCTATTTCTTCTCCACCAAGAGAAGAACTAGTCTCTTCACCCATTTTGATTGAGGAAGACCCAATCACAGTTTCTTCTTGCCTTTTGCCTGAGATTGCTACATCTCACTCACCTCCATCCACATCTGAACCCAAACCTGTATCTAACCTCCCCTCGCACAATAGTGGCCCTCAACCCAAACCAAATAAGACCACTAAACCACACCAGAGGACTCCTCCCCCACCTTCATCATTACCTTAAATTTTGGGCCTGCCACCATCCACTTTAATAGGAGTGCTTCCTACTCCCATATCTCACAGAGGCAAATTGCCTCCATTACTCTCTCAACCCATCAGACATACATTTCCTTCAAATCATCTAATGCCTATCACCACCCAAGTGCCATATACACGTGTGGTTACACCACCCATAAAAATGATGGTATGACCAACGCCTCTTATGCCTCTCAAACCAAAGTCATCAACCCCCACTGCAACAAGACACACAAACCCATTAGCAGGTTCTTATGCCTTATTGTTATGACAATTGTTGCAGTCTTCTCACATCAATATTCCACCTCTTAAACCATACCAATCTCTCAGACCAAAACCACCCTAGTTTGACGACACTCAGATTTGTGTGTATCATCACACACTTGGGCACGACACTGTGCATTGTTGTGCCCTCAAGGTTGTTGTTCACCAATGTTTGGAGGAAGTCACCCTTCTTCATGACCACATCAGCAACAAACCTTCAACACCGTCCCTTGCCTCTCAGACCTCCTCATCTTCCTCATCTTCATCAACCCTCAGATCAAGACCATCTTGGTTTGACAACTCTAAATTTTGCCACTATCATCACACCCCAAGACATGACACTGAACGTTGTTGCACTCTTAAAGTTGTCATTCATCAACACCAAAAAAAGGATACCCTTCTCATTAAGGATACTCTTGACCACCCCTTTGACAAATCATCAACACTGACCCATGCTTCTCAAACCTGATCACCTAAATCAGGATCTCCACTCCAGACTATGGTCCCTTTGCTACCTTTAACCCCCTTATTTGACATCAACACAGTCAATCTAACCACCAAGCCTCAACCAACCTTAAACAATTTGTCAAACATTTTCCCTAGCCACTAGGGGAATTCAATGTTCATCCAAACCTTGACCAATCATCGACCAATCTCGACCAATTAGCAACCAAATACCAATCTCAACCCAACCTTGACTAAACATTCAACCCAACTAATGACCATCCATCGACCTAACCCTAGACCAAACATTCAATCAGTCTTGACCAATCAATGACCATATCAACCAACTTCATATCCAACATCAATCAACATGTGACCAATCTGGAAAGAGGCAAATGGGGTGAATCTACTCCTAATTGACTTGAACCTTATCATAACACACAAGCATGGCCTAGGGACTTATCATAACCTGAGCCCTTTTATGCCTTGCATCTATGACCATTCTACTATTAGTCGAGTACTCAATCACTTGACATTTTACTTGAGCTCGTCCCTTGAGAAACCCCCTATCATTGTCATCCCTATTCCTTTTGACCCTGTTTCCCAACACTCATCAACCCTTTTGTCAAGAAATAATTATTTATCTTAATAAAAGGGAACCCTTAAACCTCTAGAGGCTCATCCATGGCAAAACTTTAGTCAATAAAACATATCAAAAATGGGATACCTATCATATCAAAGGTCATTCAACTCTAAATGTAGACTACTCCCTCAAAGGATAGCTACATAATTGCTATATTACTAGACTGCTCCCTCAAAAGATAGCTAGGCCAAAGTCATATCAAAAGCATTTAAATCAAAAATATAGACCACTCCCTCGAAGGATGGCTATGACTAAATATTGCTACAGACAGCACTCTTTTTGAAGCTTCTCGCATCGATCAGCTTCACATATATGACCACTAAGCACAACAACATCCCTACGTGGACTTCTTACATCGATCAGTCCACCCAAAAAAAAAATTGACTAACAAGCTCTTATGTCATGGACTTGCCTATAGTCGTTCTTGGGTCACCTATAAAAGGGGCAAGGTTCTTCCTGCCATAAAAGGGGTTACCCCATCCTCTCATATCACACAATCCTACTTATCACCCTAACATACTCAAGGGATTTTGAGCTCACTTAACATCAAGTGATTTGATTACTTCTCTAGCATCAACCCATGGTCAACGATGTAATGCATGAATGGGGCTCTTGGTTCTAACAACCCCTATCTATGTTGTCATTCTGGTTTGTGTCAATGAAAGAGCAATTCACCTTTCACTTATTTTTCACACTTTGGTCACATTGAACCAAACATTTTTCTACCCAACCAAACCAATTCAAACCAAGCCAACCCAAGAATTTTTAAACCAATAGCATGACATCATACATCATCCTAGTCCATTTCACATAGTTTTTATGGACACCAATACACATAGAAACTATCGACCAGACACAATTTATGTTAAGCATAAACCAATACTTACTGAAGCATAAATAAACCTCAATTAATTTTTGTCATACATCCATCATGAATATGGAAAATTGCTAACCAATGTTATAGAATACACCATTTGGAAAAGGCTGTAACATCTTCTTATCCTCATCATTTCGACACATGACCAAACCAACCTATCGACCAACTTGTTAATCTGTCTGAACTACATTAGTCTAAGGCCCTAACAACCAGGGCTATGTAAGTAGCACTCAGATGATAGGATGTCTTCTGGGGTTAGCTCGACCACCCTCGTTTGTTCATCTCTCTGATGGACAAACCTTATATCCTCCTTTTGACCATGACTTGACCTCAACCAAGACTAATTCCATAACTTTGACCCTTTCCTCCCTTTTAGGGAGAACTACATTGGCCTAAGGCCCTTCACACAAGGGCTATGAAGGTAGCACTCAGATCACATGACATCTTCTAAGGTTAGCTCAGCCACATTCCTTCATCCATCCATCCACCTCGACCAATGACCATGGAGATCGTGACTATCTCTGCAGACCACATTTTGACCCTCACAAGTATAGGATCGCAAGCCGGTTGATCCACACTATTTGTGACATATTCATGTTTTTGAGAGCACTTCCTGAGCCTGAGATACTTGGAACATGATGACCATTAGAGCTTTAGCTTAGATTGAATAACATGATCAGCTACAACCAAATGCTAGGGCCTAGTTATTTCAATTTTGGCACTCCTTGACCCTCAACCTATGACAATTTGACCTGACCATCTTGTGAAGTGGTATATGTGCAATCATGACTATTACAATGTTTGCACTCCATCTTCACCATTTTCATCCACTCTTAATCAAATCGGCACTTGATATCAGGTTCCCTTCCCTCGACTCCTACTTTGAGGGGGAATACCTCATCTCATCATCGGGGCAATCAACCTCTTATTTTTGTCTTGTAGTTCACTTGAACAACCAACAAGATGAAATCAACCTCATCCTACACCTGGGTAATCAACTCCTATTTTTATCTTGTAGTTCATCAAAAACAACCAACAAGACAAAAAGGGGCAAATGTAGTCACCAAAATCATGTCTACTTCCTTGGTCATCCTCTTCATCCTCTCCCCCTTGGTCCCCTTCGTCCACTTCGACACTCCTAACCTATGTCTTATTAATTTGAAATAATTATCTTATTTTAAGTTAATAATTCCCTCTCCTTGCCACCTCACCACCCTTGGATACCCTTCTCTGGATTCCCTTCATTCCCTACATGGCCAATATTAATGCCTAGACCCCCATTTCATCCTCTCGCATCCATTTAACCACCTTCAACCGTTTCTTCCTCAGACTCGCTGACCTGGCAGTTGGGAAAATGGATGAAAGGATATTTTTAGCCTTTTTCCTACCTTTCAGCTGTCGACATCAGTCAAATTTTGACTGACGTCAGTGATATTGCCGGTGTCAGTTTCCTTCATAACTGCATTCCACCTCTAGAGTGCAAATCTAGTCTCTCTCTCACATCCAGTTTTCCAATCTTTACATCCACCTTTTCTCAATCTTTTCAATCCACTTTTCAACCTTCAACAATTAGCCAATCTTCCAGACCTCTCACTCTCTCTCACAGGGCTTCTACACCAGCTATAGCAATAGCAGGGACTCTGCATCAGTCTTCTACATCAACAACAAGTACATCAATAGCAATAGGTCTTCTTCATTCCATTCTCCAGTAGGTATGAGGTAAGTATTTACTACTACTTTCATTTTAGTATCTTATTTTTAATCTATCTATTATTCAGCCAGACCAGACTTGACTCCCTCCCAAAAAGGCTAAGAGGCCTTCCCATATCCTTACCACCTCTATCCCCCTTTTCAAAACATACACTATGTCCATTGCCCCTGCAACTCTACCTAGACCCTTGCACAAACCATTAAAAATGCCCAAACTCCTTCTCAAACCCATCCACAGCCCTAAAACCCATCCAGACCTGACCAAAATTCTATCAAAGACTATCGCCCTGACCGACACTGGCCGCAGAGACCACTACCCCCACCGACGTCAATAGACTAACGACGTTGATAGACCTTGACCAACCAACATTAGCAGACTAACTGACGTCAGTGACTATGACCAGGTTGATAGCAACATTCAGGTAAGCATTTGCTTCTATTTTAGTTTTAGTCTTTAATCATTTCAGTCTTTTATCATTCTATCTTTTATCAGACATTATTTTTATCAATTAATGGGTTGACTTCCCTCAAGGAAGTCTTTGTACTTCTAGGATCAAGCTTTTGCTTGGCAGCCCACCATCTCCTCATCTAATGCCTTTTATGTTTTAGTCTCTTTCTTCTACAGGTGTCATCCTCCACAACCAAAGAGGAGTTCTCATATCGTCTTGATAACGGTGCGCAAGACTTCATCCAGGTACATACAAGCCTTAGACCATTTCTTCTTAGTTTCTCATTTCCTCTTTTGAATGTGAAAGTGAAATCTTGTATAGAAACACTACCATTAAATTAATAATATCCCTATCTCACCAATGTAAAACCCTATTCCTTATTCAATTGAGCCACAATTGTATTCAAAAAAGCTAAAAATTGCCTTGAGAAGAGCCAAAAGACATAGCAAAATCATATAATTAAAAATCATCCAAGATAATTAAGGAATTATGGTTGTAGCAAGAGAACAATGGTGAGATGAGGTAGAAGTTTACTTATCAATTGATAGCAAAGGAAGATGTTATAAGGATATAAAACTGGATGTGGAAGCTTTGAACAATGGTTTAAAGAATTGGTCTAAAATATTTTTTGTAGTCGACCTATTATTACCATTGGTTCCCAATGAGAAATGAATTACCATAGTTCTAAGGAAACATGAAGACCTCATGGAAATCCACTTTTTTGGACTCCACCTCATAATTTCCAAACTTGAGGTACTCCATTGTGTTCATATCCAAAATCTTATGTTTGTTGATTGTAAAATAGATGGAGACTAGATAATTAGAGAGGGTACATCAAATAAGGTTGACTATATATCTCCAATATATTTTTAAGGCTTATATAAGATTCCCAAGGCTCATATAGACCTCCCTACAATCATAGAATGGACCACTAAAAATTACTTAGATAATATCTTAAGACCATGGCTGAATAGGGGAAGTCATGTAATGATAAATCATAATGGTAGAATCTTAATTATATAATTTAGGGAGGGGATTAGGATCATCATGACCTTATTGAATAGATCTTCAGTAGAAGCAATGACATCCTATGTTAACCCCAGGTGGGTCTCCTATATTTATTTTATGGTGGAAGAGAAACTGACTCCACCTATTGGAGAAATGATAAGTATCCATTTGGGAAGGCATTTCAATGAGATTAAAAGGAAAACAAGTCAGCTCTTCACTATTATGTCTTACTTTTTGGATTCCTTCATGGCTTCTACCTTTTTCCCTACCATTAAGAATTGTTCTCCCCACAACAAGATTACAATTTCTCACCATAACTCCAAATTGCACATATTCATGTATGAGGACCAAATGTAATTCATTTTTGATTGCATATATCCCACTCTATTTGGGATAATGACTATAAGCCCAATGCCCAAGGTTCCCCCTCTCATTAGGCAATTTTTAGAGCCCATCACTAACATATGGCTCTATCTTGATTGTATAGTCATCAAGATTAAAGGAATCCAAACCTACACCTTTAGATTACTAGTGCATGTCCTAATCAAACTAGCCAAGAGTAAGATGGCTCATCAAATCCTTCATGGTATAGACCATGTATGAAGGGGAAAGAAGAAAGGCATCCCATGTCTCTTCCTAAATCTAATTGGGAGGACAATGATTCATGGATGGAAGTAATTAGAGATCTTAATAAGGAATAGAGAGACATTTTGCTTCCAATTGGATGACCTTAAGACATGGGCTCAAAAGGGCAATGTGTTCTCCCATCTAAAGTCCAAGAAGCTACATAAGATCCCTTATAAACATTACTTGGGTACTTATAACCACATATACACAAAGGCCACCAACTCTAAGGAAGTGTTAGCTAGATCTAAGGGGCATAGATTTAGATTGGAACATAGATTATAAAAGGAAGAGAAACCATTAGGGGAAAGGTGGAAAATTAATCCCTTGTAATACCACCTCTTACTTTCTACTTTAGGTCTACCATAGGTGCCTCAAGGTCTACCTCAACAATAGCAACTACCTTAGCATCAATTACCTAAAATTGAGGGACCTAGTGAACAAAAGATAGAACATAGGCTAGGAAAAGGACCTTCTACCTCAGATCTACCTTAAATACCCCCTTTTCATATGGAATACATTGACATGGTTGCCTTGGAGCCTTATAAAATAGTGGATGAGTTATTTACGGAGCTTACAGATACATATGGGTTAGACAAGAAAGATAATGATGAAAAAGCCACAACTAAGGTGGCACTAATTGAGGGCCTCAAGTTGAAAAAATAAATAAAGGTAAGGAGGTTTACTTATATTTTGTTCTTGTGACCAAAATAAAAGGGGATAAAGATATGGATTTGGTGCCTAGAACCTCCAAGAATCCCAAGTGGATTCACCCAACAAGTGAGGTGAACTTGTTTAGTGATAAATTTTCCATACATGGACCTGTCATCCTTGACCGATTCATCTATGGGAAGTTACAAAATATACCCTCTCAGATTCATTAATGGGATTTGAATAAAACTACTAATGCTAAATAAAATTATGAGATTCAACCCTAGAACTTAGATCTTATAGAGCAAGAATAGAGGAGAATGTTTGAGGCTGCTAAGGATATTAGCAAGAGAATGGAAGAACCAAGGCAATCAGTAGGGGCTAGTCTTGAAGCAAAAGAGGTTTCAAGATTTTGAAAGTGGAGCGCAAGGTGTAATTCAACCCTTATATAGTTACACTTGAGAAATTTACCACAAAGAAGGCAACCATTGCAACTGAAGAAATCACTCTCCAAAGAGTAGAACCATTTGTGGGACTCACCTCAATCTAAGGCCAGGTAATAGGAGAGAACCCCTTTCATCAATAAGATATTACAAGTATGGTGTAAGCCTAGTCATCAATGGCTATGGTGGGAATTAATGGAATAAAGCAAAGGATCTTGAACTTGGAGAAGGAGAAGAACTTGGAGGCATAAGCCTCATTATCTGTTCCCAAAGGCTTGCTGAGCATGTTAAATAAGTACCTCATAGATACCTTTAAGTGATTAAAGGATATCAAAATCAAGACAAATACCTTGGAACTTCAAGCCAAGATGACAAAAACATTGATACAATAGTGGGAAGAAACTAAAGACCAAGTAACAAAGTTGATCAGAGTACACATCATTAAGTAGCCCTTAGATTTAAAAATCATTAAAGAAAGGCAATTAAATGCCATTAAAGTGATCTTGGTGGATAAAATACAATAATTAATATCATGGTATAATTATACCAATGACTTTAAGGAGGAAGATAAAGACTTGGTGTGTAGAATTGAGAAGTTGTTAGGAGCCCTGTTGATAACCCCTTCTCAACCTACTGCCACTGGCATAATGCTTGATATGGAGTTCTAAAATAGAGTTGAAGCCTTCATATAGGAAATAAAGGATGAAAATAGGGTCCAATCAAATGAAAATAATTCAAAATTCCTTAATATCATCCTTAGAATAGAGGAGCAGATTACAGAGGCAAGGTGCCTGTAAGAGGTCACTATAAAAAGTGACAAAGAATATGATGCATTGGTTAAACAACAAGAAGAGAGTCTAATAAATCCCATAGTGGATGTCAAACTAATCAAATAAAAATACACCAGGGTGAAAGACCTTATTTATCCTAAGTGATCAAGGTGGGGGGGTGGCCTACCAACCTAAGACCAAAGTTAGGATTATTCTTTTGTAAATTATATATTTTAGTTTGTTAGCATATATTAATAATTTGATCTAGTAGGTGCTTGAAGGCCATATGTACTATGGAATTATTTTTAAAATGATATTTTTCCTTACCTCTTGTAAAGGTTTAAAGGAAATATGACTAGAGCACTGCCTATACCCTCTATAAATAGGTAGGTGTTACCATTTGAAAGAGAGAGAGGATTTTGAGTGATTTTATAATAGAGTAATTAATACAATTTTAATTTTGAAAATATTGTCTCAATTGTGTTATATTGTTTTTGATTTCTATCAATTTCAAGTGGATGTCTTGTATTTTAATTGTTCTTGGATAGATGAGTTATATTCATGTTCATGAGGTTTCTAGTTTGTGATTTGCTAGACTAGTTGAAGGATTCTAAGTTTACTTCATTTTATTTGCTCTGAATTTGAATGTTCTTATGAAATTTAGATTAACATAGAAATTTATTTAAGTAATCTTTAATTTTACTCATGACTCATATGTTATCCTTTGAATCTTGCCTAATTGTTTTATGAAACTTGTGCTTATGCTATGTTGCATCACTAATTCGTTAAATATATACTCAAATTGAATAGTACTCTATCATTATGTATGAGATTAATGCTTGCAATCACATTTCTTCTCTACCTTACCCTACCTTTTACTTATTTTTATCAATACTCACTTGAACTTAAGATCATTGTGAATATTCACTTAGATTATCTTAGAGTAAGAAGCCTTGATCAAAGAGACTACAAAACTGTAAAGAATTTATACCCTAGTGACTCCCAACCACCATATCAAACAAATTTTGTGGGCATCTCTCATACTTTGCTGACTATTCCACCACAAACATACTATTTGTCACAAACTACAACTCATGCCCTATATTCTTGTAATCCTAAAATGAGAAGTGTTTATTAACATTAAGGATCACTCCGTGAAGCAATTAGAATCATCAACAAGTGGTGGTCCCTACTGGCACTAGAAGTAGGGCTTATATTTGTAAGTAACATTATTTTCTCAGTTAAGCTTAGAGTATCTTTACATCTTTTATAAATATCTTTGCTCTATCAGTGTTTTTTTCTCATCTTTGTGCTTAGTAAGGCAAAGATCCTTGTTTTTTATGATATTTAGTTCCAAATCTGGTAAGTATAACTTTAAAATTAAGAATTCTTGATGCTTGAGATTAGAAAAATTTATTTGGTTAAAGATTGATGTTATCTTGTGAACTTTGAGTCCAATTCTTCAAAATGATGTAAAGGATGGCCATCTTTGCATGATTAGACATATCTTTGAGATAATTTAGTCAAAGATCAATATCCTTCATCATTTCATAAGTGATTCTTTATAAAATAGGGTTAATGTGCACGTTATTTGTTGTTATTTGTGGGAATTAATGTGTTACATCATATTTCAAGGTATTATTCTTAGTTTTCAATTTGGAATTACCTAGAATCAGGACTACATCTCATTTAGAAACTAGTGAACCTCTGCTTCAACTTGAGACACACTAATGGACTAGAAAGGATAAAGGAAGGCATAGATGTTCTAATTATTTTCCATATTCACCCTTACAAGGAGTCCCTTCATTCAACATTTGATTAGATATGGATTAGTTTAGAAGTTCTCCTATCAGTGTTCTAGGTATAGTTCATGATTTGCCATGAAATCTTGAGAAATATTTGCTTATTTTTAGTACAATTAGTATGGTCACTATCGAGAAACATGTCAAATCCTTTAAATCTACTCTCAGGATCTTAAATGTCATTCATGAAGATGTATCTTGTAGGTTATTCCTTTTTACCTTCAAAGATGCTACTTATGAATGGTTTTTAAACATGTCAGACAATTGTATCATTTCTTGGAATAATTTTGACACCATATTTATTGATTAATTTGGGAAGATCATTAACCCTTGTGTTACATATCATTAGTTTACTACCATCAAGAGAGATCCAAGTGAGCCTATTAGGTCTTTTAATCCTAGATTTTAAAATATGTTTAACAAAACCATAGATCATTATAAGCCTAGTGAACCTTTGGCCTTAGAGATCTACAAAGATGTGGATTCTATGACTTTTATATTTCTTAAGAGAACTATCCCATATATTACCATGTTAGCTCAAGTTTATTTAGAAATAGTGGTTATTAGTAACCAAATGTAGCCTTAAGGGCAACTGACTTACTCAATTCCAAATGTCAACCCATAAATGCCAACCTTGAATCTTTTCCCAGTTAATAACCAGAATGTTCCAGCTCTAAATCAAATACCAACTTTAACTATCTTTCCTACTAGTCATGCTACTCCTAATCAAAATTTAGGTTTATTAAGTTAGAAAACTACTAATGGATCTCAAGAACATGGTCAAAAGGCCCTAATACCAGTCAACATTGCTAAAAATAGTCAAGCTCAAACTTTTGATGCTCCAAAGAATGAAAGTGAGTCTCTACTCAAGATGGTCCAAAATCTCAATATAGACTTCTTGCAATTATAAAATTAAGTTGGTAATGTTAATGATAGCTCTAGAATAAACTTCACCTTATAAAAATTTAACATACCTAGGAATCAATTCCAGAATGACAACTTCTTTAACAAAAACAAATTTAATGATCCTTCTTCATCTAGTAAGAATACTATGGACATCAATCTCATAAATATTGCTCTACCTAATTATTTTAGGGTGCATGCCACTTCTAAGCATGGTAAGATAGACTGTATTAAACTATGTAAAGCTTTTGAATCCTTCCAGGAATATCTTGACAACTTTGAGGTTATCCCAAATAAGGACAATATTGCTAGTACATCTAGATCCAAAGTGTAAGATCAAGTACACATGGTAGAGACCTTTCAATTTTCCTTTCAGGAAGATAATGAACTTGATAATATTTTTGAAGAAATCCAATAATTTCAACCATTCCTAAAGACTTACCCTCTAAGGAATAGGGAAAAAATATATCCTTTGACTACTTCTACTCCACCTAATTACTATGGGACTCCCCTAGATACATCTTCAAAGAATGATCCTGAACCACCCAAAGGTAGTTCTTCTAAGCCTTTGCCTAAACCTTTGAATAAGATTGGATACAATATTGTTGAGGACATGAATAAAATCAAAGAAAATATCACTTTACATTAATTAATGAAAATAACTAACTAAATAGATCTTCTCTTGGAATCCTTGTCTAGAAAGCCTAGAAAGCCATTAAAGAATGATACTACCAACATAACTATGCAAGTGACCAAAGCATAATATCAACCTTTTCTTCTCATAGTCAGAGTGTTAGATAAGAATGTCCATAATTATCTATTAGATTCAGGATCTTTAACTAATATTATGGTAGATACAATTTGTGAACAACTAGGATTAAACCCAATCAAGTTAGACTAAGTGGTCACTCAACTAGAAAAATCAAAAGTCAAAGTCATTGGAGAATTGCTTAATGTGCATATTCAATTAGAAAGTGAACCTAGAGTTTAATAGTTTATTGAAATTCAAGTAGTAGACATCCCTAATGCTTATGGGTTACTTTTAAGTAGGGAATGGACCAAAGCTTTGAATACATACATGTCCACTGACTATTCTCATTTATAGCTTCCATAGAAAGGTGTTCCTAATCAGATAATAGTTGAGAGAGAGTTGAAGATGAAATATATGATAACTAATCATAATGAAATTAATGAGAGGGTAAACTTCCTTGATTTTGATCTTGGAATCTTCACTTTAGAAATTACACAAAAACTAGATTCTAAAACACCCCATACAACACCTAGATTATGGAAATTACATGTTGATGGAGCCAAATGCAAATCAAGGTTAGGAGTTCATATTGTGTTAGTAGGAACTATAAATAGGCACTACCATGCATCTTATAGATTGTAATTTCCTTGTACTAATAACTTAGCTGAGTCTAAAGCTCTCATCCTAGGACTATAACTTGACATCAAGCACAAAGTCAATGAAATTTTGGTCTATGGAGACTCTAAACTTGTGGTTAACCAAGTGAAGAGTATGTACCAATGTAAGTTATCTTACTTGAAGAAATAAAG
This sequence comes from Torreya grandis, assembly GCA_037957365.1. Lineage (NCBI taxonomy): Eukaryota > Viridiplantae > Streptophyta > Pinopsida > Cupressales > Taxaceae > Torreya > Torreya grandis. Next base: position 766,496 of record JARHVA010003305.1, read on the forward strand.
TTTAGGGCATGGGATTTGATCAATTCTTTTGATGCTTTCAACATCTTAGCTATTCCAAGGGAATAAAACAAGGCTAATGATGAGCTTGCTTCTATTATAGCCAACTTCATGCCAAATCAAGATTATCATGACTTTAGCATTGAGTTGGTACCTTACCAATTAGTCCCTAATAATGTTAATCACTTCTAAGTTTTCAATGATGATTAGTAGATCATTGATTTCTTGACCAACTTTGGGGAGTTTGAGGCCCATATCATTGATGAAGTGATGAAGATTCTCTTGAAAAAGAGCCTAATGGGAAGATCATCCAACTTAGTGATAAAAAAATACCTAAAGGGATGATCTCTTTAGAGAGGTTGATTGATCATGATAAGCTTACAAAGATACCTAAGGTACCTAAAGTGAGTGGCAAAGATTACCAACTAGTAAATCTTAGTCCATGAGACCAACCTCAACCAGTGAACATAGGGAAAGCATGCACTGAAATGGAAAATAAGAAAAAAAGAGAATTTCTCATAAATTACAAAGATGTCATTGATTGGTCTTATGAATACCTAAAGATATGTGATCCAAGATTCATAACTCATACAATACCTCTCAAAGAAAATTTCAAGCCTTTCAAATAAAAACAAAGGCCAATCAATCCTATTTTAGAACCTATGATCTATAAGGAGGTAAGGAAACTATTGGATGCAAGGATTGTCCTTCCTATCAGACACTTCATTTGGGTTGTCAACTTGGTTTTGATAAGAAAGAAGAAAGGGGATATTATATTATGCATTGACTTTAGGAACTTGAACAAAGATTTTGAAAAGACAACTATCCTCTACCTTATTTAGAAAAAGTCATATAAGTTTTCTCAAGACCATCTATGATGTCCTTCTTGGATGGATTCTCAAGGTTTAACCAAGTGTTATTTGATAAAGAAGATAGGATGAAAATATCTTTCATGACTAAATGAGGAACCTATGCCTATAAGAAGATGCCCTTTAGACTTATCAATGTAGGAGCAATATTTCAAAGGGCCATGGACCACACGTTCAAATGTTTGGTATGCAAATGTATAATCATCTATATGGATGATTTGATAGTTTTCTCCAAGAATAGAGAAGATCACTTCATGCACTTACAACAAGTGTTTAAAAGTTGCAGAAGGTATGGCATTTCCCTCAACCTGAAGAAACGTATATTTTGTGTCACATAATGGAAACTACTAGGCCATGTTATCACCAATCAAGGGATATTTATATATCCTAACAGAGGGGGGGATATCTCCAAAATTGAATTTCCTAATAGCAAAAAATAGCTTAAATCATTCTTTGGGAAAATTAACTTTGTAAGAAAATTCATCTTAGGCTTTGCTAAAATTGTGAAGCCTTTGAATGACATGTTGAAGTAGTATTCCAAGATTTCTTGGAATGAACAATCTAAGAATGCCTTCACTAACATTAAAAGGGTTATCACTGAAACTCTAGTCCTCATAAGTACTAAATTCTCAAAGGATTTCTATCTATACTCATTTGCCTTTGAACATACTATGGCTGTAGTACTGACTCAAAAGATTGATGGGAATGATCATGTCATAGCTTTTATGAGAACCAATTTCAATAATGTTGAAGGTAACTATTCTATGATTGAAAAAAAAACTTATGCATTGGTGAAAGTAGTCAATATATTCAATAATTATACCCTTAGGAACAAGGTACATGCCATATTACGAGACCTAGCTACGAAGCTTATGCTGACTCAAAATAAACTTAGAGAAAGAAGAGGCAAATGGATGTCGATTATACAAGAATGTAACATCAAAATAAATATTTCCAAGCTGGTAAGGTGCCAAGGCTTATTTTAAATGATTACCAATATAAACCCTAAGCTTCATGTCATGTAAGTTGACCAGTAAAACTTCCAGCTTAATGAGTGGTATGACCCTATCATCCACTTACTTATCAATGTTATTTCTCCCCTAAGACTTAAAAGAGATCAAAGGAGAGACTTTAGGCTCAAAAAAACTCATTACCTCATCAAGAGTAGAGTCTTATATGAAAGGAAATTTGAGGGAGTTTAATTAATATGTGTATCCAAAGAAGAAGCAGCTCAAGTCATGATTACCTTCCATGAGAAGTTAGGAAATGGACACCCTTTAGGAAGAACCCCAACTCAATATATCCTTAGATCTTGGTACTATTTTCCTACCCTCTTCAAAGATGCTAAAAATCATGTGAGGGAGTGCCATGCATGCTAGATATTCAACACAAAAGAGCCAAAGGTAGTTATGCCTTTACAACTTGTGATAGTTGACAAACCCTTTGCATAATGGGGGTTAGACTTTATAGGGGTGTTCAACCCCAATTATCCTAAAGGACATAAGTTTGTCCTTACTACTACTAAGTATTGTACAATATGGAGTGAATATGTTTCCAACAAACATTGTAGGGTAGAAGAGGTAATTAACTTCATTGAAGAAAACATTTGCACAAGATTTGGAACCCCGCTCTATTTGGTCTATGATAATGGATCTACATTCACTTCTACTGAGATGATTTAATGGGCATATGACAATGGAATAATTATAAAATTTGCATCCAATCATTATCCCTAAGGGAATGGAGTCTTTGAATCTATAAATAAGAATTTGATGAAGGATATCAAGAAGTCTATGAAAGATAAACCAAGAACATGGAATAAGTTCCTAAAGTATGTAATATGTGTAGATAAGATAAGAATTAAATAGGATCTCAAGGCTTACCCATTATTATTGGTGTATGTTTAGGAACCTATCTTCCCCATAACCCTTAAGTTTCCTACATTTAACTTCATGCAAGAGTACATGGAAGAAATCCAAGACCTTACTACCGCAAGGTTGTTAGATATTGTTTAGATGGAAGATGCTAGGGACAAAGCATTTTCTAACTTTAGTAGATATTAAGCAATAGTGAAAAGGTGTTTTGATAAAATATCCCAAATCAAAGTGTTTAGGCAAGGAGACTTAGTCCTCCTATGGGACAAATCTTTAGAGCCAAAAGGGAAGCATGGTAAATTTACACCTTTATCGATTGGGCCATATCAAATTGCAGAGACATGGGGAAATAACACCTTTAAACTAAAATTCCTCTAAGGAGTAGAGTTCATCTTTCCCACCATTGGGTAGCACCTCAAACATTACTTTTTTTCTACCCCACTAGGAGTCTTCATGGAGTAAAAGTTGTAAGATAGTTAGATTAGAGTAGGTAGACTAGATAGTTTCTCTTATTGCTGTCCCATCTTGTTTTTCTTGTACATATTTTTTTACTTCCTATTTGTTGCTTTTTGTCATATGTTTGATTTTACTTGGTTGTGTTCTTTTGTTTTCAATAAGTCTTGTGGACAACTTTGCTTGATTTTTCATGAGTTTGCTTAAAATTCTAGTGCTTTGAAGTAGGGATATGAATCTCACAATGATGCAAATAAGTTGTCATAAAGCACCATGATGCAACTCAAATGCAATGGTGTAGATTGATATAGAATTTAATTATCATGACAAGTCCTAAGCATAATCTTAAATCAAGGTTTGGTTGAAATAAGAATAATTTGTGTTAGAAGAAAACATAGGATGTTGAGGCACATTTCATGCTAGCACTTAAAACACATCCTTTTCTGGAATAGAGGTTACAACTAAAAGTGATTAACCTAAGAATCAAACACTTGACCAAATCCTTAAAACTAGGATATATTGGTCCCCAAACTTTGCAAAAGAACCTTAAAAAAGATACTTATCACAAAATATATGGAAATAAAATCAAAGGTGATTTTGGTAACCTCCACCGAGGCTATGGGCACTTGGTTGGCAGTGGAGAAAGGCCTTGAGTGGGACTAAAGTTATCTCTATCATGGCTATGGATGCCTAGCTTGCAGTAGAGAAATGCCCAATCCTACCCTAAACTAAGAGTATTTATTCTCAATAGATATCCAAAATTCTCAAATTCAGTGTTATGACCAAAGGTATGACCTAGATGTTACCTTCTAAAGTTCCATGACAAATAGTAAGTGGAATCAAAGCACACACTACATGCCTACATTTCAGCATTTTGAGTTTACACTTTACACATGTGAGGTTAATTCCAACCAATATTGGATTTGGATAATGTTATAGACCCAATGGATGAAAGACTTATGAATTGATCTAAACCAGAGCCTTAGGTTCTAACATATTTCTATGTTTCCCCTGTGAGTCACCATTTGTTAGATCAACACACCCCCACCTTCTTACTTTTGCAAATAGGGGACCCTTATGAATTTTTAATAATATCTTAACCTTGAAAGATTTATCAAAGGTTTTGTTTATTTAGAATTTTAAGATCATTCACTTGAAATTGATACACTTTATATAGGGTTAATGATAATTATATGTTTTTAAACTAACTTTGTTAATGTTTTTTGTCTTTGAGGATTGAATTACAGGTTACATAAAAGAGGCTATGTTTCATTTATAGAAATCCTTAACATTTGAATTCAAAATTTAATAGAAAGCTTAATTATGAATAGACCTTTAGTTTTTCTTTAAGTATCCCTTCAAAAAAATTATCTTGGGACACTTTGGCATAAAGTAACCTTTCAAAAAAGGAGCCCATAGTTGACAAGGCTTATTTCATGTACATCTTCACAGATCCAACTATCCACATTTCATCATAAGATTTCATTTATAAATGTGAAATAGCTAAGGGATTTTTTCTTAATCAAAGTTTAAGTGGTGAATCAGAAAGGATTCAAGGGACCCCATAGCCTGAATATTTGGTCACATGGCCCACAGAGCATATTTTTAGTTTAAAAAATAATGTGTTTTTTAACACAACATGATCACAAGGCTTAAGCTTAGGCCCCCTAAGTGCATTGGATGATCTTAAATTTCATAGCCTCACATCCATAATTTGACATCTATGAGGACATTTTTGACATTCATGAGGATGTCAAATTTAGGATACTCTAAGTACCATATATGAGCTTAAATTTGATAGCCTTATATCTATCATCTGATGTCTGCAAAGATGATTTTGAATTCATGAGGAAGTCAAATTTATGATAATCTAAATACCTTGAATGAGCTTAAATTGTATAGTCTTGTGCTCATCATTTGACATTTATGAGGATGTTTTTGATGTTTGTGAGGGCATCAAATTTAAGATAGTCTAAACTTTCAAACCTAGCAAAGGGATGTATCTCTTGACCCTCAAAAGGACCCTTTCAAATTTTTTACAACATATGAGCTTATTATAATGGCTTTAACCTAAGTGTTTATCAAATCTTGGGACTTATTTCATGTGTATCTTCACAGATCCAGCAGTGTATGCTTCATCACAGGATTTGATCTAATGGTGCGACATGGCTCAAGACTTTTTAATGAGGATAAAACATAATGAAGGTGACTATTTAGAAAAGAATTCATGGATTGAGATCAATGGGCCACACTCGCTCATGGATCTAATGCAATGATGTAAAATAGAGGAAATTTTAAAAAACTAATGACTAGCTTCTGAAAAGACTTTTATGGGAGTAACATGAGCAAATTTATGAATTCACCACCTCCACCATTAAAGTGGGAAAATCCCTAGCTCAGCAACCCAAAAACATATTCCTTTTTTAATTGATTCATAATTGCATTCAAAAAAGCTAAAAATCATCGTGAGAAGAGCCAAAAAACTTAACAAAATCATACATTTGAAAAATAATCAAGCCAGTTGAGGAATTATGGATGTAGCAAGACAATAATGGTGAGAAGAGGTATAAGTTTACTTATCAACTGATAGTGAAGGAATATGTTACAAGGATATATAATTAGTCATGGAAGCTTTTGAACAATGGTTTAAAGAATTGGTCTAATATCTTATTTATGATCAACCTACTATAACCATTGGCTCCCAACGAGCAATGAATTACTATAGTTCAAAGGAAACATGAAGACCTCATGGAAATCCAAATGTTTTTACTCCACCTCATAGCTACCAAACTTGAGGTACTCCATTATGTTGATATTCGAGATCCTATGTTTGTTGATTGTAGAATAGATGGAAACTAGATAATTAGAGAGGGTACATCAAAGAAGGTAGCCTATATAGCTCTATTAGCTTTTGAAGGCTACTATAAGCTTATTAGGGCTCACATATACCTCCATGCAATCAAGGAATGGACCACTAATAATGACTTAGATAATATCTTAAGACCATGGCTGAATAGGGGAACTCATGTAATGATAAATCATAATGGTATAATCCCAATTGTAAAATTTAGGGAGGGGATCAAGATCATCTTGACCTTGTTGAATACAACTTGAGGGGTAGTAATCACATCCTATGTTGACCCTAGGTGGGTATCATATATCTATTTTATGGTGGAAGAGAAACTGACTCCACCTATTAGAGAAATGATAAGTATCCATTTGGGAAGGTAGTTTAATGGGACTAAAAGGAAAATGAGTCATCTCTTCACTATGATGTCTTACTTGATGGATTCCTTCATGTCTTCTATATTTTTCCTTGCCATTAGGAATTGGTCTTCCCATAATAAGATTATAATTTCTCACCATAACTCTAAATTGCACATATTCAAGTATGAGGACCACATGCAATTCATTTATGATTACATATATCTCACTCTAGTTAGGATAATTACTATAATCCTAATGCCTAGGGTTACCCCTCTTATTAGGTAGTTTATAGAGCCCATATGTGAAATATGGCTCTATCCTAATTGTATATTCATCAAGATTAAAGGAATCCAAACCTAGCCCTTCAAATTATCAGTGTATGTCCTAATCAAACTAGATAAAAGTGAGATTTCTCATCAAATCCTTCATGGTATAGACCATGTATGCAAGGAAAAGAAGAAAGGCATCTCATGTCTCTTCCCATATTTGATTGGGAGGAAAATGGTTCATGCATGGAAGCAATTAGAGATCTTAGCAAGGAATAGAGAGACATTTTGCTTCTAATTGGATGACCTTAAGACATGGGATATAAATGGTAATGTGCTCTCCTATCTATAGTCTAATAAGCTACATAAGATCCCTTATGAACATCAATTAGGTCTTTATGACCATATATACACAAAGGTAACTAACTTTGAGGAAGTGCTCACTAGATTTAAGGGGTGTGGATTTAGATTGGAACATAGATTACAAAGGGAAGAGAAACCATTATAATAAAGGTGGAAAATTAATCCTTTGCAATACCACCTCTTACCTTCTACTTTAGGTCCACCTCAGCAATAACATCTACCTCAGTAGTAAGTGCCTGAAATTATTGGATGTAGTGAACAAAAGATAGAACATAAGCCAAGAGAAGGGCCCTCTACCTCAAAAACCCCCTTCCCCTATGAAAGACATTGACATCATTGCTTTGGAGCCTTATAAAATAGTGGATGAGCTCTTCAAGGAGCTTGTAGATACATATGGGTTAGATAAAGAAGATAATAATGAAAAAGCCACAACTAAGGTGGTACTAATTGAGGGTCCTCAGGTTTAAGAAATAGACAAAGGTAAGGAGGTTGCCTTAGGTTTGGTTCTTGTGACTAAAACAAAAAGGGGAGATAGATATGGATTTGGTGCCTATAACCTCCAAGAAGCCCAAGTGGATTCACCCAACAAGTGAGGTAAACTTTTTTAGTGATAAATTTCCCATACATGGACCCATCATCCCTGACTGGTTCATCTATGTGAAGTTCTAAGAGATACCTTCTTAGATGCTTTCATGGGATTTGACCAAAACTACCAATGTTAAAGTCAATGATGATATCTAGTCCTAGATATTAGAGTTTATGAAGGATCAAGAAGAGAGGAGAATGATTGAGGCTCCTAAGGAAAGCAGTAAGAGAATGGAAGAACTAGGGTAATCAATAGGGGCTAGTTTCAAAACACCAAAGGTTTCAAATATTTTAGAAGAAAATCCCAAGGTATAATTCAACCTTGATACAACTACATGAAATAAAGTTACCATTAAGAAGGCAGCCATTAGAATTGAAGAAATCACTCTCCAAAGAGTCTAACCATTTGTGGGAATCACTCCAATCCAAGGCCACATATCAAGAGAGCACCCCATTCATCAAGAAGATATTACAAGTATGGTGAAATCCAAATAATTAATGGTTGTGGTGTGAATTTAGGGTATGAAGCAGAGGATCTTGAACTTGGAAAAGGAGAGGACCTAGAGGCACAAGTTTCATTTTTAGTTCTAGAAGGCCTGCTAAGCATGTTAAATAAGTACCTCCTAGATACATTTGATAGATTAAAGGCTATCAAAATTAGGCTAAATACCTTATAAATTCAAGCTACGAGGGCACAAACATTGATAAAATAGTGGCAAGAAACTAAAGACCAAGTAATAAAGTTGATCAGAGTGCACATCATTAAGCAGCCCCTAGATTTCAAAATCATTAAACAAAGTCAATTGGATTCCATTCAAGGGATCCTAGTGGATCAAATACAAGAATTAATTTCATGATATAATAGGACCAATGACTTTATGGAGGATGATAAGGACCTAGTGTGTAAAATTGAGATGTTTTTAGGAGCTTTATTGATAACCCCTTCTCAACCTACTACCACTGGTATAATGCATGATATGGAGTTCCAACATAGAGTCCAAGCCTTCATCTAGAAAATAAAGGATGGAAATTAGGGCCAATCCAATGCATATAATTCAAAATTCCTTAATATCATCCTCAAAATAGGCGAGTAGATTATAGAGGCAAGGTGATTGCAAGAGGTCACCATAAAAAAGTGACAAATAAAATGATACATTAGTTGAACAATAAGAAGATAGTCTAATGAAGCCCATAGTGTATTTTAATCTAATCAAAGAATAATGCACCAGGGTGAAAGACTTTATTCACCCTAAGTGATTAAGGGGGGTTGGTCCACCAGCCCAAGACCAAATTTAGGATTATTCTTTTATAAATTGTATATGCTAGTTTGTTAGCATATATTAATATTTTGATCTAGTAGGCACCTAAAGGCCATATGTGCTATGGAATTATTTGTAAAAATATAGCTATCCTTACCTCTTGTAAATTTTTGAAGGAAAGATGATCAGTGCACTACCTATACCCTCTATAAATAGATGGGTGTTACCATTTGTAAGAGAAAGGATTTTGAGCAATTTTATACTAGACCAATTAACACAATTTGAATTCTAGAAAGATTATCTAGGTTGTGCTATATTGTTTATGCTTTCTCTCAATTACATTGGATGTCTTGGATTTAAATAGTTCTTGGATAGATAAGTTATATTTCATGTTTATGAGGTTTTTAGTTTGTGATTTACTAGACTATTTGAAGGATTCTAATTTTACTTCATTTTATTTGCTTTAAATTTGAATGTTCTTATGAAATTCAGATTAACATAGAAAATTATTTAAGTAATCTTGAATTTTACTCATGACTCATATTTTCCTTCGAATCTTGCCTAATTTTTTATGAAGCTTGGGCTTATGCTATGTTGCATCATCATTGGTTAAATATATACTCAAATTGAATAGGAATCTATCATTATGTTTGAGATTAATGATATCAATCATGTTTCTTCTCTTCCTTACCCTACCTTTTGATTCTTTTTATCAATACTCACTTTAACTTAAGATCATTTTGAATATTCACTTAGATTAGCTTAGAGCTAGAAGACTTGATCAGGAAAACTACAAAATTGAAAGAATTTAGACCCTAGTGACTCCCAACCACCACATTAAATAAATTTTATGGGTATCTTTCATAATTTTCCAACTATTCCACCATAGACATACTATTTGTCACAAATTGTAACTCATGCCCTAGATTATTGTAATCCTGAAATGAGAAGTGTTCATTAACACTACGTAGAACTTTATGGAGCAATTGGAAGCATCAACATTACTTATCATGTAAAATTTGATCAATTGGATTAAACAAGCATATTTTTTTATAAATCCTCCCTAAATTCAGAAAATAATCAAAAAGGAAATAGAAAAAGAATTAGTTATCACATGATTAAGAAATTATCACCATCATCTTGTTCTTATGAATCTTATTTCCATTATTTTTTGATGTAACTCCAAGATAAATTGATTAATTGATGTATTTTTGGATTTTAAATGGTATGAATTCAATATTTTAGATCATGAAATACACTTAATGGATGTAAATGTTAGTGATAATAGATTCAAATTTCAAGCAAGGGATGTAATGACAATAGTTAATAGGGAAAGATAAATTAGATAGTATGATTGCTTCCCAATATTTCTATTCATTCCTTCATTAGTTAGTTTCCACAACCAAGAGCATAACATGTTTTATAAAGGAGAGGAAGGGTGAATGGAGGGTCCATATTCAAAGTTGGGCCTTGGAAGATTGAGGGCTTCATAATTTCCAAGCAATTTAAAATTCCATGGATGACAATGTATTAAATGATCCCATAAATTTAAAATTCATTATAATTTCCTAGAAAAGAGGTTAGGGGTTCTATGAGGATTAAGGAGATGTTTAGGGGGGTTAATAAGGTTTAATATAAGTGTTAGGTGGAAATTAAGGGTTAGGATTTTAGGAAATCCTAGTCATAGGCGGAAGTTAGGATTTTAGAATTTTAAATTAGTAAGTGGTCAAGGGATGGTATTATTAAGTTAACAGGATATTAATAAGATAGTTAATGGTAAATTAATAATATGATATCTTTAAAGGTTAGTATATTATAATAATTATAAAAGGTAGAGATACTATACTATTGACTAGGAGAGGATTAGTTAGTGAGTTTTTAGTTGGTATAATGGTGAAACTAGATGAAGAATTAGGGAAAGTAAATTATCATGAATATATTTTATCCCTCTTCGAAAGGGCATTATAACTAGATGAATTAAAAGGAGTAATGGTATTTCAAATTAAAACCCATGTACAAAAGTTAATAACAATAAAGAGGTTACATAATTACACCTTAAGGGGACATGCAAGGAGGAATGGACTGGATGGCCACTCAAAAAGACATGAGGGGTAGGAAATTGGATGAAATAAAAGAGGTGTTGGGATGCCCAGATGATTAATTAGAGAGATACATGTATCATGATACCCCAAGTGAGGATGAAATGGAATAAAATTTGAATATTTTTATAGGCGTATGCTTAGTCCCGTATGGGATCTCACCATGACAATAAAGAGTTACCTATTATGATGGTTTCCTAGGTAAATGTCTATGCCAAGGAAAGAGGTATATGGGGTCTACGAATAATTTAACTAATCCTAAAAAAACTACATATATTAAGGGAATTCATAAATTAGGATAGATACGAGCCACAAGATTGAAATGAGTCCTAGGGAAAGACACACACTAGAGAAAACTATGGGATATAATAAGACAAAAATGTGATGGATGATGAGAAGAGTGTAGGTCAAAGTGATTGATATAGACAATTTTTAGTGACCCTAAGGGAAGCAAAAGGAAAAGAGATAGGTGATGATATATACTTAAGTACATAAAAATTATCCAATTGTTACCTGCATAGTTTGAAAATACCTTAGGCCAATGCATTTATATCTCACAGGATGTTTGATGAGAAAAATGATGGAAGGAATGAAGGATGGATGGACATAAATGAGACCAAATAATTGAGAAACAATGTGATAAATGATAATTATGATTGATTGATATGATGCCCCCAATAAGGAATTATGCATTAATGACATAATGAGTTACATAGATTGATCAACAATCCTTGGGTGAGGACTCATGCCAAGAAGAGTATGATCAAGGACACATATAGCTATTAAAGACTAAAAATATGAATAAGAAAGAAAGTGAATTGGTGATAAAAAGGATTAGTAAAGGGGTAAATGGATGTAAAAGGGATGATAAGAAGGGTTGAGGTGGGGGTAAAATAGAAGAGTTGGGGTAACAAAACATTTTCACCCTTGGCCTATTAAAAATTTATGCTCTTAGACTTCTAACCATGGATACCTAGTGTGACTAATTAGTAGTTTGATGGGGATGGAAGAAGGAGATGAGATAAATTAGTAGGAAATGAATAATATATGATGAAATAAGGCATAAATTAGATAAAGTTGGGTGAGTGTAAATTAATGTTGGGATATGTGAATTTTAAGTAATATCAATGGTATGAAGTTTGAGCGATAGATGACATAAAGAGAGGGCACATGAGGACTAGGAAGTAGATGATGAGAAATAATAGGTAGGTACCTCTGATTTGTGAATTTTTATATTATTTTTTATGTAGTTATGAAGAGGTTTAGGAAATGGAAGGCATGTTGATGGGTAGGGAAAGTGTAGGACTTCAAACAAGGAAAATTTTGATTTTTGGCCAAACCATAGGTTTTGGAATGGGGCGTCAAGGTTTTGGAAATGGGAGGAGCCATGGGAATGACAATGGGAGTATTATGATTGTGTATGGTGTGTCATAAGTTTCCAAAACCATGTTAGGGGAAACATGGTTTTATAAAATCACCATTGGGTAATTGTGGTTTTGAAAAATTACATTTGGGGAATTATGGTTTAATAAAACTACAAGAGATAAATGATTTTTGTAAAATTGTGAGAAGGGATGGACAATTTTATAAAACTATAGATGGGGGTACAAATCTAGTAGTGATTTTCATGGGGAATTAAATGTAAACTTATTATGTTTATTGTGTTTAATTGAGTTATTTATGGAATTGGCTGACATGGTTCATTGTTGTACAAGAGGAGTCACCTCAGATTAGGTAACCAAAGCAAAAGAGAAGAATAGATAGTTGTGTAATAGGATTGAAAATAAGGGTAAAATTTTCAAGGTCATAATTTTCTAGAGGAGTGATGTAGTAAGTAATCATAGATTGGCATAAAAGGTAAATCCATATAAGGGAGGTGGAGAGGATAGAGCTAACTGAGGTGAGGGATGAATTTTAGTGGCAAGTGGTGGTTTTAAAATGGCATGTGACATTTTTACAAGGGTAGATTAGACAAATAAATATGCACACAACCCTATTATTATCATAGGAAACAATCTTACTGGGATAGGTTGTATAATAGGATGTAAAAATTATCATGATACAAGGCCAAGTGAAATAGATACAGTTAGTATAGTAATAGACACACTTAGAGTAGAGGGATGTATAGAGTTGAATGGACTAGATCAATTGAGAGAGTGGGTATTGAAAGAGACTATATGAATAAGCAATGTCATCTATCCATAGGGAACTAGTATTTCAAGTAAGCAACCAATAGGAGAGCCTAAAATGTGCTCAGTCATCAACACCATCTATGTGTGAATTAATTAAGACATCTCTATCACTACCATAACCTTGATATATTGTGATTATGGATAACAAATAATCATTATTGGCACATAACATAAAGTATGATGGAGGATATATATGATCTTAATTATGCACACGTATTTTATTATGATGATTAGGTGATAGTTATATATGTATGCTCAAATGTATAATGTTTGGTTGATAATTATGTTTAGGTGTGACATATTTATCTACACACATGTGGTGATGATATGGATTTGATGCTTTATTTAATGTATAAAATATTTTTTATTATTACTGTAGATGATATGAACATAAAATTAATGATATGTATGATTGTATGTTTGGATTTATGAGATAAAATGATAAATGATGCTTAGAGTATAGTTACATGGGCAGTTAAATATGTATGTACTAATATATTTTGAATCATCCACATGTACTAGCTTTTATGTATGTTATGATGCTAAGGTAAATCCTCTTGCACGTGAACCATGAATGAAAAGGGTAGTAAATGATGAGGTATGGGAGATAGGTCAAGTGATATTAGGATAGAATAGGATGAAATATGAGATGGTGAGGGATTAATAGTCCTAGGTAAACATGACTATTAATGAGATGGATAGTAGTAGTGTCTCAAATCCATATAATTTCATGCAATCCAATTTAATATTTCACTAGGTAGGATACATCACAACATTAGTACATTCATGATGACATGTTACCATGGTGCATAGATAGAAAAAAGGGGCCAAGAAGGAACTCTGTAGAGGACATATAAGAACATTTTATAATAGCTAATGGGAGGTCATAGTAACATCCTTATCGCATTTATGCCTAGGATAACAAGGTTTTGGTACATTATTAACATTATAGACAAATCAATGTTGAAAATTATCACCTTTCAAGATGCCATAATGGCAAAGATATATCCAAGGTGACAAGCATAACAAGTGGTCCATTACACTTAGTTAATTACCAGATGTAAGATAATTAGAATCAAACATGTATAATATAATATTTACAAATAATATAAGAAATAAATCAAACATAAATTATTTTAAAAATGTGATAATTATTTACAATAAGATCATATCAGGCATGTCATGTTCCCCAAAGACAAGGTAAACATTTTGGGATTTGGTTGAAACTCATAAAATAATATATGTGACCTTGAGGTGGGATGATTATGTGGTAGTAACATTATTTAAAAAGGATGGAAGATGGATGTACAAGTAGGTAATGGAAACTGGGGGATAATGTTGACACAATGTTGAGGTTGATAAAATAAAATCCATCTGGAAGAGTCAAGTCCAACTACCTTTGACTGAAATATGAAAAAGTGATTTATGATTCAATAGGGAAAGAGTTGATTAAATGATCTAGATAAATATTCAATGAACCACCTTAATTTTATATTTATTATCAAATTTCCCCATATTTATAGAGATCTTGTACATTCACTACTCTAGCATGTACATCCATATATACCCTTGGTACCAAGTTTAGGGGGAGATGAATGAATGAGTTGGAAAGTGAAAGATGATGGTAGTGGAATAACATAAAAGTAAATTGTTAGGTTGTGGAGCTAAAAGCTTCAACCTTTGCAAACTGAGGAACAGATGGTTGCTGAGTTCTACAGTAACCGGCGTCGGCATCAGGACCGACGTCGGCAGGGACCAGTGCAGAAGGCCACCGGCGACGGCAGGAAGTCGGCCGACGTCGGCAGAACCAGACAAGCAGGGACCGACGTCGGTCGCCTGTGTGTTCCAGAACTGCTCGTTTCACAGACAGTTAGTTAAGTGAACGAAGAGTTTGCATGTTGAGACCAGTTAGAGTCTTGTGCTGCGAGGACTATTGTCTAAATTAAAAGTCTAAGTTATTGTTTGAGTTAGAGATCTATTTATAGACCCATTGGCATGTATTGTATAAGGCATGAGATAGAAAGGAAGAGTTCCTTCTAGTTGTAAGATCTGTGAGTTGCAGGTTGTTGCAAGCTCATTGGGGATCTACATGTAAGTTTGGTCTTTGAATTGTAGGTTGCAGGTTCATGAGAGATCAGCTTGAAGTGCTATAGAGTGCTTGATGTACCGGCAGGGTTATTACTGACTGGTTGGTGAGGTGAACACCAATTCTGTGTGTGAGTTGGTTGTTGGGACCGTTTTTTGTGTAGGAGAGTGTGTGTGAGAAGAATTACTGAACACTTGAGGTGTGGCGAATCTCTGTAAGGTGAAAGAGTGTGGCGGCTCTTTGTTGTATTCTTTTCTGTTAGTGTTAATACAAGATAGTGTATTGTCTCTCATATTCTGTGCTATTGGTGAATTCTAGTTACTTGTGTTTCTGGTTATTTCCGCATATTCAATTGCTTATACTTGGTAATCATACTGTGCTTTTTCTGAGAAGCAAGATCCCAACTAGTGGCATCAGAGCATGTTTGTTGTTCTAGATTCCTATCAACCGGTATCAGAGCCTTGGTTGTAAGTTCTTAAGCTTGATACCATCAATCGGTATCAGAGCTTTTGGTTGGGATACTAACAGATTGGTGTAGATCTGGGTAGTGTGTTTTGATTACAGGTTACTCACAGGTTTCTGTTTGAGTGGGAGTTGAGCAATGACAGAAAGTAGTCAACTACGAATGGAGAAGTTCAATGGCAAGAACTACCAATTATGGAGGATGCAGATTGAGGACTATCTGTATCAGAAAGATTTGTACTTACCGTTGGGTGGGGTTGCTAGCAAACCCTTGGATATGAAAGATGAAGAATGGGAGGTTCTTGATCGGAAGGCTCTGGGATCTGTTAGATTGAGTCTTGCATCATCTGTGATTTCCAGCTTATCACAGTGTAAGACAACGGTGGAGTTGATGGAATCTTTGGCAAATTTATATGAAAAACCCTCAGCTTCGAATAAGGTATTTCTTATGAAGCATTTATTTAATTTGCAAATGTTGGAAGGTGGATCTGTTCATAGCCATCTTAGTGATTTCCATGGTTTAGTAAACCAGTTAAGTTCAGTCAATATTGTATTTGATGATGAAATAAGAGCTCTCTTAATCTTGTGTTCATTACCTGAAAGTTGGGAAGGTATGGTAATGGCAGTTTCTAATACTGTGTCTCCTTCAAAAGACTTAAAAGTGGATGATATTGTGAGTGTAATCTTGAACGAAGAGATACGCAGGAAAAGCACAGGTGAATCATCTGGTGATGCTTTGAGTGTTGAAGGAAGAGGAAGGCCAAGAGAGAAGATAGAGCGTGGGAGATCAAGGTCGAAGACGGGCAAGAGATCCAAGTCCAGGTATGGCAGAATAACCTGCTGGAAATGTGGAAAGCAAGGGCACTTAAAGAGAGATTGCAGATCGGGTACAGATCAGCATGAAGAACATGAAGAAGAAGCAGATGCTGTAGGTTACATTGCACAGGATGCTCTGGTATGTTCTTTGGATAAAGTAGAATCTTGGGTATTAGATTCTGGTGCCTCTTTTCATGCATCCCCACATAGGGAATTTTTTCATGAGTATGTCCAGGGAGATTTTGGAGAAATTTGTGTAGGGGATGGTAAGTCTTGTCATATTGTTGGCAAAGGCAAAGTGAAGCTGAAACTGCAGACAGGTAACACATGGGTGTTAAAGGAGGTCATGCACATCCCAGTTCTGAAGCGGAATCTGATTTCTGTTAGAAGTTTGGGTGAAGAGGGTTGCACAGTAACTCTCACAGCGGACTCTTGGAAGGTTACCAAGGGTACACTTGTTATAGCTAGAGGTAAGAAAGTAGGTACACTTTATCTATCTACTTGTTTTACTGATTCTTCTTCTGGGTTATCTACTTCAGCTGTAGATTCGGAGATGTGGCTTGATAGGCTTGGTCACATAGATATGAAGGAGATGCTGGTTCTTGAGTCAAAGGATATGCTTTCGAATTTGGAAGGCATGGATCGTGGTTTCTGTATGCAGAAGAAGAAGGTGAGATTTCTTGAGGAATCCGATGTTAGTGACAAGAACAGGAAAGCCTTGGTTTTCAAGGAGAAAGTGATGGACAGAGTTCAGCACAAGGTGCAGGGGAATTCTAAGCAGAGCAAGGGTGTTTTGGACAAGGGTTTGATCCAAAAGGAGCTCGCGGGAAAAAGTCAGGTCTCACAAGAAAAACACAGAGACCGACGTCGGCAGGAAAACTGGCGTCGGTGTCTAGACAGGGACCGATGTCGGCTATGTGCAGCCCGACGTCGGTGAATCGGGGCAGACAGAGACCGGCGTCGGCCAGGGGAAAACGACGTCGGCGGAGAGGCAGTCGCAGGGAACCGACATCGGTCGGCTGTAGACTGAGATGTGACCGGCATCGGTCACTGAGACGAATTTTGGGTGGACAGCAAGCTGTCATGGAGTCTCAAGCGCCCATATGGAGGACTGAAGGTGTAAGTAAGTTCTTAAATTCGTCATTTCCCTTCTTTACACTACTTGTTGCTCACTTATGGCATAGGACCAGGAAGTTATTGAAGAAGCAGAACAGGTAGATCCAGGAAACAGTGGGAGCTAGGCTTGAATGAGGATGTGATTCCTTGGAGGAGAACCAAACAGGTGTTTTGGGTAGTGTGGCCAGCTGGAAGTAAGCACTGAAAGATGAATGGATGTTAAGGATGAAGAAGAGCAGAAATAGATACGTGAGATGGAAGATTAGGGTATTTGATCTTGTATTAGCTGCAGGGCAATGGAGGTTTGTTCATTGTGTTTCTCTTTACCAGGTTGGATAGTACTAGCTACACTATCCTATTTTCTGTATGATGTGCTTGTTGCAGGGTTACATATACAGGGATTGCTGAACTAAAGGTAAAGCTAGTTCAGGTGTTTGTCATGGAGGATCTGGGAGTAGCAAGATTCTTTGGCAAGAGTGTGTTCTAGAGACATGGAAGGTCATGTGTTGACTTTATTTCAGGATGATTGTGTGGAACCGGTTAGCACGCCGATGGTTGGACAGTTCTATGAACAGGGGTCTTGATTCACATAATGAGGTTGAGTGCATGGTATGTACTAAACTTGAGTTTTCCCAAGTAGTGGGAGTTGTCACAAGTTAGGAGCCAATCTGGGAGAGAACCATTGGAGGTCAGTTCAGTGGATTCTTACAGGGACTAGTAGCAGGTGCACATGCTATGCAAGTTCAGGTTTATTTCTACATGGTTGTAGATGTGGATGTGGTAGGTAATTTGGATGACAGGTTTTGCACCACGGATTTTGTGGTGGTTGGTCTTCAAGGATGATTTTGAAGATGGATACATAGCCAAGGTAACAAACTAGACGGTGCACAGGTACATGTACAGGTTGCAGCTGTTTATCTCCAAGTGGGAGATTGTTAGGTTGTGGAGCTAAAAGCTTCAACCTTTGCAAACTGAGGAACAGATGGTTGCTGAGTTCTACAGTAACCGGCGTCGGCATCAGGACCGACGTCGACAGGGACCAGTGCAGAAGGCCACCGGCGACGGCAGGAAGTCGGCCGACGTCGGCAGAACCAGACAAGCAGGGACCGACGTCGGTCGCCTGTGTGTTCCAGAACTGCTCGTTTCACAGACAGTTAGTTAAGTGAACGAAGAGTTTGCATGTTGAGACCAGTTAGAGTCTTGTGCTGCGAGGACTATTGTCTAAATTAAGAGTCTAAGTTATTGTTTGAGTTAGAGATCTATTTATAGACCCATTGGCATGTATTGTATAAGGCATGAGATAGAAAGGAAGAGTTCCTTCTAGTTGTAAGATCTGTGAGTTGCAGGTTGTTGCAAGCTCATTGGGGATCTACATGTAAGTTTGGTCTTTGAATTGCAGGTTGCAGGTTCATGAGAGATCAGCTTGAAGTGCTATAGAGTGCTTGATGTACCGGCAGGGTTATTACTGACTGGTTGGTGAGGTGAACACCAATTCTGTGTGTGAGTTGGTTGTTGGGACCGTTTTTTGTGTAGGAGAGTGTGTGTGAGAAGAATTACTGAACACTTGAGGTGTGGCGAATCTCTGTAAGGTGAAAGAGTGTGGCGGCTCTTTGTTGTATTCTTTTCTGTTAGTGTTAATACAAGATAGTGTATTGTCTCTCATATTCTGTGCTATTGGTGAATTCTAGTTACTTGTGTTTCTGGTTATTTCCGCATATTCAATTGCTTATACTTGGTAATCATACTGTGCTTTTTCTGAGAAGCAAGATCCCAACTAGTGGCATCAGAGCATGTTTGTTGTTCTAGATTCCTGTCATAAATTCCTCCAATTAAGAGTGATAATCAGGAACAAGATTATTATATATATAAGATTCCTCATGGTGATGTTATAAACCCATTTTTCATCACTATGCTTATCCAAGGCACCAAAATCCTAGTTTTCACAATTGGATGACTCCTTTTTTAAAAAACTATATACAATGGTGTATAAGTTTTTAAGATGAGATATTACAAGGCTTTAATTATATAACCATTTGAGGTACATTATGTTCATTAGTTCATCTATTTTATCTCCTTCTAATGTTTCTAATTGATATGCCCTAGATCTATACTTAGCAATGATAACATATGGCCCTACCCAATTGGGCTCAAATTTTCCTTTTATTATCTTGATTGACATTAGTATTATTTTGATTTTATTTGATAACTAGGTCATCAATTTAAAGTTTTGGGATCAAAATTTCTTACGATATTGACCTTTTAGCCTATTCTAGTATGCTTTAAGATGATCTAAGGATTTTTTACACTTTTTATCTAATAGTTCCCGCCCTTGTAGTCATCCAGTCTTATATGAGTTATATGTGATTATGCCCCTTAATGATATATATAAAGAGGGGATTTCAACCTCAATTGTAAGATGGATTCAATAACATAGACCAAAGAGTATGGATTGGCCTCAGTATGTGTGCAATAATGTAGGATATAACTAAAAATGATAATTAATTCCAATAATATTGACAATCATTTCAAGGATTTTGAGGAGTATTTTATTTGTGGCCTCATCTTGACCATTGCATTTTGGTTAATATGGAGATGAAAAATGTTTCTCAATGTGATACTTATTAAAAAAAACTTCAAATTCTTGATTTTTAAAAGACTTACCATTATTAGATATAAGCATTGAAGGGACTTTAAAGTGGAAAATGATATGGTTCAAAATAAACTTAGATATTTGATGGCCTTTGGTATATATGAGTGGCATAGATTCTACCCACTTGGTGAAATATTATGTGGCTATGATAATAAAAATATGACCATCTGATGAGGTAAGATTGATCTTTCCAATGAGGTATAATACTCATATTGAAATGGACCAAGGACTCATAACATGTTTTAACTCCTAAGCAAGATCATGTATGAGATATCCATGTTTCTGGTAGGCCACACATTTTTGCACATATAGGAAAGCATCATGATCCATTATAGGAAAATAATATCTAATCTAGATTAACTTATTAGCTAGGGCCATTCCACTAACATGGCCTCCATAGAATCCATCATGGACCTCCTTGGTTTCTAAAAGAGCCTCATCTAAGTTTAGGCATATCAACAAAGTCCCATCGTAGCCTCATCGATAGAGCATGCTTCCAAGGATAATGTATCAAGAAGAATGTTAGGTGAAGGATTTTTTTTAGTGGTGGTTAAGGTTTGGTGGAAGATTATTGTTATGAAGGTAAGTATAGATGTCTTAGTACCATGGTTGATTGGGATTAGTGATTTTTCATATTTAATGACAAGCTATAGTCTAACATGAGGGTATCAATAAATATTTAATCAATAAGCATCCTTAAATGAAATTTATTACCATGTTTAATAAGGACCCAATATTAGTCATTGTATCTATTGATTTGTTACTTCCTCTAGGTATATGTTCAAATGTAATGGACTAGAAATTTGTCTTCATTTGGTCAACCATTTGTTTATAAGCAAGAAAATTGCCATCCTTTATTTGTAATTATTCATTGAACTACTTGATAATGAGTTGGGAATCACTAAGGACTCGAAGATGATGAATATTCCAAGAAATGTTAATTTGAAGTCCTACAATTAATGTTTCATATTCAATGATATTATTGGTACATGGAAAATATATCCTAAAATATTTTGGAATAAAACCTCCATGAGGTGTGAACAAAATTATGTTAGATCCAGATCTACGAGTGGTGAAATATCCATTAAAATAAAGCTTCCAAACTAGTGATTCTTCAATGTTCAAGATAGACTCATCTGGGAAGGGACTTACTAATGGTTTTATATCTATTATAGGATCCAATTTCATTTGATCCATAATTATTTGGAACTTAATGGAGTTTTTATTTACATATTTGATGTCAAATTTACTCAGTATCATAATCCATTTGGTCATTCTTCTTGTTGAGTTTGGTTTTGATAGCATGCATTTAAATGGGTCAACCTTAGCAATGAGATTTACTTGATTGTTAAGTGTGTCATGTCTAAGATTTTGAGAAGCAAAGATGATAATTTGGCATGTTTTTTCAATGGATGTATAACTAAGCTCATATGACATAAGTGTTCTACTTAAATATTATATGGATCAAACCTTTCCTCTCTCATCATGTTTTGTTAAAATTGATCCTATGACACATGCAGTAGTTGATATGTATAAGAGTAAAGGCTTCAATATATATTGCTTGAGGTCATCAAATGATTTTTGACATCCTAAATTCCAATTAAAATGAGATTTTTTCTTGATTAAATGAATGAAGGGATGAAGGGATGACATTTATTAGATACTTGAGAGATAAAATGATGAATGGATTATGGTTTTCCTTGAAGACTACACAACTGTTATAGGTTGGTAGGTGGAGGCATGTCAATAATAAATTTTACTTTTATAGGATCCACTTCAATGCCTCATGTGACACTATGATGCCCAAAGTTTTTTGGAAGTAAAACCACATACACACTTCCTGGGATTCAAACACACCTTATATTCCTTTAACCTCTCAAAGATTCTTCTTAAGATTATGGGATGTTTTGCTCATGTTTTCAACTTGGCCAAAATATCATCGGCATAGTCTTCTATAATCTTATGCATCATATCATGAAATAAGACCATCATATCCCTTTAATAAATGTCTCCCAAAAAATTTAGACCAAATGGCATTACTTGGTAACAAAATTTTTACCATGGAGTAATGAAATTAGTTTTATGTTGATCTTTAGGAGAAATTTTTATTTGATTATATCCATAAAAACCATCAAGGGATAACATTTATTATCTAGGTACTAAATCCACTATCATGTTGATGTTGGTTAAGGGGAAGTCATCTTTATAACATACATTATTGATATATTGGACATCATTAAAAATTTAGATTATTCTTTGTGGTTTTTCAACAATAAAATATATTAGAAATCCACTTGGAATAGTCAATTGGATGAATGAACCCCACTTATAAGAGTTTTTGTAACTTTTCTTTGGCTAGTACTGCAACTTTAGGGTACATTTTATGAAGCTTTTATTTAATTGATTTAGCATTAGGATATACTACTATGTGATGCACCACCAAAATAGGATATAGTCCAGGAATGTTTACATAATACCGTGTAAATATGTCTATGAACTATTTAAGAAGCTTAATAATGATCTCCCTTTATTCAGGTGTAAGACTTGCTGCTAGTTTGACTATTTTAGGATTTTCTTTAGTTCAAATGTTTGTTTATATGATTTCTTTAGCTAGTGAATGTGATTGGTCTTGTATATATGTTGGGAGAGGAGGTAAGTTAAGATATTCATATAAAATAAATATATTTATAATTTATATACACAAATCTTGATATAGTTTTTTCTCTTCGGGACTTAAATGACTCAAAGGTAGGGCTTGTTCCATTTCTTCAGTGATTAGAGACAAGTTAGTTTCATAGTATTCTTATTCCTCTATTTGAATCAAGGATCCACTTTTTTCTCCAAACCAGGATAAATCATTTAGACTACTAATAAAACCCCTTTTTGGGTCTCCTAAAGGCATGTAATTATGAAATCCCAAATATTCAATTATGGCTTCATCACTTTGAAAGGTATTCAATTAGGGTAGCATAAGGAAAGATTAATGGTGAAGATGGATGTATTAAGTAAGAGGTTTGTGGCATCAAGGTCTTCATAAAGGGTATAAACAAAACTTGTCTCTATCTCTTCATCAAAATTTGACTCTTTGGAAATCAAAGTAAGTATATGTGGTGTCATTATGAAAAGTAATGTTGGGTGATTTATACCCTATATCAACTCACTTTGGATATATTTGAACATCAATAGGCTAGAGAATACCTTGTTCTACATGACCTAGTCCTCTAAACTTGTAGTTATTATTCTTGAGTATATTATATGTTTAGGGATATGCTTTATTTTGAAAACATGGGGTAAATTCTTATCAATCTATCCAAGAATCATATGGTTCTTCAAAATTCTCTTCTAATAGTATTTATGAACTTGTAAAAGCAGTTTACCCAAACCAATAAGTATTTGGTTGAATCCCCTACATAGTGAGGGACCCATATTTGTGTGGAGGTAACGGAAGGTCACTACACAAAATGTTTTGTATTCATATTAGCCACACCATTTAGAGATAATTTTTAAATGGGTGATCTTCATTGGGTTAGAGGATGAAGATGGAAGACTATCTAAATGGACATATTTTTTAACTTTTGGATCATAGGGTGAACTTTGTGTGATTGAAAAATAAATGCCATAATCCACACCTTTTATTTTGTAACAATGAAAATGTTCAATCTTAGTTGGTATTGTGACATCCATTCTTAAATGTAGGAATTTAAAGCATTGATGTAAGGTGGAGGGAATTAGCTCAAATTTCATGAATCTAAGGGTGACCTAAAAACATTTTTTATGGAAAATGAAAGTATACTACATGAACAAAATTTTGATGGATAATGGGTCCCACCATTATAGGAAGATGGATAGTGCCTACCAAAGGTTTCTCCTTATCATCATAGAATTTTATTATGACTAGTGTAGGCCCCAAAGAGGATTTTAAACACCCCATTTTTTGAGAAAATTGATATTACATAAATTTAAAGCAGATCCTTTGTCTATAATAACTTATGTGACTTTATGATTGGTTATGGATACTTATATGTACAAAGGATAGTTGTGATTTGAGCCAACTAGTGGCATGTCTTAGGTATGCATGTGATTTTTTGAGATTAGGACAAGTGAACCACCAAGGCCTAAAATTGGCTAGTATCATATCCATAGGAACTTTTAACTCATGCAAGATTCAACTTAATATGCCCTGATGAACAAAATAAGTTTTGAGGAGATCCATAATGGAAATTTGAGTTGGGGTATTCCTTAATTATTAGATAATATCATATGTTATTTCAAGATTATTTGATTTTTCCTTAATAATATTGATATTTTGAGATGCCTTGGGGATGAGTCTTTAGGGGGTGAACCCAAGACTATTATTTTACCACGTCTCATAGTGACTACATAATCAAAGGTAGCCATGTTGATTTTAAGGATGGGAAAAGTTGGAATTGGGAATTATTTAAGGTCTTTGACTTTAATTTTAATGTTATTAATATAGGTAGTATAGTGATATGAAATATTATTAAAAGTGGATGTTTGACCTTGATCCTCCTAGTGTTCTTTTTTTTAATCATGCTTAGGGGATGGGTCCTTATGTATGCCTAACTATTGATTCTTGTAATGAGAAGAATTGTTGTCACCTTGAATTTATATTTCTCATTTATCTATCAAATCTTGATGAATGCCTTAATTACATATTATTTTTGGTATCATGTCCTTTTACTTGATGATAATGGAAAAATCAATTTTCTTGATACCAATCAGGACATGGTTTATTATCATCCAAGGGTCTAACTTTTGACAAAGTTGTCATATTGGTGGAACACAATTTCTTTAAAACTATATCAATTGGTACACCAGGAGTTGTAAAATGTCATTTTATTGTTCTATTTGTTAGCTTCCCCTTTGGCATAGTGATGATCAAGGCATTTTGATTTTAGGTGGTGAGGGTATTCTTTTTCATTATTTGCACATGTTTTGAATTAGTGAATCCATCGCCAACAACATTCTTATTTTTATAAAATGCCTCAGGTTTATTAGAATAAAATTTTCCTTGATTTTGATTAATTTAAAGAGTATAATTTGATGGTCCCCTTTTCAATTCATATGCATTTTTCTATTATATCATCAAACAAATTGGCATAATTTAATTCAAATTGATAGTGTAATTATGGATTGAGATTATTGATGAAGATACTAGCAAATTCCTTTTCTAGGATAGTGCATGGAAAATGAATAGCAAGGCTTCTCCATCATTGTAACAAAGAAGCAAGGCTTTCTCCATTTTTTTGCTTGGTATTATACAAATCTAACATGGTGATATCATGTTCAATATTGAAAGAGAAATGATTTTTAAAATTATCAAATAGTTCTTCAAATGATGTGATAGACCATTTAGGCATATGCATAAACCATTCTAGAATTGGTCCTATGAGAATTTTTGGAAAAAATTGAAGTAAATAAGCTTCAATATAAATAACCTCATGACATGTTATGAAGAATTCTTGGACATGGCCATGAAGATATCCATTTCCCTTATATTTTTCAAATTTTTGAATCTCAAAATGAGTGGGGAAAGGTATTTCCAAGATACTTGTATCTAAAAGAAATTTTAAAAAATCATCATATCTTTATTTATTTGCATGTGTTTAGGGGTCTATTTATTGAAAAAAATATTTTCATCACTTTCCACTCAGGAGAAAATGATGGTTGATTTGGAATTTGGCTTTAGGGGGTCAATGTTGATATATGTTGGAGGATATTTGACCATTTTCCTTGAGGATGTGGGTTTTGCAGGCTTTTAAATGGATTTGGGAGGATAATGAATTTATTTGTTGGGTGAGTTTATAAATATGATCTTCTAAGGTGGATTTTCCTTTATCGGCCTTAATCTTCGTGGCTCGAGGGACTGCTTCCTCATTATCTAATTCTTGCTTATGATCAACTAGTTTAGGATTCTCTTCTTGATTTATTGGATCATGGCATGGAGGAATATTATAATGAGGTGGTTTTTAGATAATGTTATGTAAGATATAAATATTATAATTATAAGGTAATAAGGCTCCTACCCTAATGAGGTGTGATAGGAATTGGTCTCTATTTTCATAAATATATTGGTTAATGTCATTCCTAATCTCATCATTGTTAAAGATGTCATTTTTTGTTTCATCCTATCTTCTAGGGGTGTGCATACCACTTTGATTCTCTTCATTATCCATATTTTTGTCACCTAGTGTCCTTAGGATATCATCTTATTAGTTTGATCCTTGCCCTATTCTTAAGGTTTATGAATGAGTTTTAGGGGCTATTTTGAATGGATGTGTGTATTGAGTGGGTGATATTTAAGCTTGTATTTTAACATGAGATGAATGAATAGTAGTGTTATTATAAGGTGTGCTTTTGAGTAGGAAGATGCATCATATTTGAGATAATATGGTCAAGGTGACTAAGAGTTAAGATAGGGTAGGATTGGATTAGATTAGGGTTTAGGATTTTAGACTAGATATTAGATAAAAGGACTAGACATTATTCTATATGGTTAGATATTAGTAATATGATAACTCTATTAGGATCCAAATTAGGAAAATGATGATATTTTATGGGTTCATAGATTATAACTAGCATGATGATGAATAGATGGGTGCTAGTTATGAATAGGTAAGATGACAAGATGATAGGATGTTAAATGGAAATTGGTAGAGTAATAAGTTGATAGTATGTGTATAGAGTAATGAGTAGGGGGATAATGAATAAAGGAACAATGAATAGGATAATAGGTAAATATCTAAGGTAATGGATATATGCATGAGATTTCCTAGGAAAGGGTGTTTCTATGGAGGGAATGACTTATACATAACTCAACTATGATACTTAAGGTATACAGATGTTATAAATAGAATGAATGGTGTATAAATAAAGATGATGAGAATATAGATAAGGAAATATTGTATATGATGTGTGTAACCTAAGGATAACTAGGTTTATTTTTCTTTTCATTTTTGGGTAGTGGAAGTAAATATCATTGGTATTCCACAACACTAAAATAATCAAGTAAACCATAAAAAATTTTAACAAGTAAATTGACTCAAGAGTGTAACTCAACACCTGCCCCACCTAACAACTTTATAGGAGAGATGTTATATTGTTTCCCCATTATGGAAACTCCTAACCCTCTCTATCCATTTTTACCTAGTGGGAAACTTGAGGGATGTTGTTTCCTTGATAGTGGAGTGCCTATTATTTTTGAATGTTTTAATCTAGGCTATACATGCTCACAAGGGGCATCCCTAAGATACACAAGATACATGAGGCCAAAATTCATATAAGGAGTTTTCTAGTTCTTGGGTTAGAGAGTTAATTCTTCACCTTTATGATATCTTATATGGGATCTCCCACTTGGCCTAACACTAGTTATCCCTAATTTTTATACTCCACCAGAACATAGAGTGTGGTTGAATTCAGGTGATGGAATCCATGTCACTAACCCCTAAGACTAATGATAAGTGCATGGGGATAAAATCCACATCATGTTGTACCCTATAAAATAAAAATGAGGAGGATTTATTAGTGGTTTTTAATCCTCCAAGATTAGCCACAAGGATGTAAGGAGGAGAACACACACCAATATATCCCTCAAGTAACACTTAGGAAAGAAAAAATATTTATTAACCAATTAATTAATTGTTTTGTAAATTAAAACAAATAATTGATAAGTAATAAACAATTATATCAAAATTATTTTAATTTCCAAGCCAAATATTGATTGAGTTGTAAGACAAAATATTAGTAGTTTATGTAATTAGCTTCTTCGACTATTCATCCTATTAAGGGAACGATGTAGTTTTTTCTCTTTAGAAATTTTGTTTATTGACATTGAAGGGAAACCTATAAAAAATAACATTAGTAGTTTTAATATTTTTTTCTCTTTAATGGTTGTGTACCTATAGGTTTAAAAAAATCACCCTTATTTTATATAATTTTCCATTTTTTTAAAAAAATTTGACAAATTCTTCACAAAATAACATATTTTTATTGCTATTGAAAGTAGACTATAAACTTATTACTAACATACAATAGTGTTAAAAAAAACTACCTCTATTATGGATAATGATATAGGAAATAAAAAGGAACATAATTTAAAGACTTTATAAATTATAGACTTACATAAAACCTCACTATATGATATCTAAAACTAATTAATGACTTTATTTAATATTCATGAATTCCTATATTTAGACATTAAAGTTTATTTAATGTGTATAAAGTTTACATCTATTGTAGATATTAAACATACCTTTCATTTTAAAATATAACTACATAAATAATGACCAAAACATTATGGCACTAATAACATGGCATGAACATCAAAAGCATAGTGGAGAGGGAATTTTCATCAAATCTTGTAGCTACATAGAATTTGGAATCACCTCCAAGGCTTTGGGTAATTTGGTTTTTCGATAGGTTTAAGGTCCAAAACTCGATAACCTTTCTTGTATGGTGTTTCATATACTAACAATATATAATGTGTTTGACTAGATCAAGATGCCTTAAAGGATCATAAAAGACATAAGTTCCCTATGCAATATTAATATAACTTCCATATATTTACCAAGATGAGATCCAAGGTTCAAACCCATTGGGTTGCACATTTTTGATTTGAGTAATCTAATCAGTTTTCTTGCATGCTATCAAAGTATTCTAACCAACATCCCTATGTGTTTTCCAGCTATACGAGGAGGTATGAAACCTAGGTAATAGTTTTACAAAGGTAGTATGAAACTTGATCATCTGGTGGTCCATACTCATGCCTATCCTTGTTTTAATGAAGTGGTAGAGACCATTCTTAGAATGTAAAATATAATGATCCTCCTATTTTAAAATATATATACATTTAACTTCACCAACATGCATCTAGATTGACCGGTTCATCTTTTCCAACATCTTCCTTAGCATGTGGAGTATTTTACAAAATACCTCAAAAAGGTGGGAAATAGATGTGTAGACTATTTATCAAAATGCCTCAAAGAGTAAATAAATGGTACTTCATTGAAATGTATATGGAAGTATTGAAATACATCTATGTATTATGTTTTTTATCAAAAACAAAAATGTCAGAATATTCAAATAGCACACACTAGAAGATGCCAAATTTATTAGGAAAAAAACATCTAACTATACAAGTGAGTGTGAGAGTTCAAACTAGTGGTAAAATTACAAGCATATCTTCATAAAAATGATTGACCAACAAAGTGTCTTTATTGAAAATTTATCAAATTTGAATAGATAGATGTGATGTTTGTATTCTCAATTGATCTATATTATCTATGTTCCCAACACTTCACCAAATAGATTGATGTTTGGACTAGAGATCAGGATAGATGAAACAACAAATTTTATAGTTTTGTGTTGGTTTTAAACTAGCTACATAGGCTTCATACTTTCAAGAATAAAAACCATAAACCCTAGAAATAAAAATTGGTAATCAGTTTAGCTATCTAATTTAACTATAGGTTCTTGAAAAATATTATATACAAAAACCTAAATATAGCATGTGCTAGCTAGCTGAAAAACATGAAAAATGCTAATGCATAAAATATAATAACAAATAGATGTTGAGTTTGATTAGATAAATACATTATAAGTGGACTAATAAATTATTTTAGTAGATATAAGATTAATGTTTTCAAATCACATAGAATATTGGACATAGTGTAGAAAAGATTTAACATTAGTAATATATATTTGTTAATCCTATACACAAACTAGATTGGAGATAACTATATATGGAAATAAATAAATGACATAGGTACAAAATAAATTTGTGGCTGCCTATCCTCCTTCTTTCCAATATGTTGGCTTATCTTGACATACTAATAGGTCAAGTAGGATAAATCAAGAGGAGGGATCCCATTGTGGTCACCAATGTGTATTATGCAAAAAATGAGAAATTAGATTAAACAAGTAAAAATTGTTATAAATCCTCCCAAATTTTAAAAAATCATTGGAAAATAAAGAGAATAGGAAGCAATCAACACATGATTAAGTAATTATCACCATCATATTACTCCCATGAATTATCGCCAAGATTTGTTGATATAGAAAAATTGATCAATTGACTTTATTTTGGATTGCAAGTGATATATATGACTTCAAGATTTTGGATTATGTAAAATACTCAATGGATGTAAATACTAGTGCTAATGGATGAAAATTTTAAGCAATGGATCTAATGACAATGTTCAGAGGGTAAGAATAATTATATAGTATGATGGCTTACAAATATTTATATTCATTACTTTAGTAGTTAGTTGTCATGACCAAGAGTCTAGCATGGTTTATATATGAGAAGGAAGGGTGAATGGAGGGTCCATATTCAATTTTGAGCCTTGGCAGATCAAGGGATTACAAATACCAAGGAATTTAAAATTCTTTAGAGGATAATGTATTAAATGAGCCCTTGAATTTAAAATTCATTAGAATTTCCTAAAAAGGAGGTTAGGGGCTCTATGAGGATTAAGTAGGCTTATAGATATGTTTAGGGGGTTTAATAAGGCTTAGTATAAGTGTTATGTGGGGATTAAGGAATATAATTTTAGGAAATCCTAGTGATATGTGGATATGGGGTAGTTAGGATTTTAAAATTTTAAATTAAAAAGTGGTTAAGGGATGGGATTATTAAGTTAATAGGATCAGTAATGGGAAATTAATAATATGTGGGATATATAAAGGTTAGTATGGTATAAGAATTATAAAAGGGAGAGGTAATATAATACTGACTAGGAGAGGATTAGTTAGTGAATTATTAGTTGGAATAATGGTGAAATTAGATAAAGAATAAGCGAGAGTAAATTAGCATGCATACACTTGCATTAAGACATCTTGCACAATAAAAATTTCCATCCACTTTACTCTATTAATTTCACTTTATACTATAATAAAGAGGGGGGAAATATAGACACATAAAATTAATCATTAAATGATTGACAATGTTTATTTTTTGCATCCTTACCCTCACTTGGTTTATTCACTATTTTGCTAACTCACAACCTATAAGAAAGCCTTAATTATCTTGTAAACATTAAATATGTCAAAAAAAATCCATATTTCATTTTCATTATTCCTTATTCATCCCCTAGGATCATATCAAACCTATCCCCCTAGTTACTAGACTTTAAGGACAAGTCCTCACTAGTCAAGCAGGGCCATACTACGACCTTGTCCCCTAGTGTAACCTTGTCTCCTACACTCCAATGATAATTTTTTCAAATTGATACTTTACATAATATCTCTTTATAATGTCTTTTCAAGTTGATTTGAAAAATTAATCTAAATATTATCCTATAAAATCACATCCAAGTTGCTCATTATAACCCAACTGAATCTCTTAAGCAAAATCACTACACTCTGAGCAAAAGAGTGCTATTTATTCCTATCTAAAATTTATAGCATTCTAATAGTCAATAGACAAGTCTAAATATTATTTATTATATTTCAATGTCATATATTATCAAGCATTTCAATCAATCATCTAGATAAGGTCATTCTATTTTCATAATAACATATCATAAAATCACTCTATGAGGGAGAATTACATCATCTTGAGGCATATTTTAGATAAGTAGGCTGTGATCAATAATACATAGTTTTTTATTTCAATTTATTTATCCTTGATAACCCAATTTTATTTCCTTTTATTATCTAATTATCATCTAGTGCATGTGCAAGACTAAGGATTCATATTTTAAGGTATTTTGTGACATATTGGCACATAGAGCTTAACATTCAACCTTTATAAACTATTGCATATTCCTAGACAAAAAAATAGGAATACAATCAACTAGAATGTGGTCACAGTATCCAGATAAGGCTATAATGCACCCATGTCCAACTTCTACAAATTTATCCTAGAAGACTATAAATTAGATTTTTCTAACAATATTGTGTTTTCATGTCATTTCATATCTTTTCACTTCCAAAAAATTTGCAAAATCAAATCTATTTTTGTTTTAAGTAACACTTTCTAACCCTAGTCAAATTTACTATTTTTATCAAGTTTCTAATTTTAAAAAATTATTTAGTTTACTTTACTTGACTTTCTTTTAATATCTAATCAATACATATCAACATTTCTCTTTCAATAGTTTAAGTCATCTTAAATCAAAAGTGTTAAACAATTACTATATATCATATAAGTTAAAACATATTGACGAACTTGTTTAGATATTAAACATGTCAAATCCTAAGTATTTCCTTATAATTTCATCCTTATGTCGCTAGGGTTTTGGATTTCTTTATATAATTAAGATTTATGATTTTTACTTAATCATAAATTACATATGGCTATAATGGATATAAATTTTTTTTGTCTTCTAACTCAAGTTATGATTTTAATTATTACATATTTTTGGCATGAAATATATAATATTTTTACCACCCATGTAATGAAATAGATCAAATTTATGTACCAAAAAACTAAGGTTGAATTTAGTGATAACAATTGTTTGATTTTCTTCAGTAATACATCTTTTATGCATGTAGAATTAAAAGTGCCTTCAAATGTGTGTAATTTTATCCCTCATCAAGGTTGTGATAGCTACCATCCCTTTATTATAAATTTCCATTGATATCATTATCCAAAGATTTAGAGTGACCCATCCTTTAGTACAAATTGGAGGTCATAAAAATGTTCCTCTTCATCCTCCTCCACCTCCCATGGACCTTATCAATGGTCTATGTATGCATATTCTATCATAAATTCTTAATGTTTGTGTTTTCAAAGCCATTATATATTATATAGTTACTATGAAATATTCCATATAGGCATTTAAAAATAAATTATGTTTAAATACTACATAATTTTAGGATAAAATTGATTATACCAAAATTCCTGAGTATGTTACTATCAACTGCATTTATACCTCCCCACTTTATAATTGTGTGCCTAAAAATATTTAATTTAAATAATGGGTCCAAAAATAGAATACATGTATATATAATGGTTTAAAAAAATCATAAGGTTGATAAGACTACAAATGAAACTTTAAGATACATGATTCAAAATAATTTAATCTCTTTTCCTCCTATATGTCCTCTATGGAAATCTAAATACTATTGTGATTCATAGAATGCATGGAAATCATATTAATAACTATTGGTATTTAAAACATAAAATATAAAATATCATTAATAGTGGTGATCCTATATTAGATACATCCATTAATGCACCAACATATTCAATTACATCTCCTATAAATGAGCAACCTACTCAAATTATGGTTATATCTACTAAAAACCAATTGTAAAAATAAAAGTTACATAAAGAACAATTTAAAAAGAAAGAGTAATTAAAAGAAAAGTTACATCAAGAAAATTTACAATAGGAAAGGTTACAAAAAGATACATTACTAAAATATAAGCTATAAAAATAAGTGCATGAAAAAAACAAAGTGTTCTTATGAAATAGGTACGTAAGAAGGATCATATCACAAACATTATAATAAACTAGGAACCTATAGATCCATTTTTAGTTATAAATAATATGACCATTAGTCCTTGTATGGATAGAAATAAATTCACAAATGTTAAGATTGATAATACCTTCCCATTCAATATATGTTGCATGACACTTCTGAAGTATCTTGGATATGGATTTGAACACTTATATTAGGTTCCTTAATCTAAGTTATGAATTGGATCCATTAAATTTTATGTAATTCTTTGTATAAAATCATGTTTATTCACATTTCATGTTATCCTTAATTTTATACAATATAATTTTATATTTGAAAAATCATGGCTTAGAGAAATAGGTGAAACACTTCATAAGAATTATGATTATTTCACATTTGACCTCAAAGGTTAGACTATTATTATTTAACGGGATAAACATATTCAGATCAAGAACAAAAATATAAACATATTCTTCAACTCTATCAAATACATCTAATGAAATCAGAGAAAAGATGAAATATCTGAGTGTTTCAAATCAATATCCATGTAATAGTGGTTACCATGAAATACAGCTAGTAGCTAAGTCTAGCATCAAAATTATACAAAATGACCAATTTATTTTAGGTTTAAAAATTATTATTATGAATGATATAATAAATTATATGGTAATAACCCATTGATTGGATCCTTCACTAGAATACACATAAGCATGTGTTGAAAAAACTTGAACTATACCAAAAAAAATCCAAAACTCAAAATTACGACCTAAACATGACATTTTTTTTAGTTGTCATTATTTTTTTATTTTTTATCCAATTTTTGTTAGATTATATATCCTTTTTCATATGGACATGGATTTCATGTTAGATATGAGTGAGATGTAACACATAAATATTACAGACAATACATGGATGTAATACATTTCTAAACCTAGGGACCATGCTAATGTTTGGAGCATCTAATTCTATAGTTTAAATTATTTAAAGTTACATATTTATATGACCATTCCATTTATCATGTTTAGATAAATCCATTTATTACACATATTGATATTTATTATATTATTTTATGATTTTACATTTTTTGGATATGTTACTTTTCTATATTGTACCTTTGACATAAATCACTAGTGTAGACTAGTTTGGAATGTTATATACTTCAATTTTTTTGTTTTATTCTCATTTAGGATAATAATTTATTATATATTATGTGTAACACTTGGTATTTTTTGAAATTTTATTATCCATTATATATGTCCCTTGGTCTTCTTTGACATTTTATTGTCCATTGTAGGTGGCCCTTGCCCTTGTGTGACATGTGAATTTTCATTATGTGTGGAATTGAGTGTTATTGAATGTTTTATATTATTTGTGTCATCACCATGAAATTATGTGATAATGATTGGATAAAACTATGATTGTCTACTAATATTGTTAAGTTTGTTTATTTTTTAGTGCCATGATCAATATCACATTATTTTATTATTTGATGTGATTTCATTAATCATATCATGCATAATTTTGCATAGTTCACTATTTAGTAATTATATCAATGATGGTATTATTTTTTGCCTAATTATTATATCCATCTTGACCTAACATTTTTATGCCTTGCATAACATGCTTAATATTTAATCTGACAACATATTCTTCACTATGATGACATATTATCCAGATGTTAGTATATGTTTTTACATGATTACATTTTTTTCACAAAACATGATGTAGTAAAATATTCTATTTTATATGAGTAATTCATAGGATACAAGCCTCACCTCAAAATGGGGGCATATTATTAGCCTTTTCATAGAGACAAGTCTTCATAAAAAAACAAATTTAGCAAAGATTACAAGATTTAGAGAGTTCATAGTGATTTAGACTATCATTTTGATTTAGAATATGGGACACTTATTTCCATATTAAAAAATAATCTATAAGAATATAAGTTATAGTTTTATAGATATATACATATTTAGACAAATTCACTAGAACAAAATGTAAAAAATTAAGATACTAACATATTTTGGGGGCATATGTAATGCATATGCACATAATATTTACTAACATGAATTAGAGGTTTTCACATTTTTTAGATTTGGGACAAACAAGAAATAAATTCATAAAATTATATCATGGTGGCACTAATTGGATCAAATTATGCGGCAAGAACATTGTTTATGCACATACACACTTTTATAGTTTTCTATTTGTCATCATTTATACCTAGAATTCAACACTTTGACTCTATAGGTTTGTCTATAGTGTTTAATAAAGTTAAAAGAGTAATGTGGTTGAAGTTAATCACCTAGGAATTCATTCATGATTCCAATATTTGGATCCCCTTTTCATATTGAGATTTAAGATCAGTTACATGAGTAGTGCAGTTGAGGCTCAGTTATGGTCAATGGCCTAGGCACTACTCCCTCTTCAATGAGGGTTGAGTAATTTATCTTCCAAACCCATGGCCTTAACTTAGTACATAAACTTGGGCATGATCACCCTAAAATTATCCAAATTATCTAGATTCTTCAACAAGTACAATTATTTAATGCTTCAATAAGGAAGCATCATCTATAAGAGCATGTCATATGGTAACATGGTTCACACACTTAAAGGTGTATTCCTTCCATACTCTTTAAGTTTAAAATTTTTCATTTTAGTTTTATATTTCATACATAGATAATGATTTATGCATATGCATTTCAATTTTCATGGATAAAACTACACATTTTAATCCTCCTCCTAAATACAAATTTTGTGTACACACTTTTATCCTTTTACTCTAAAATTGTATTTAATTCAATACTAAAATAAAATGGTGGCATTTTTAAGCACTAAAACCTAGTACTATATAATTGGCAATGTTAGTTTGGAATTATCTCTACCTTACATGAATTTTACATACACATATGGCTCTTACTCAACATCCTCTCACATCTACATGTTTGCCATAGATCTTACCTTCTCAATTTATTGTCAATCACCTATAATAATTCCATAGTTTGTATCTACTAGTCAAAAATTATATTTAGATTATCTCCATATAATCATATCATTATTAATGGCTCCTAGATGAATCCTTCAGACTCAAATTGTTCTATAATTTCATATTCATCTAAACTTAATGGACTCATCTCATGCTAAACAAATATCACTTTTCATATTTAAAATCATCTTCATTGGTTACTTATGTTTTACATATTAATATGATGAGAAAGTATCCAAAGAGTCATATCTTAATACAAAATAGATCTAATTATATTCCCTATCTATAACTAATCAAAGATACATGTATACACTTACACACATACGAAGATACTACATTATTTTTAATTCAACTATTTGTCATAAGGAGTAGGTCTTATCCAAATATAAATAACCTCAAATCCAAGTCAAAATTAGCATTTTCCAATTGTTGAAATCTAGATCACAAGTTTAATTCATTAAAGGATAACTATTCACACATAAAACTAGTAGGTATAACTACGTACGGTTTGGATTCCCTCTTTAGAGTATTTTATATGTATGTAATGTTTAGTTATTCATTGGGGAGTTGTTAGGGATAGATAAACCCACCATTCTTCCCAATTTGTAGGCCTAAAACTAGTGTCATAAGTGGACCTAAGGTTTCAAATAGAATACAAGTTTTTGTAATTATGTACAAAGGTAACTTTTGAAGATCACAAATAGATATGTTTTAAAAACATGCATAGTAGCCTATATAAGTAGAGAATAAAAATACACACATATGAATTTGTAAGGTATCTAATACTAGCATCACTCAATATCATCTAGAAAATGATAATTTTATCTAAACATGACTAGAGACTCAGTTTGTGATTTGAGTGACTTTTGA
This sequence comes from Torreya grandis, assembly GCA_037957365.1. Lineage (NCBI taxonomy): Eukaryota > Viridiplantae > Streptophyta > Pinopsida > Cupressales > Taxaceae > Torreya > Torreya grandis. Next base: position 804,073 of record JARHVA010003305.1, read on the forward strand.
TCTAGTTTTATTCCATTCCTACTACCTTCATTTAGTCTCAAAACTACATAGTAAATTAAAATACTAAGTATCATATTCCCTTTCGTATTTTATATTTATATCAAGTGAAATTGTCAAATCAGATTCTAACTTTTACATTCATATTCATGTTTATTTTTATATATAATATAATATAAATTAGTTAACATTTCTATTTCATAATATCACACAAATAAAAAAATAAGAAAAATCATTATTCTAATAAAGGTGAAATATTTGTTGTTACTATTGTTATGGGATTTTTAGAGCAAATAGTGGTCAAAAACCTCCCCTCAAAAGATCCTTCACATTAACATATTGGTGAAATTAGAGCCTACCCATGATATTCTATTTTGTCTCCTACATCCAACCTATGTTATCCTAACATTAGTATGTTTTCTCCACTATGAACTTCAAGGTCAATGAAAATCGAAAATGAATGACCTCAACCAAGTTTTTGCTCAATCCCCTAATGAATATCTTTACTTGAAACTTATCTTCCTTCAAATAACCCAAATACTATATAAGTTCAATAAATTGTCTCTCATACTAGGCTATGATACTTCCCCTCTACTGAAGATCATGAAATTCATTTATGTGCCACTAGAAAAAGGGCACTAATAAGTAACATGCCCTAAAATTCACTTAAAAAGTCTCTGAGGTTATTTACATACAAGCAGATATTTTTACTTTCATGCTTGCACCAACATGTGTTGCCCCTCTCAAAATTTAATTCCTAATTTTGATCCTTGGAATTTAATTCATAATTTCAATCCCAAACACCTATATAGGATAAAAATACTATACTCCACTTCAATAACATTGATATAACATGAGAAATAGCTATTTGAAATCTTAATGGGTATTTGATGAGATAGAAATTCTCCTACCTATGAGTATCTTGAACCATAGGATGTTCCTATTCCTATCGGGCTTCTTGGTCTATTGATAGTAGAATAGATTTGTAAAATTATAGAGTGTATATGCATGACAAGCGTATGATATATATCATCATGTTTAACATATTTCATTTTGTATGTATTCAACCTATGTATGTATTCCAAAATTAAGTGGAATGTGAAAAGACTCATTCGATCTTGAACCAAAAGGATGGATTACAAAGTGATAATACATTATAAAGTTATGAAATTAATGACTAGTTTTATTATAAATGAGTTCCAAAATATGGATATTAATATAAAGATATGATAATGGTTTTCCAAAATGTCTTTTTTTACTTGTTTTGTGTGTATTATATGCTCTTTTTTGTTCAAATATATTTAACCATTTAATAATATTTAATACTATGAACAATCTAGTCTATGTCTCTATAGATAAATAATAATTTTGAACTAAATTAAGACTCAACTTGTTCTATAACTATGTATGCAATTTGAGTTTGTATCCTACTTCACCCATAAAAAATTAGCATGTTTTGATGGGTTTTTCCAATAACCTCTACTAAATGGTGTAGTGAGTGTGGAATGTTAAGAGATGTTAAGATGTTTACCTAGATAGATAGACCTAGAATGATGGATCAATGAAATAATTTTCAATTTCATAAAAGAAGCATAAATGATAGGAATCTCTATGAAATAATTTATTCATGAACATATATATGATGAAATATATGAAGTATTTTGGTGAAAATTTATTAGACCATTAGATTGTTGGTTATCAAGACTTGAATACTACTATTTTCAGTCAATATAAACATATTTTTTAGTTTAGATGGAAAAAAGACTAGAAAACCTATTAAAATTAGATATTGATTGGATTCATGCAATAGATCATTGTATAAAAACTACTATCAATAGATACACCACTAAATTTTTTTAACATAGCTACATTACATTAGAGGTTATGCAGGATATATTTTTGAGGGACATTAGAGTCAAGTTTATATAATTACTACCTACTCTCATTAAAATGTTTGTTGTAAAAAAGGCCATGGTGCCTATTCCTACCAACATAGAGTAGTCACTTTAGCTATTAGGGAGATGTGTGAGATGATGAATTTAATGATGAATAACTAATAAAGGAAGATTGAAAATGAACCTAGAAGATGGAGGACATAGATAATCATAGCAAAAAATTAATTTTGGGCTTAGAGCAAGACCTGTGATAATAGAGAATATGGAATAAACAAATAAACCCTATTGTAATTGTGAGTAGGACTAGAGTATAAATTTGAGATGATAAATAAGGAATGTGAGCTCAAAATAAATATAGATAACTTGTAAAGCATGAGGATGAGGAAATGAGAGGGCCCAAAATAAAATAAGGTGAAAACTAGAGTGCAAAGATAGACAGATATTGGAAAAGAGATGCTAGATAAATGGAAGAAAGTAGAAATAGAGAAGAGGAGTGATTACATTGGTTAAAAGGTAATTTTATATCTCATCTACAAGGGAGGATGTTGTTTGGAGAAGAGAATGAATATACCTTTGAATAAATTATTTTAAGTTGCAAGAATAAAATACGTTAAATTTTAAATGAACTAGAAGTCACACACATAGATCATTCATTTTAAGGGTACACATTCCTTTTGCCTACTTTACCAATAGAAATAATAAAAAGTGTATAAGCTAGTTGTGTGTTTTGACTTTTTTATAAATAAATTTGGGAAATATAATACAAACACCAAGAAAGTGTTATATAAGAATAAACCACTTGAGGCTATATTTCAGGCTATAGAAAATTTTAAGACATTAGCAAACTCTAGTCCATAACCACAACTAATTTTAATTGTGAACATAAGGCACATGGGTCTCAATGAAGGAGTTTTTGTCACATTGACACTATATGATGGGTGTGATAACATCAAGTAGTATCTACTAACCTGTGAAATTAAATGGAAAATTAAAAATGTAGTTAGAGATGATGCTAAGAAGTGTGATCTCATAGGATCCTTGATGGGAAGAGCTCTAGAGTTCATCTACAAAAGAGATGTTGCCAAATTGAGTTTTTCAATATGTTAAACACTAAATGATAAGAGAATTAAAAGTGAATAAATGTGTAAGTTAGATAATCCAAGAGTTGAAAGAGGTTCAAAAAAATAAGGTGAGTTAATATGAGATTATAATCATATATTTTATGATGTAATGAACATGGTACACTTTCTATTTTAGGATGGAAATAAGGCCATATCATTTTTAGAAGGATTTCAACCTTAGATTAGGTTAATCATTATTCAAACTCATTTCAATAATAAGGTGTATGCTAAGTAGTTACACTTCATGTGGAGTAGATAGAGGATTAAGGGGATAACCCATGGCCTAATACAAAAAATGATGTAAATATAGATGTTATGTTGCAGAAGATGGAGGATATGTATGAAAGTAACAGGCCTAAGATAGGCCTCTAGTATATGGAGTCTATAAAATAGGGATGCCATATAAATTACTACCTAAAAGTTAAGATGGAATTATATTAAATCTATCATATAGTAAGGCATGCAAATACAAAATGTCATTTATTATAATGGTACACTCAATAACCTCAGATTGTGTATTATAATTTTTATAATTAACATAATCATGATGATAAAAAATTATAAGTGCTCCAATAATTTAAGGAAGACATCCCTAATAATTTATTCACAATAGCAACATAATAGATTCCCTCTATAAAGCTAGGTATTCCAAGCCCGGGTGTAGACATGATATCTACAATGCAGGTTGTTCTTATATGGGTACCAACCTCACCTTGATATCAACCACATGCCCTAGCAGGTTGGACACCATAGTCTTCCTAGTACTGAATAGGATGGAATTCCAAATGTCTTTAGTATCAACATCCATGGAACACTATGTTACCTTAACAAAAATAACTAGGATGGGATTCATCTTCCCCTCAAAGAATGTATTGGGGATATGATGGCCAAAAACAACAAAATTTGGGTTCCCCTCAAAGGTAAGGAGGATATGAGGTTCAGTAATAATCAAGTTGGGGTTTTTTAGCCAAGATAAGAGTGATATAGAGGATGGTACTAAGGTGGATACAAAGAAGGTAATTATAGACAAGATGAATGATAGTGGTGTCAACCAATTATCTGTTAATTGAGTGGAGAATAATATCACTTTGTAGAAAATTTTCCAACTAATCCCCAAAGGCATAAGCACTATGTTTATTTTAAAATTGTGGGACAACACCACACTAAATATTGTCCATCATTATAAAAATAGAGGAAAGATAAACCTGCGTGAAACTTGATAAATTCACACCCCAAGGATCTTGTGTTTATATAAGTAATTACACGACATCAACATATAGATTAGGGATTACTTCCTTTAAAAATGTCATAGGATAATATAATCATAAAGGTTCAAAAAGATAAATATAATAACCATATGATAGAAATGGGTTTAATATACAAGAAGATTAAGTTTTATAGCACATTCAGTAACATGTTATGTCAGAGGGTGATGCCACATCCATTAATGCATAGATGTATGGGTAAATGATGTACATCATTATACAAGAGGGATTATTTAATAAATTTGATGATCTTTTGAAACTTATAATTACTCTAATATATGAATATATATCATAAAATATTGAAAATTTTATGCATAACCTACTGGATTGTACATAGAGAGGTCAGCATTGCATTGACAATGTGGTATGGTATTTGAAGGCTAAGAATCCTTAGTATTTTTATTCCGACATGGATATTTAATTGGTATGATATGAATTACCAAACATTATCTTTTATTCTAGAAGCACACTCAATATGATTCACTCCACATGGGAAACTATTAAATGACCAGCTCTCATTTATCATCCATTAATTTTAAGTCCTAAAGATTATGAGAAGGTAGAACCTATTATTCAATTATAATATCTATAAATCAATTTTTTTGTCTTAATATTTTGAGATTATTTCAAATTAATTGACATGAATATGGATGAAATGCACTATCCAACATTGGCTGGTAAGAAGTGGACTTATGATGGTTAGACGACCATTAATTCATAGTGAAATCAGCTAGAATCACACCAATGGGATAAAATTAGTATAATAAAAATAAATAAAATTGATATATAGTCATACATCATACCCAAAGATTTAGATCCATCCTTTTCCTATGAAAATAATAGTTAGTGCAAGGTGGGCATAGAATCTACACATAACACACTACGAGCTATAGAGTATCACTTTTTCCATTAATAAACAGAGCCTCAATAATAAATACAACAAACTAAATAGCTCTCTTATATACCTATGATAATAAATGCACAAGTTCCATGTTTCTAAATATAATAATGTAAGTTAGCATCTGTGTGATCACCAATAAGGTCTGAAGTAGATTCCTTATATATAATATGTTTAATGGACATGGATTATATGGAGCTCAAAAACTAAGGTCTTTTACCTTTGAAAATTATGTCTTACATTAGTGATGATTTAGATACCCACATGTTGAACTAGGTAAGAGGATATCATGAGGTGGGTCTGATGTGAATGGTTTTTTCCATAAAATACCAACTACCTCAATATTTTACCACTAAAAATTTGGATCAATTCATCTTCAAACTAGAACATCATGTGCATAATATATATCATAGGGTGAGTGCACTAAATTATACACTAAATGGAACAATTATGACATGGGGATAAATCCAATTTACAAACATGTTTCAATGGGATGAGGCTTGTGAACTATTATGAGATAAAATCCATGTACCACCTACATTTAGGTAACTATGGTTGATTTTGATAGGAAGGGTGGTGTCTATAAATACATATCCATAGGTGTGTGTATATGTATGGTCTATTTAAGATGTATAACCCAAATATTGGGTAAAAATATTTAGGTATACACTGCCATCGCTTTCAATGGCATGGTACATACATCAAGATCACAAAAGGGAGACTAAAAATTGGCCATATGTCAACAGGATTTTATTCAAACATTTAAAATTTATCTATGAATATGAGAACCCCTTGGTATACCATGCCTATAAAATTTTAATATCTTCTTATGCCATGGGCAAGTGGAGGATCTCAATAATACACAAGACTATACTTCATAGAAGGAAGTGGCTAAGGAGTTGAACACATGTCTAAATTGTATAAGAAGAGTAGATAGAGATAATAGTTTCTAAAAACACATTGCAATAAAATCATCAAAAAGGAGGAATAAGTTGATCCTAATAATAGTGATGAGGACTTGGATTTTAAGGGAATTTAAAACTAGAGTGAGAAGTGAAGGAGCTCAAAGCTAAAATAATAGATCAAACCAAAGATCAATAGCTATGAAATATTAATATTCATGAGCAATAAGAATAAATAAAATTACAAGATTCAATTCTAATGGACTCCAAAAAATATATACTATGATCCATTAAATAAATTAGTAGGTAATATTAGGATAAAGCCTACATCAAAACTTATGACTATAGGAAACTCTTGTACAAACAATGAGATTTTACAAGGACTAAACTATTGCAAGGTTTCAAGGATGTATTCCAAATAAAGTTTCTTTCAAGTAAAATGGGTGGACCCTTTATTAAGGGAGATGCACATAGAGCAAAAATAGTGTGTGACCTATGAAAAATCACTAATATAGGTTAAACCCCAATATGAAGTTGAATGTATCATTTAAATTAGATTAGATGTGAAAAGTAGTAATTATCTATGCAATGGAAAAAGTAGACTGGGTTATCCCAATGGTGGTGTAGCCTAGAACATTTGGATAAATCAAAGTATGTGGAGACTAATGTGTAATGAATTATGCTTGTATTAATAATCCATTCCAAATTTTCATGGATGAAGTCTTGGATTCAATCACGAGACATGAATTTTATTCTTTTATAGATAGGTTCAGTGGCTACCATCAAATACCAATCACAACATAAGTCTAAAACCACATTTACAATAGAACGTGGATACTTTTCATACAAACTAATCCCTTTTGGTTTGAAAATTTCTCTTGTTGTGCTCTCCAAAATTATCGTCATTGTATATAAATACTTCATTCATGATTTATTAGATGTCTATTTAGATTATTGGGCTGTTTTTTATTTATTCAAATATCACCTATCCATGTTTTTATTGATGTTGGAACATTACTAAAATTTATGTGTTGCATTAAACCTAAAGAATTGATTGTTATTTACACATTTTAGTGTCATATTGGGTCATATAGTATGCAAGGATGGGATTTTGGATGGTCAAGAAAAAATCATTGTCATTTTTAGTATGCCACGACTTACAAGCTGTATAGAGGTGTGATCATTATTGGGTCATATAGTATACTATAGATAACTCATAAAAGGTTATGCAGTAATATCTACTCCCATGTAAAATTTATTGTAAAAATACACTAGTTTGAATGGACTAATGAGTGCCTAACAACATTTGTGGATCTAAATTAGAGACTAATAATTACTCATATTTTGGTCTTTGTCGACTGGAGAAAACCATTTCATGTTCATGTATATGCCTCAAGAACTTTAGTAGGAGTTATTCTAGAAAGATAGAGGATTTGACCATCCCATTCATTTCACAAGTCATAAAATCTCAATTGTGGATAAAAATTAAACAACTTTAGAATGAAAATATCTAAAAATGGTGTTCTCACTCCATAAATTTAGACACTACCTTCTATCTATGCCATTTTAATTTTTATTGATCACCAATCTCTACAATGTTTGGTAAATAAACCCATGTTAAAAGGAAGGATATCGAGGTGGTTGATGTTGTTTAAATAATTTCAATTAAAAATCAATGTGAGTCATAGGAAATAAACTGTGGGACTAGAACACTTGCATTGAATATGCAATGGAGAAGAACATGAAGAACTCCAAGTTAAATCACCTGATGCCCATCTATTTTGAGTCTATATGATTATAGAAAACATGGAAGACATTGCTAATATACTAGAATAAGGAATTTTTCCTCTACACTATGTGGAAAGGGATAAAAAAATGTTGATTAAAAGATTCATTCCATTCACTATCATTAATGGATTTCTATAAAAAAATTGGTAAATATGATGTACTGTGAAGATAAGCTTTAGAGCATGAGTGACCACAACTTCTTCAAGAGGTGCAACAAGGAATCACAAGTGTACATTTTATAGGATAATATACTACATTAAATATATTATAAAGTGGCCTATGGTGGCCTACTCTATTTCAAGATGTGCAACAAGTAGTAAAACACTGTAACATATGTCAAAGGATGGGAAAGTCTAATCATAAAGATGAAATGCCCTTAAACCCTATGTTAGTTGAGTAACTATTTGAATAGTGGGGAATACATTTTTAGTACCAATAAATTTACCAAGTAAATGTAGTAATTTAAGGTATGTAATTATTGTGACAAGTTACTTCACTAAATGGGTATAAGTTGCTATGACACCAAGTTGCAACACTAAATATGTGGCTAGATTTTTATGTGGGAATATTATAACTAGATTTGGATCTTTAGTGAAGCTAGTTACTTAAATAGGAATGCATTTCCTAAATAAAAACATCAATTTATATCACACCAAAAAATCATAACATATCATCCTCAAGCTAATGGGTAGGCAAAGGCATCAAATAAAGTCACTGGCAAGATGCTTAAGAAAATATGTAATGTGCAAAGGGATGATTGGGAGGATTGAATTCCTATGATCCTATGGGAATAAATAAAAAACTACAAGAATGAAATGGGTTTCACTTTGTTTCATCTATTTTACATATTAGGAACTAGTCATGACAATGGAATACATAGCCCCTAGTCTACAAATTAGAATGATCATGCAATTAGAACACCAAGACTCTCTTTAGGCACGATGGATGAATTTAATAAGGATGGAAGAAAATAGGAAAATATCTTATTGGACACATGAAATTAGTAAGAAAATTTAAAATTTTTGGCATGATCATAAATTGTAATCCAAATATTTTTTCCCTAAACAAGCAGTATTAATATATGATAGCATATTTCAAGCATTTCCATGTAAGTTGTACATCCGATGGAAAGGGACTTACATAAAACATTATGTTTCAAAAGAAGGAATAATTGTGTTAAAAGACCTTAAGTAAAAATTCTTATAAGACATGTAAATGGTTGTAGGCTTAAGCCTTACTATCATTAATCTCTATCAGATCTCATAGATAAATTAGAGAGGGTGTTGAGTAGCACCATGTAGATTGGTATTTTTTTAATGTATTATTAATTATTTTGGTTTTAGGTTTTTAATTTAGTTGTATACTGTGATCTCTATATTTTAGGATATCAAACCAAGTTGGAAAAGTTAAAGTCATAGAGTGTGATAAGGAAGTAAACCCATCACAAAAGGAATAATGTCATGCAAAGTCAAAATTGGAGTCAACAATTAACCTAGGAATGATGCATTTAAAAATAAAGTATGGAATAAATACAATCGATAGTCATTTAAAAAAACATTAATGATGACACACTTGAAATAATGCATATTTCCCAAAGTGGATTAAGTGTTAGAATTAGGGGATGCTCAATAAAATAAAGTGGATCAGGTAAAATAAATGTATTACATCAACAAGTCCCATTAACTAAACCAATGTTTTGAGACTTGAATTGATAACATCAAATCATTAACAACCATTTATAATTAATTTATCAAGTAAAAGAGTACACAAACATCACAACATATTCAATGCAACGTGTTAGATGGATTCAATTAGGAAAATTTACATAAACAAGGGAATGAAGAACATAATGAGTTTACACACTTTTAACAATAATTCCTTCTATATTTGTGCCTAATTCACACATTTTTGTGTAGATTATTTTATAGCACTAATTCATCCAAAGCCATCATTTGAACACTACTAAAACAATCATGGATAGCTCACATCTTTTGGTTCCTTTCATAGATGCATACAAGGAATAAATGGGGATTGATCTCACACTCAAAAAAATAAGATACCATGATCTAGACATGTTTAACTTCATTAACACATTAGAAGCTAATTTTTTATTCTATATTAGCTAGCAATAGCACAAACATGAACCTTAACTCTCCAACACTCCCTACATGTATATGATGTGGAGTGACTCATCAAGCTTCCTAAATTTAGTCAATAGGATGAAGTGATGATGATAATTCTTAGTTGGTAAAATGAGGGTGCCATTCATTTGTCATAACACATGACTCTTTTCATCAACACAATAACCATGGCACATGCAACAAGACTTTTAAATCAAAGTAAATCCCTCTTTTAATACTATAGACACCTAAAACTAGCCACAACTAGCTTTCAATCAGACTTTAGACTAATTCTTACCAACCATTTCAATTTAAGCCTATGGAATCACTAAACATCCCAAATTTGCCCATGCATCATTCATCAAATCTCATATTTATGTTGAGGCATCCCAATTTGGGGTACTAGCCCATATGCAACAATATCCCCTCATAGATTCATCCCTAATCACATTGTGAAATCACAACAATAAATTTGGACTATAGACCTATTAATTGGGGAATTTAATCAATTATCAAATCTTGAAAAGATAAAAGGCTAATCAAAATAAATTATCTAATTAAACAAGATTAAATCCTTGATTTAATTATCTATTTGAAATTAATGAATATCTAAAAATGGAAATTACAAAAATCAAAATATTCAAGCCTTTCATCATTTCATTTATGAGTTTTCAAGCTCTTTCAAAAAATCCTAAAATATCTAATTTGTGAGTCATGCCTAGAAATTACAAAGCATAATTACATGACAACTATTAACTCAAGTGGAGTTAGTTTTAACTAATATAGGGTTAGTTTTAACCCATTCCATGTTTAAACTCAACCTTAACTCACCTTGGTTGAGAGCTAATTCTAAAAGATATAAATACAAGGCCATGTCAATTCATTTATAAGATATCATAAGCCAAAGTTATAATGCTGATTTGGAGAGAGACAAGCTTTGAAGGTAAGGTTACCATGCCAAATTCTTAAGCTAAGAAATCACAAACCAAGGTTGTAAGGATAGAAGGATCCAAGAAACCTCCATTGTCAAAGACTTATTGATGCACAACCTGAGTAAGCCATTTGGAGCTCCAAAGAAGGTAAAAGTTGATTCTTTTATGTTTTTTTGTGCTTCATTTAGCATTGTTATTTAAGCTCTACCTAGTGTCTAAGATAGAGATGTTAGTATTTTAGTGTGTTTTTTTCATTTGTTTTATGAGACTAACACAAGACTAATATCCCCTCTATTATAATACTTGTTCACATGTTGGCATGCCCAATGGGATGTAAACATCCCATAAAATGAAGGAGATGGATATGATACTTTTATTTTTTTAATGGATAATAAAAATCTTCAAAAATTGATTTTTTTCTTCATTTTTCATGTCTTTCTATTTTTAACATCTCACATGTTTTAGGGGTCAACATTATTTTATTTCAAAATTGACTTGGATTGATGCCATTTTTTTATATCATTGTTGATTACTAAGATTGACCATGATATCTATGTGCAAAATAGAACATGGAAAAAATATAACTCAAGTTTTTGTTGATCTTTCTATCATCATTATATGTTTTAGGACCTGTATATTATTTGTTTAACCATTTTCTTATAGGATATCATGCGTTATTTTTGTTTTGAGATCAATTTTTTGACTATTTTTAAGTCAAAACAAAAATATGTTTTTATATGTTTATATAGGAAATGTTGATGATCTACCAGATCGATGTTGATCTTTATGGATTGACATCGATCCTTGTGTGGATTGATGATGATTCATCTCTGAGAAAAAAATCACAAAACTCAAGAGCTAATTTTGAAATGTTGTTTTCTCATTTAAGTTTGAGATTCTATGCAGGCAAAACCTCTAACAATTTGTAGGTCCTAAGGTGGAAAAGTAAAGTTTAACCATGGTTAAATATTACACACTTTGTCTTTGATGATTAAAATGAACTTAACTCTTTTCATGCCTTTTTTATTTTTGATGTTCTTTCAAGTTTATCAAATAGAAAATGCCAAGGGTATCATACTTCATAACACACTTCATTTTGGTGATTAAAATGAACTTTCACATGATATAAATACTCTTAAGAGTTTAATTTTCATAATTTTTTATTTAATTATTTGTTTAAAAAATTGAGTGACACGTGTTTCCTCTACCCTCCACCCCTTTAGGGTACTCAGGTAACCAAAAATGCCCACTCTTTACCTTTATTTCTTTAGTCCAAAATAATGCAAAGAAAGTTGCTAAGGCCCTCCTCAAATCTACATGATTTTGGTGACCCCAAAAATACCATAAAGTCTTTTAACTTCTCTTTATGTTCATGCATTTTAGCTTATGAACGGGAGTACATCACCTCCTCATGGGTTCTCTAGGGAATCATTGACATCATAACTCATCTCTCGACATATTTTCAATCCCACTTTAGTGGGGTATATAAATTGAGGGTGACCTAATGGGATGCTTGTTTTGAGTAGTTAAAAAAAGCTTCATTAATGGTACTCAGCCTCAGAGCATAGGGGCAACTTGAACATCGCACTACACTAAGCAAGTGACAGAAGTAGTGGTTTTGAAAATGATAATACATTTTCACAATAATCTATTTGATGCAAATCCAAATTATATGATTGCATCTCTAGTGTAAGCTACACTTGTTACCATTAATAAATGAACAAAAATTGATAATTTAGAAAAACTCCACTTGTCATAGAAATATTGATGATATAGGGTGAGTAGCCCAAAGTTCCATGTTGTATTATAATATATTAAGGGAAGAGGGGGATTAAAAACCTTACTTTTCATGTACTTATACTTTTTATCTCAACAATTAAAATACTTTCAACAATAAATATATTTATGGAATTTGATGGTACTATGCAACCTTGTCACTTTAGGATTTATGACATTAAACTTAGGTGTTTATGTCATTTTTTTCCTTTTTACTTACATGGTATTGAGTATAAAATATTTTTTTGCTTATCATGTCAAAAAAATAGTCTTTTTTATGTTGGAATCAAAATTATTAGGAGGGGGGCTTGAATTAGTCTTCAAAATCATTCCTTTAAGTTCATTTTAAGCAATCATGAATCATTCAAGCAAACATATAGATATAACAAGCATAAACAGTTATCCATTTAAGCATGAAAAATAATAACACATCTGTGGAAAACCCTCAAGGGGAATAAAAAACATATATATTTGAAATTGGACTACAATCTTATAATAAAAAAAACAAGATTAGTGAAGCATCAACTTCACATGAAACACCAACCCTAGCTATCCAATCACCTACTCGATTAAGATTTTATAAATTATCCACTTATAAGGAGGCACAAACCTCCTATATGACTCAACACTAACTCAAACACCTTATTTATTTGAGGACCTTTATAACACCTTGTTGCTCAACCAACTGACAATGACCACCTCTTCAGCTCTTCACACTCTTATCCCTCTCAAACTAAATTCTAGGCATCTTCACTCAATTACATCTTTTCAAGATTGATTAAGTCATATGACCTTGATCTTAATATGAATACACACTTTCATATCTTTATTATATATCCTCTACACTCCTATTATAATCTATAAGATATCCTTCTTCTCACAATGTGTTATCTCATTCGCATACTCTCATGCATGCTAAAAAGGGATAATACTACCTTGTATTTATACTAGCCTCTTTATCATATCCATATTGGTTTTAAATACAAAATTTCACACTTTTATTACCCTTTCAATATATCTTATAACATGATTCATACATGTATCAATCATTATAATAGGTTGTCTATAACTGAAAAGACCAAAACCTCTTTCATTAGTTCATGTTACCTTATGCTCTTATTGCAACAATTTACCTTAATTTATGAATAATATAATTTAATAAATTGATAAAATATACCCCAATAAACATCTTCTAATTTCCATAACACTTTTTAGCACCAACCCCTTCATAGACACTCCTTGTAACATTGTTCACAATTAGGCCTATGAATCTATAGAAAGTATGCCAAACAAAACTAAAGCATGTACATAATATAGTCACATAACCATGAAAATAAATCACATTAATATAAACTCTATTATATTAATAACATCACCATGTAATTTATAGTTCACAAATTAGGGAAAAGGACTCAAACACTTCTCTATAAATAGCCCACTTAGAACTGTTAGAACACTCTAAAACCCAGTCATGAACAACATGATCTTAAAAACCTAAAATAACACTTACCATGACCACTAATACTTTAAAAATAACATTTTAAATCTTTATACCACTATAAAATACAAAAATTATAATTTCTAATTTCAAATATTGGTCTTGCAAACCAATCTTTTAACCTCACTACACACAGTCAAACTAGTTTTAGATAAGCAATTTTGGATTCAATATTTCAAAAACTTTAACTTACTATAAAAATTTATAAAAATAATTAATAGGACATAAAAGTCCAAAAAAATAACACCATGTTAATTATGTACTTAAAATTATGTCATAGATTCTCAAAGTTCTCACTAAAACTTGTTTACCTAAAACTGCCAATGTTACCTTAAAGCACAATCATGATGACATTGGTATTCAATACCTTTATGACCACTTTCAAATAATTATTATGAAATTATATGAAAAAATAAAATATCCATATCATATTAAAATATCAACATAATATGTTCTAGTTTCAACTATTTATCTTACAAATTAATTTATTGGCCTCATTACACACAGATCTCACTGAGTCAGATAAGCCATTTTGGCTTCTTCATTTTCACCACTATACCTGACTTCAAATAATTTTTACAAATATTAATAGGACATACCAATCCTAAAAAACATCTCTATGTACTTTGTTTCAACACTTTATAATGATAACACATTCCTAATCATCTTCTCACTGTTGCTTGGGTTTTTCACTCTTTTCATCATTAGGCCTATTAGTAACTAGCTAACTTGGATGACTGGTTTAGCACACTTGAGAGATATAACCTATCTAAAAATAATCATTGACATTAAACATGAGTCTCAATATTCATCCTCCATCCATTTTCATACTTTTACTTGGTTAACTCTATCCATGCTCATATATGCAAACTTGTCTTAAAAACTAATCTTCATGCCTCATTAGGCCATGTAAGGTCTAGAAGCGGTCTAGATGTAGACTTGGTATAAAGGTAATACCCTTTTAGGATCACCTTGATACTCTCATGAGTGATCCAATTCCTCACATACATTTTGAGTCAACCTCATATATCCTCTCATGCCTCTACGCATCCATCTCACCAACTCACCATACGCATACCTTCTCACAAGGACTTTACATGCCATGACTAGTGCAACATGTAGGCTTCTTATGCACTTGAAACTTGAAAATTGACCTTGAAAAACTTATAAAATTGTATATACTTTACTTTCATGATCACATAATTATAAAAAACCTCTCATAATCTTGTGCTTACTTACTTCACCATACTTCATTATGCACACCTTCTCACAGGGTCTAGACTAGGCTTCTCAAGACACCTTGTACTCAAGAAATATTACTCATACATGCTTACTTAAATGATATAAAACAAGAACACTCTTTATAAATCATTCTCACACCACTAAAAAAATATCTTTTTTATCAACATGCTTCAATTCTCACTTGACTATCATACCTATTTGTGATAAAACTATCAACTTTAATTTAACCTGAACCTTGACATCAACTAACAAAATAGACATTAGGTTGCCTTAAAATTCTCTCTTGCCTTCAAATTATCTCTTATCACATAGCTTCTTTGTCAATTCAATTACACAATATCATACCTCAAATACCTCTCACCATGCATCTTTACCAGATGCACTCCGACGTCAATGACATCAACCTTGACATCAATGACAACACTTCTCAACAAACCCCTCCTTTGTCATTGATAGAAAAACATTATTCAATCTTGTCACTCTCATCTCAAAAAATCTAGTCAATCTCTATTCTTGAACTTTCTCCCCCTTTGACATTAATGATAAAGGGTCATATATACTGTAACTTCTGAAACCACTCATTCTCCTTATTTGGAACCTACTCTCAGAAAGTCTTATATGCTTGTCAACAACTACACTTGGATCTTATGAAAAACCTGACTATCTCCCCTTCAAACCAACCCTCCACCATGATTTTACCAATTGAAGAGAGTATTCATAAATACAAACCTAGCAGATTCCTAGATATCCACGCTCTCACAAGACTGAATACCTTTTAGGATCCTGTTAGGCTTGATTGGCACCTTAGGTTTGACCTTTTAATCAACTATTTGATCAACAATATGAGCTAATATTAGAAATTCTTGACATGATTTCACATTTGAAGTGTGCTCTACCACAACAAATATTCCACTTGGGATTGTAGATTGATCATGACTCACCTTTATTATATTTGGTTTCCATAAATTCATTTTTATTCTTTCTTGCATTCTTGGGGATTCAAACTTCTTGTTTTTACTTGATGTCCTTCTAAATATATTAAGATATAATCTTGTAATGTGTCCCACATTATGACAAATGTATCAAACAACCTCATTCAAACCTCTTGACTGATGATTGCTTTCAAAATCCCATGCATTTTCATTTTTATAGGGTCTTCTACACTCTCTTACTCTATTCCAAATTAATTTCATTCAAAACAATGCCCATCAAATGAAATATCATACCTCATAGCAATAGTATTTTTTATTGGTCTTTTCATGTTGACCTTTTTATCTTCATTAGCCTTCTCCTTGACTTGAGCTACCTACTTTTGGTCTTCTTTGAAACCAAGACCTATCTTATCACTTGTAGACTTATGACTACTCAAGATGTTATCTAGAGCATAAGTACTCTTTTAAAACTTTATAAAGGTCTTAAACTTACTAGATGTTTAATCTACCTTAGCTTTCAAAGATTCTATTTCAATTACATACATGGTGCATTCTTCCTCTTTAGAGTTTAAGCTAGCAGTGACTATCTCCATTTATGCTTCAATATGATTAATGCTCTCAGCATAATCCTTTGATGTGTTACTTAGTCTCTTCTAAAAAAATCAATGTGATCTTCATATTCATTAACTAATGACTTCAATTTATGATTTTTCCTTCTTTGGAATATCAAGTCCTTTAGATCACTCACCAATTTTACCTCAAGGTTCACTTCATCTTATTCTTCATCATTGATAAAGTCTTTCCCTTTTGAGAAGCCCTCATTATTTATTTATATATCCATGAATAGGGTTTAAATATTATAATCATCACTATCAGATGTACTCATGTCACTTACATTAGATGATTTCTTATCTTCTTTGGTATAGAAACTTCTCTTGTTCTTGTCTAACCCTTTCATACCTTCATACTACCTAAAATATTTCTTATTTGTTCACACTTATAGACTTTTTTATCATCTACTTGATGTTCATCATGTTCTTAATCATGCTTAATCTTATCCTTATTCATAAACTTATATGTAAAGGGACAACTATTACTACAGTTAAAAAAATTGAAAGGCAACTTACCCTTATACTTACCAGATCCAAACTTTAATTTCCTAGCAAACATGGCTATTAGTTCATCATCATCAGCATCTGAACATACATGATTTAAACTTATTATATTTTAAATTCTTCTTAGTTTTGAATGTTTCTTATTTCTTGTGAGGTCTTCCTTCATTTGTTCTCATTTCATAGCTAGTCAAGATGCCATGAAACCTATACATTTCCAACTTATCCAAATCTTGTATCTCTTCAAATGAATATACTTTAGAATCAAACTTAGGAGTTAGTGATCTCAATACCTTTTGAAAAAAATTATACTCTTTAATTTATCATACTAAACCTCTAATGACATTTAACACTTCATCAACCCTCAATAGGTAAGATGCAAATGTTTCATCTTCATTCATCTTCAAATTTCCAAACTATCTTTGATGGGTCTACAACTTATCTATCTTCATCTTGGTGTCTCCTTCATATATAGTCTTTAATTTGTCCCATATCTCTTTTTTTGACACATAACACATCACATTCACAAAATTTACCTTTGATAGGCCACATAGAATGGAATTCATTGGCTTGGAATTGCTCTCACTTTCCTTTGTTAGAATAATTAATTCTAAGTGGGCATATATGTTCCTTAGCCTTGGTAATTATTGAATAATAAATAATATATTATTTATTAACTTGAGGTATATGTTGAGTAGTGTTCTTATTGATGTCAAGGTTGATTTCAATTCATGTCAATTTTTATGTCATTTATGTCAAAGTGCATCTGGTGAAGATGTGTGGTGAGTGGTCTATGAGATTGAGCTTGTGAGTTTGATGTGATAAAGAAGCCATATGACAAGAGATAATTTGAAGGAAACCTAATGTCTATTTTTTTAAATATAATTTGAAGGAAACTTAATTATTATTATGTATATTTATTTTAAGTTTTAGGTCAAGTTAGCATTAAATCATGTTTTAGTATTAGTCCTTGAGTATAAGGTGTTTTGAAAATCTTAGTCATAACAAGTATAGTCAAATCATGGGAATGTGCATGGTGAGTATGAATAGGTATGTATAGAGATATGAAATTTTTTTAAGATCATTTAAGTAATGTTAAAAATGTGTATAAGCATCAAGGAGTATTTCAAAATTAGTTATCAAAGTTTTAAAGTGCTTGATAAGCTTAGTCATGACACTAGTCATGATATGTAAAGACTTAGTGAGAAGGTTTGAGCATGGTGACCTAGTAATATTGATTAAAAAAGGCATAAGATGTTGTATTGTGTTGATTTATCATGAATATTATGCATTTTATCAATAAATATATATTCAAGGTGAGCTTACAGGGGTAAAACCTCAAGTCCAAGTTACAACTAGACTAGTTATAGACCCTACCTAACTTAATGAGGCATCACGATCTATTATAAAGGCATATGAAGGATTTAAATTAGTGATTTAGAATTATATATTTTATTGGGTATGTGATTGATTTGGAGAGAACATGAAAAGAGGCATGAAGGTCTGTTGCAAGACCTAATGTGGTTTGCAGGGCAAGGTCTAAGCAAACAAAGAGAGAGTATGGCCTAATAGGGTATGAGGTTTAGTTTTGTCAATATTTGAGCATGTAAAAAGGTATGATATGATGTTTCAAGTATGTTCACAATGTTTTAGGTCATGGTTTTCAATATAAGTCATGAAAAGTGGTTTTGAGGTCTCTCATTTGCACACAATGAAGTATTCTCAACTCGAGAAGGACTTTCAAGTTTTCTTTGGAATGTGTAACATCTACATAAGAACCTAATATATTTATGGTATATTTGGAATGGTCCTATATTAAAATTCAAATTATTATTTTTTGGATTAAGGA
This sequence comes from Torreya grandis, assembly GCA_037957365.1. Taxonomy (NCBI): domain Eukaryota; kingdom Viridiplantae; phylum Streptophyta; class Pinopsida; order Cupressales; family Taxaceae; genus Torreya; species Torreya grandis. Next base: position 823,400 of record JARHVA010003305.1, read on the forward strand.
GTTATGCTCTATGAATGATCATTAAGACTAGAAAATGGTTTAAACCCTCAAAGAACCCTAACAATGACCCAATAAGAAAGAATTTGTTATAAAGTTATAAAAATGGATTGGTATGGATATTTAAGTAATTTTATTTTGTATTCAACTCTCCCAAAAATCTCAAATAGTGATTAGTTTGTCAGGTATGTGAGTAGAACCTATAAGAAATGTCTTATTTCTCATAGATTTATTGTATAAATTAGAGTTGACTAAATTTAAATTGATAAATGGATGTATTAAAAAGTATGAGACTTTTAACTTTTGTCAATGAAGCTTTATAAACAAGTTCTAGCCATCAGGTGTGTTAAACTGGTCATCTAAGGTGACCAATTGTTGATAGGCCTAATGATGGAAACAGTGAGAAACCCAAGTAACACTTAGAAGATGATTAGATATGTGATAGCATAGAATAGGGATGAATATAAGTGCATGGACAAAAATTTAATAAATTTAAATACATTTTAATCTTGGATATAATTTTTTTAGATCATTATATATATCAAAACATTGCTCACAAGTTGACTTGTCTATCTTAGTAAGGTATGTGTACAGTGAGGTTATGAGATTGGTTTGCAAGACCAATATTTCCATTTGAACATATTATATATCTATCTAATAATGGTATAGTTATATCATGGGATCATCCACATGCATCAGGAGTCTTTGGAAATGGTCATACAATTGTTAAAGGTCATTATCACCATGACTGCACTTCAATGTAAACTGATAGTTCTAGGTAAGCAAGTTATAATGATGAGTTTAAGGATATATGACTTGAGTTGAATTTTATAATTCACATGATGTTTATTTTGGGAAATTTATATTCTATATATTATTTATATAAATTTTTAGAGTCATTGAAATTGATTGAAATGTTGAAGCCAAAAGGGGCTGACTAGTTCAAGTTTGGTTGTGTGTACTGAAGACAACAAATTGGTTTACAAGACCAATAGTTGATATTAGAGTTTATGATATATTTGTTTTATTTTTTTATAAATATGTTTTAGGATCATTTTCATGCTTTTTAAGTCCTTTATTGTGTTCTTTTAGGTGTAAGAAGTTCAAATTTTCATGACTGTGTTTTGAGGTTAGTTGGTAGTTCAGAGTGAGAATTTTTCAAAGAAGAGTTTAAGTCCTATTGCTATAAGTTATGAAGTATAAAAAATATGGTGATGAACCTGAGGTAAATTTTATATATATATATATATATATATATATATATATATATATATATATATTTCCCATGGCTATTTGTAAAAATTGTGTTTATGCTTTAGTTGTTCAAGATAGACTTTTTGTATATGAGAAGACCTAATTCTGAATAGTACAAATAGTGTGCTTCAAGAGATAAAATGTGTTATGGAGCCTATGTGAGCTTATAAAATGTCTATTTGAGTGTAATAATATATGTCCCTATTGTGTGAGGTGTTTTAATGTGTTCTAAGTAAGTCAAAGTGTAATGTGTCCTATAGTAGACCTAATGAGATTAGGTCTCCATGAGACATAAAGATAAAAGGAGGCATAATTGAGGTATTTCAAACCTAAAGGGACTCAAATAACATTTTATATATGTTTATGATATGTCCTAAAATATATTCCATGGCTAACCTAAGAAGGTAAGTGTGTTTGGCTAACCAAGAAAGATATGAACAAGAGACTTGTATAAATACAAGGTAGTTGTAGACATATTAAAGTGTGTAGAGTACAAGTGAATAAAATAACATATTTTAGAATAGAATAAGGTATTCTAGACCATCATAATTAGATATATGATCTATAATGAAAATTTGATAGATATTCTATGTATGAATATCAAGGTCATATGACCTAATCAGTCTTGAAGAGACCTAGAAGGCATTTTGAGAGGGATAAGAGTGTGAAGAAATGAAGGGGTGGTCATCATTAGTTGGCTGAGAAAAAAGCATTTTAAAGGTGATAAAATTATTTAGTTAGTTGAGTTAGTGTTGAGTCATCTAGGGGTTTGGTGCCTTTTTTAAATTTGGTGCTTGTTATAGCCTAGTCAAGTGGGTGTTATGTTAGTTGGGGTTGGTGCTCCATGTGAAGTGGGTGCACTATTTTTAATAATAATGTTTAAGTATCCATTTTGAGCGTGACTCTTTCAACACTTAGATTAGTGTAACTTTAATTCAAATTTTTGCATTATTTGAGATCTAAATTGTGTAATTAAGTAAAGTTGCATGTGTTATTCATTTTATTTTGAAAAATAGCTCAAAATTTTATTTAAAATAGTTTTTTTAAACATTTGTTTACTATTTTGTTTAAATGGAAGCTATGGCTTTCCCTCATTTTTATTTATATAAATCTCAAATGCTTAATGTAAATAACTATAATATATGGAAAATACATGCTAAAATCAAATTTATGGCCTGAAAGTTGTGGAATATTATCATTGGGACTAAAAAATCCATTATAGACAACATGTAACCCCTGAGCTTACCAATACATTTCAACATACTATAATATATGGAAAATGCATGCTAAATTCAAATTTATGTCTCGAAAGTTGTAGAATATTATTATTGGGACTAAAAAATCCCCTTATAGACAACATGGAACCCCTGAGCTTACCAATACATTTCAACATAAATCACAAGAAGCTATGTACATTATTTTTGGAGTGTTAAGGATGAATTATTTCTCCACATTGGTAATCAAGAGTCTCCTAGTGATTTTTGGAAACTCCTTGAGTCCATCCATGAAAGCACTCACCTTTAAAAGATCATTAAATTAATCCTTGAATTGTTAATTACACCTATGAAGGGAGATGAAAAAGTTGTTAATTTTCTTGATAGAATTAAAAATATTAATTATCAATTAGATTGATGTAATTATAATTTAATTCAAGATCAATTATTTTATTTTATCATACAATTAAATATTCATAAAAAGTTTAGAAATTTCATTTTAATTTTGAATTATATGTATCAAACTGAGTAAGATATCCCTGATCTTACCACCTTATCTACTCTCTTGATTCAAGAAGAGAAAGTTATGATAAATTTTGATTCTAAAGAGAATGCCACTTAGGCACTTATCACCTTAAATAATATTTTTTATAACACTAAAAACTTTTATCTAACCTTAATTTTGTTAAAGGCAAATTTGGGAACAAAAAATTTGGTAATAAGAACTATATACCTAAATTTAATGGAAATCACAATCTGTGTGGTAAATTTGATCATAAAATAGAAACCTATTATAAAAATAAGGATATAAATAACAATCAAACTTATAAAAATAATAAAAGGGAAGAAATCTAATCAAAATAAGCAAAAGAATCAAAACCCTAATTAGAATAATAATCAAGATTCAAATGTCATTGCTTTATGTGCTTCAAATGAAAATGAATGGATTTTAGATAGCGATGCATCGCATCATATGACATGCTTATCTGATATTTTATATGAATCTATAGATATCTTTGAAATAATTTACTTCAGAGATATTTTTTTAGAAGCAACTAAATAGGGAAAAGCAATGTTTTCAAATGTTATTATAAATGATGTTTTCTATGGACCTAAGCTTAAAAAAAATTATATCTTGTTATCAAATTATAAATTATAATTTAATGATAACATTTAGTTGATCTATTAAAAACCATTTTTTTTCCTTTATTGTTTAAGGTGTTGAAAATAATAGCTTATATATATTTTCTCCTTCTGCATGTTTTCTTTCATCGCATGCATCGTAATGATGAATCTCAATTACAGCATGAAAGATTAGGACATGCTAATTTTACAAGTTTATATGATATGTATACAAATAATTTTTTTGTTTGACTTCCTTCTATTCCTTCTCATCATGATACTTATAAGGGTTACTTACGTGGTAAGCAACATACTAACCCCTTTCACAAGAATCATGATGCCAATTCCTCACATCCTTTAGAATAAATTCATAGTGATGTTGTAGTACCTATTGAAGTGATATGTGTGTGTGTGTGTGTGTGTGTGTGTGTGTGTGTGTGTGTGTGTGTGTGTGTGTGTGTGTGTGTGTGTGTGTGTGTGTGTGTGTGTGTTTCTTTGTATAATTTTAATTTTATTAATGATTATACTATAATGATTTGGTCTTTTTGCATTAAAAATAAATATGATGTGTTATCTAAATTTAAATAATTTAAAGCTAGTGTTGAAAATGTATTTGATTTTTATATTAAAAGATTAAGAACTAATAATGATGGTAAATATGTTAGTAAAGAGTTTTAATCTTTTTACATTAGTTTTAGTATTTAAAAGTAACTAACAACTCCCTATTCCCCTTAGTAAAATGGTATTGGTGAAAGGAAAAATTGCATCATCATATAAATCACTAGAACAATGTTGCAATATGTAAATGTTCCTAAAATTTTATGGGTTGAAGCCATGAACACTGTTGTTCATATTCTAAATAGATTCCCTACCAAATCCTTGGATCTTTATATCCCTTTATAAATGCGTATTAAAAATAAACTTAATGTGGCTCATCTTCAGATTTTTGGCAATCCTACTTCTATCTGTGTCCCTAAAATTAAGAGGAAGAAGCTCGACCCCACTTCCTATTATTGTATTTTTGTAGGATATAGAGGTCAGACAAAAGGTTTAAGAGTGTATGATCCCTCTATATATATAGATTATGAAGAATAAGAATGTTCTTATTCTTAAAAAATATTTTTATGAGCCCTCTTTGGATCCTCCTCAGTGTTCTTCTATTGATGAACCTGACTCTCATGTTTCTTCTTGTGATGAAATAGATTCCCTTGAGGAAGTTGATCCAACTATGGATAACTTAGAGTCTGAGGAACCCCCTGAGTTTCATGTTTAATCTAAAATACCTAAATGGATAGAATCCTTAATTGAATCTTTTAGTGTTGATAATATTAATAAATTAACTATAATTCAACATTCATATCATATTTTAATGACTATGTATGAATGTGAGCCTTAATCCTTTGAGGAATCCACTCAAGATGATAGATGAAATGTTGCTATGCAAGCTGAATATAATGATTTAATTAAAAACTAGACTTGGGATCTTGTCCCTCCTCCACCTAAAAGGCATATTGTCAGTTGTAGGTGGATTTATAAGATCTAATATAATTCAATTGATAAAATTTACAAGTTTAAAGTTAGATTGACTATGTTGAAACATTTTCTCTTGTAGCAAAAATGAGTATTGTTAGACTTCTTATTTCTTTTGTATCTTAAAATGCTTGATTTATTCACCAAATGCATGTCAAGAATACATTTATAAATTGCGATTTATAAGAAGAAATATATATATTAATCAAACTAAAGGTTTCACTGATCCTAATAAATAATATTATATATGAAAATTATGAAAATCTTTGTATGGTTTAAAACAAGCTAATTGAGCTTGGTATTATAAAATTACTTCTTTTTCAAAAAAATAGGTTTTTCTAAATGCTATTTAGATAATGATCTCTTTATTAAATTTAAAAATAGTCATTTTATTCTAATTTTATTATATGTTGATGATTTGTTGATTATTGGAAATCTAATTAATTTAATTCATAAATATAAAGATAAAATAAGTTAAATGTTTGAAATGATGGATTTAGGAATTCTACATCATTTTTTAAGAATGACTATATTTTAAGATAAAAATTCAATTATTATATCACAATCTTAGTATGCACATAATCTTCTTGTAAAGTTTAACATGCTTGATTGTAAATCTACCACTAATATTGAAGTTGGTGTTAAACTTGATCATAAACCTACATGTGAAAAAGCTAATCCTACTTTGCATAGACAACTTATTGGAAGTTTGATTTATCTAGCAATTATTATCCTAGATATTTCATATGTTATTAGTGTTACTTATAGATTTATGTAAGATCATTATTTGGATCATTGAAAATTAGCTAGATGTATTCTTAATTATATCATGAGAACTGTAAATTATGGAGTATTTTATTTATCCATTGATAATGCTAATTTATATGATTATTGTGATGTTGATCATGTCGATGATACTCTAGATTGAAAATATACTTTTGAATATGTTTTTAAGTTTAGTGCAGGTGCTATCACCTGGAGCATCAAGAAGTAACCTACTATCTCTCTCTTTTGTAGTAGCCAAAAATAAAAATTCTATCTAAGATACTAAATAATCCATGTGATTATGAAGGTTATTGGGATAAATTCATTTGGATTTTTCTTAAAGTACCATCTTTCATTATGATAACCAAAGTTGTATATCTTTGGTAAAAAAAATTAGTGCATAACCAAAAAACTAAACCCACTAAAGTTCATATGCATTTAATTCAAGATAAAATCCTCAATGGTGATATTAATTTACATTTATATCCTATGGATGAATAAGTGGTAGAGATCTTCATAAAACCACTTGGTGTTACTAAGTTTATCAATTTAGTGCAATATTGGGCCTCTTGGAGTTGTCATTAAGGGGGAGTGTGCATGATAATGCCACTTTCTAATGGCCATATGTTTCTTCTCTTTCTCTATACTTCTTATTGTAAAGCATTGTAAATTTCATGTGGAAGTTATGTTATTGTAGTAAACTTTATGTGTAAGTTTTACTTTTATACCCCAATAGATTAAAAAACATAATTTGTAATAGAGGTCCTTATGTTATAAAAGGCTCTAAATATGCTTAGATTATTATGTAAGAGAAAATATGAGATGTAGTCTCACAAACATGCTAGCCTAAACTACTTTTTAGTAGCTTATGGATTATAATTCTTTTTGTTTCAAAATTTTGATGTTTGGAATGATAAAAGTTCTTAAATCCTTCAATTGTGTACATAGCATAATTCTTTTTCTTAAAGGTGACTATGACATTAATCCCCACTTAGCATTAAGGGGGAGTATTATAATAATTAATCCTAAGTGGACCTATATATCCATTAACCTTGTTAATTATTAAATAATAAATAATATATTATTTATTAAATCAAGGTATGATTTCTATATTATACCTACCAGGATGGATGGACCTGTTATTTTCACAATGGTTATCTCCTTTGATATTTCACTGCAAATAGGGTTTTTACCTTATTGTGAAATCATATCACAAATATGAAATTATTTTATCATATTTAATTTATGAGTTTTCTAAAAGCATAGAGAAGTGAGATCAAGAGGAATTATATTGGGGTTGAATTAGTTTCTCATATTTGAATAATTATCATCTTGTTAGTTTTTCACCTTTTTGAGGTTTTCCCACCTTAAATCTTTGTGTTGTGTTATCTATGTTCTTTTATATTCATATATTCTTTTAGAACCATCTTATGTATGCATATTACATTTCATTTATATTTTCATCCTTCTTGTCTACTGCACTAGTTGGTGGTGTAGGAGGTGTAGTGTATCCATACACAACTAACTGCCATATGTCATAGCTCATTGACATTAAAATTTTCCTCATTCTGATACTCCAAAAATAATAATTATTCTCATTAAAGAATGAAGCCTTATAAGTAGATAAACCACCTTGACCTTGCTGACTAGCCATTCTCAATTATAGGATCTCTTTTAGGTTGTTAGACCTACTTAAAAGGACCTGTTATGATACCAAATGTTGGAATTATAATGAATAACATGGGGGTTAATTAGTCTCCAAAATGTTTCTTTTAATTTCACTTTAATAAATCATGAATCATTCAAGAAAACATATAGATATAACAAACATAAACACTTATCTACATAAGCATGAAACATAAGAATACATCATATATGTGGAAAAATATTAAGGGAAGTAAAAACAATAGATATATACAATTTTAATATACTCTTACAAGACAAAAACTAATTTTAGTGAAGCACCAACCCTGACTATCCAAGCACCTACTTGACTATGTTTTTAACAAGCACCCACTTACGAGGCACTAACCACCTAGATGACTCAGCATCAAATCAACTACATAATTTATTTGATCACTTTTTGAACACATTATTTCTCAACCAATTTATTATTATCACCTCTTCATCTCTTCAGACTATAATCCCTCTCAAACTACCTTATAGGCATATTCACTCAATTAGGTCTCTTTAAGACTGATTAGGTCATAGAACCTTGATATTAATATGTATACACATTTTTATATCTTCATTATATATCATATACACTCATATGATGGTATAAAACATCTCCTTATACTCACAATGTGTTATATCATTTGTATACTCTTATGCATGTTAAAATAGGCCTAAAACTGCGTTGTATTTATGCTAGCCTCTTGATCATATCTCACTTGGTCAGCCATACACACTTGCACACTTTTATTAACCTTTTAATAGGTCTTATATCAGATTTCATACATGTATTAATCATTAAAATAGTTCATCCATAACTTAAAATACCGAAACCTCTTTTAGGTATTAAGGAAACCTAATTCAATTAGGCCTTCATTAGTACATGTTACCTTATATTATTATTGAAATAATATAATTTAATTTATGAATAATATTATTTAATTAATTGATAAAATAGACCCCAATAAACATATTCTAATCTCTATAACACTTTTTATCACCAACCCCTTCATGAACACTCCTTGTAGCACTGTTCACAATTAGGCTTGTGAACCTACAAAAAGTCTACCAAACAAAACTGAAGTATGTACACAATTTAGTCACATAACCATGAAAATAAATCACATGAATATAAAATAAATTACCTTATAAACTTCACCATGTTATTCATATTTCACAACTCAAGGCAAAAGGACTCAAACACTTCTCTACAAATAGCCCACTCAGAACTACTAGAACACTCCAAAACTTAGTCATGAACAAATTGATCTTCAAAACCTAAAATAACACTTCCAATGACCAATTATACTTTAAAAATATCATTTTACATATATTTACCACTATAAAATATAAAAATAATAATTTTTAATGTCAAAAACTGGTCTTTCAGACCAATCTTTTAACCTCACTACACATAGTCAAACCAGAATCAGACAAGCCATTTTTGCTTCAATATTTCAACCACTTTCACTAACTATAAAAGCTTATAAAAAGAATGGATAGGAAATAAAATTACCCAAAAAAAACATTATGTGCAATATATAATTTAAATCATGACATAGAGCCTCAAACTCATCACTTCAACTTGCTTACCCAGAACTGCCAATTTTACCTTAAAACATAGTCATGATGGCATTGATGTTCAACACATGTATGAACACTTTAAAAGTATTATTATTCAAAGAGATAAAAATATTACATATCTATACCATATTAAAATATAAAAAACATATTGTATAGTGGCAACTATTAGACTTATAGACCAATTTTTCACACCTCTACATACAGATCTCATTAAGTTAGACAAGCCATTTTGGCTTCTTCATTTTCACCTCTATTCCTAAATTTCAAGATTTATAAAAAACATTAATAGTAAATACCAATCCCGAAAATTATCTCCATGTACTTGGTTTAATCACTCTATCATGATAACATATTCCTAATCATCTTCTCACTACTGCCTAGGTTTTTCACTGTTTCCATCATTAGGCCTATTAGCAACTGGCTACCTTGGATGACCAGTTTAACACACTTAATGGATAAAAACTTTATATAAACCTTAATGGACATGAAACATGAGTATCAATATTCATCCTCCATCCATTTTCATACTTTGACTTGGTCAACTCTAATTGCTATAGTAAATCTTTGAGAATTTTCTATAGGACCTACTCACATACCTGACAACTCAATCACACATAGAGGTACTTGGGAGAGTTCACTAAAATATGCTAATATTAATTTATCATAAAAATACATTCTAGGAACTTTTGATCAATATATTCAACATCAAGTCCCTATTATGGTTATAAAAGGTTTTAAATATGTTTCCATTCTTAACAATCATTCATAAATCATATCCCCTCAATCTAGAAACAAATGCCTAGAATTTTAAGCTAGTAAAATTCCCCTTTTACCATGAATATATTAGGTTACCATGTAGAGGTTAAATGTGCTAATGAACACCTAAAATTCCTTCTCGATTTTGTATGCCTTTGTTTTGTGTACTTGAGAGACCTCAAAACCACTTTTCATGCCTTTTCTTACAAACCATGACCTCAAATTTTTTTAATATTATTAAAATAATATATCATATCTATATTAATTTTTACATATGCAAAATTGTCTTGAAAACTGATCTTCATGCCTCATCAGGCCAAGTAGGGTCTGAAAGTGGTCTAGCTACAAACTTGGTCTGAATGTACTACCCATATAGGCTCACCTTAATACTCTCATGAGTGATCCAATGCCTTAAATACATGTTTAATAAACCTCATAAAACCTCTCGTGCCTTTGTGCATCTTTATTACTAAGTCACCATACCCATACCTTCTCACAATAACTTTACATGCCATGGCTAGTGCCATGTCTAGGCTTCTTAAGAACTTTAAACTTGGAAATTGAATTTGAAACACTTATAAAAGTGTGTATATTTTGATTTAATGATCAAAAAATTCCAAACAACCTCTCATAATATGTTGTTTACTTACTTCACTAAAATTCACTATTCACACCTTCTCATAGGATCTAGACTAGGCTTTTCAAGATAGCTTGTACTCAAGAACTAGTACTCAGACATGCTTAACTCAATGATAGTGAACAAGAACACTCTTAAAAAAAAACTCTCACACCACTACAACAATATATTTTTGGTCATCATGCTTTAATTCTCACTTGACCATCTTACGTCTTTGTGACAACACTGACAACTTCAAGCTAATTTAAAGCTTGACATCAACCAATAGAAGATACTTTAGGTTTATTTAAAATTATCTCTTTCCTTTAAATTATTTTTTGTTACATGGCTTCCTTTTTACATAAATCACACAAGCTCATACCTCAAAGACCACTCACCATGCATCTTCACCAAATGTACTTTGATATCAACCTTGACATTAATGAAAACACTTTTCTATAATTTATACATCACTCCTTTATTTGAGGAGGTGTTATGCCATCCATTTGATACTACACCTTTGCCTTAATATTTTTCCAAAACCTTTATGTGTGTTACTTAATTAGAAAGGGTATCATTATGCTTCCCAATTCATTCCAAGTTTTGTCCCTTTGAGTCTTGAAACTAGCATTTGTCATACCTTTAGATCATAATAACATTGTTATGATACTTGAATTATTTCACAAACTTATTGACATATATCTAAATTTTGAAACCAAAGCCATGTGTGCATTTTCATATCTATGCCTAGTACCATCACGTTGTTTGTTCTTGTCTATCTTGTTGTCTATTTCAAATAAGCATAGTTTTCTTCTAAAGTTGAGTTTGTAATTTATCTTGCCAAGTTCAAATCCAAACATTGATTGATTTTTTTCTATACATTGTGTTATTATGGCCTAAACATTGATCTTTCTCTTTTGGGTTATGTAACTTATCCTCATTTCCTAGTCAATTTGAAAACTATTTTTGTTCCTAGATTTGGGGAAGTAGTCTATATTTCATATGCCTATTGTTTCATATATTTTGCCAGATGATCAAGTTTATGCCTAAATTTGAATGCCTAGTTTATGCCAAAGTGTTTCAAAAAATTTATATTAACTCTCTTTTAGACCTTGTTTTGTTTAAAAGTCTAGCTTTTATGCCTTTTTCAAAAGACCTATCAATACCTATTTTGAGCCTAGCTTTTGTGCCTTTTTCAAAAGACCTAGAAACTTTTGTTTATTTAGACCTAGATTAAACTTGTTTGAAACACTTTGTACCTAGAGTTTTGCATTTCAATTTTATTTCATCCACTTTAACTTTTTATTTATGACATTTTATGTTATATTTTTTTATACCAAGTTTTAGCACTAACCTTTTTGGAGATACAACTCTATTCCTTTGACCAAATTAGACCAAGTTTGGACCATTTGTCCTTCAAACATTACTTTTCAAATTTTGTATAACTCTAGGCCTTTTTTCAAAAAAATTATCATTTATTTGGATATGTATTATTACACTTGTAATGGAGCCATGTACCATCCAAGTTATAAAAAAGTGGTCGTATAAGATAATTTTGGTCAAGAACCCTACAATGATGATGTTGTTTGTGTGATGGATCCCTATCCTCATTACAATATTCAATCTCAAGAACAAAGCCAAGATCCTCAAGCATAATATGTGGTGATACCATCTTTAGGTTGATTAATGTACCAATTCACCCTTTTAATTCTAATGGTACCCAATCCCCACCTATAGCATTAACCCTCCTTTAGATTATACAATCCAACAAGCTCCACAATGCCCTACCATTACCATTTTAGGAGCTCATCCTTTGGTTCATGATATAAACCAAGCTTCGTAATGCCATACCATTACCATACCATGACTTCATCTTTTGTTTTGTGATAGCAACTAAGATTTGTAATGCCCTACCATTACTATTTTAGGCCCTTCTAATTATGGTAGCTCATTATCCCAACAAGGTTGTGTAATTATGACTAGACAGGTCATAGTTATCATCCTAAGCTAGAAACTAGTCTTTATTAAGCCCATTGTATATTGTCCTTTTTCCAAAGAAGCATTACCCAAGTACCAATTATCCTTCAACCATTTCCAACCGTCCCCCACTTTATGAAATTGATGCCAATATTTGATCATAATAGAGCCAATCATTACCTTTCCAACCGAGCTAATCATTCAAAGACCAAGATATGTTCAAAATTGGTATTTTATAACTACTTATAAACCAAGGCCAAGAGAACCAACCAATCTACAATATTTTTATTGAAACATCCATTTTTATTGAGTCAACCTATGATGAATCACCTTTTGATACTATACCTATTATCAAGGAGTCTCACTCTAATAAGTCAATCTTTGTTGAGTCACTTATTAATGATTATAACCACCTTTCAAAAAATCATTATCTCAACCATTGTTATGTTTTTAAATAGCCTCCCTTTTACAAATTAGTCTCTATAAATTGTCTCTCAACCTTTTTACCCTTATTGAGGAGTCTCACTTTAACAAGTTAGTCTCTATGGAGTCTTTCTTATCTAAGCCTATTTCTAAATATTTCATTATACCATCATAGGACCTTACTTGTCAAAAATCAAACATTCAATGAGACATAATTGTAGTATCATCCACACCAAATGAAGAATTAACATTGAAGTTAGATTCTATTATTGAAAAAAATTCATATTTAGCATTAGAAGTAAAATCAATGCCAGTCTCAACATCGAATTCAAAATCCATTGAGTCAAAATCAACTTTAAAATTAGAATATGTTTATGTTTATTAAAATATTAGTTACACATACCTTGTAGATAAATTTAAATACATTTTTTATCCCTCCATGATTTTTGAGGATGATTACTTTGACATCATAATAAGTTATCCTAGTATCTTATATGAGGATTGTGTGGCCTCTTTCCATTCCATTATTATTTTGTATGCCATTAACACCAACCAACCTAGCCATTATATTAACCTTCCACTTCTCATAAGTATCAATTGGGACCGATAGAATCATACCTTATTGAAATTCATCCATGGAAATATATGAGTTGAATAATATCAAGGGGACCATCACCAAATTCATGCAAAAGAAGATAAATCTCCAAGTGAAATCTTTTTAGAGGTGCCAAAGGACAATCAAATTCCAAACTTAGCATCATCTAGTGAAACCTTGTTTAAGGCATTAGAAGACAATAAAATTCAAAATTCAATGTTCCTTAGTGAAACCTTCTTGAAGGTGCTAGGTGAAAATCAAGATAACTTCATTGGTAAAAACCTCATCGAGGTGCCAATAGCTGAGCACAATAGTTCTTCACTACTTGATGAAGACATTATCAAAGATAACATCAATACAATTTCCAATCTATTGCATAATTAGATGGTATCAACTTTCAAACCCAAACAAAAAAAAATTGTGGTCCTATCAATAACATATTTAGAAGTCTTCAACCCTATCACAACCAAAATTATGTCAAATTTAGAATCAACAACAATATGTGTGCTTTAAAATCCTAGTCTTCATTTATTACCTAACCATTATACATTTCATTATCATCCACCTTTAAATTTCTAAATTAAACCTATCATCCAATATTTATCTATATTTACCATCCATAGACATACTTTCTTTTACAAAATATATAAAGATACCTTCTTTCAAAGTTTGAAGGAAATAAAATCAATAACCAATGAAGACCACAACAATAATATTTGACTCCAAATTTGTAGTAGGTTCTTGAGAGAGTAGTTATTCAAAAGAGGTGAGGGATAAAAATTTAAACATGATTGACTATTCTAGTTGTATCATATGTTGATCAAAAATGTACATCTCCACATCAGAAGGAAAAATAGAAATATTTACCTTGACAGAAACATTTACCTTTCTAGAAACATTTACTTTGCCATAACCATTTTACCTTGCATTTTCCATTTTCCATTTACCTTTCCATTTTAATTTTCCGTTCACTTTTTCATTTACCTTTTCATTATTTCATACCTTTCTATTTACCTTAGCTTATCACTTGGGGATAACCCTATTACTATTAAATCAAATTGCCTTCTTGTCATCTTCTTTATGTTGTGTCATATGTTGTCCCACCATACCTTCACTATTGGACCAAAGCTTATTTTGACCTACCATACCTAACCCTTTTGATATATATTCCATTGGTTCTTTTAGAACCTTACACAAGGGGATTCTGATCTAGTTTTGGTAGTTTCAGAATTATGTGTTCAAATGATAGTATATGAAAGTTGTATGGCAGTGGATATGGTAATAACATTTTTCTTTTATGCTTGACTAGTGCCACTAATTATAACCACCTTTGGTCAAATTAGTATTTCACCTTATCTTACTAATTATAACCACCTATGGGAAAATTATTATCACTGACCTATGTCATTATTTCCTAATTATAAGTTCATATGGGCAAATTAGCAATAACACCTTTTATTATGTATTGATACGTCACCTTTTCATTACCATTATCATTTGCCTTATCATTTTCCTAAAGTTTACAACTTGTTTTTCCATGGTTAGATATCACTACCTTTTGTGTTGTTAAAACTACCATAACTTGAGGTCTTAATGGGATTATGTAGGCCATGCTTAATTCATGTTATGATCAACTTAGTCCCCCTTTAGCCAATGCTCTCACCATTTTGTGAGAAACCTAAGCCAATGCTCTCACCATTTTGTGAGTGGTATCTTGTCAATATTTAATGATTTTAGCTACCCCAAAAATTCTAAAAAAATTCAAAAAATATAAATCTTAAAAATTATAAAATTTGGCTTAACGTCTCCAAGAGAGATATAAATCCTTAAAAATCCAAAAACATTTGTCCTAGTTAAACCTAGTCAATCATCCTTTGTCTACCCTACTGAGGCACATCCATTATTTGTTCTAATCCCTTCCACTACCATTGGGGATGTGACCTTCCCTTTGCATGTATCCTTGCTTTGGGGAACCACCTGTTTATCCTTCTATTGAGCCTTCATGCATAAATATTAACTTGGTTAATGATAGGATGCTTTCCATTGATTTTACTATCAAGATTTTTGTGTGTTTGTTTACTTAGTCATTTTTTTGCTTGTTTGCCTATTTATTTGTTTTCATTTTTGTGCCTTGACTCAGTCTATATGTTTTCATTAGGTGGTCCCTTGCACATTATCCTTGAGTCCATCCATATTCATATGTTAACATTGTCATCATGGTTTTTATCATTTGTGTATTGTTTTTTATTGTTTGTTAGATTAGGAGTTAGTCCTTATACACATTTTTTCTACATTATCATGGTTTTTTATTTCATGATGCATACCATCATGTGCTTAAATAAAAATCAACTCATGAAATCTTACAAGTAATGGTATCATAAAAACATCTCCTTGGTAACCTTGGCAAATCCTCTCACCCTCATTGATTAAATAAACATATTCACCATTCTAGTTGTATCGATGCTAATAAGGACAAGCATCTATACATTGGTAGGTAAAACTGAATCATTCACATTCATCAATTCTTATTTTTCTATTCCTCATTCCATTTTCTCCCACCTTTGGGTGAACTACATTGGCTTGTTCTTATTTTTCCATTCCTCATTCCATTTTCTCCCACCTTTGGGTGAACTACATGGGCTTGTAGTCTATTTAGACTATGTAGGCAGTAGTTGGATATGTGATGTATCTCAAGTCAACTCAACCACATTTATTCTTCTAACCATCTCTTTCATCACTTTGTACAACCTCACGTGCATGGTTATTTGTGGCTTCTTTATTCATTAAACCATCACATCTACATTTGTGACTTCTCATCATTAATTTTTATAATAGGTTATATCCTTGCATTATAATTATACATCTACCCTACTAGGGCACAACCAAACATCATTATTCAATGTAGGTCATCATAATGATTATAACCACCTATGGAAAAATCATTTTCTTGACTCATTCTCCCTATAGGGGCATGTGCCTATGCTAACTAATTATAAATACCTTTGGTAAAATTAGTGTCTCAACCTTTATTACTGATTATAACCACCTTTGGGAAAATCATTACATTTTAAATCAATACATGCAAAAATTATCTCAATTGGATTAATCTCACCCATGGGTTAATTTTATTATTTTTCTTGATTCTTTTTTAGGGACCATCCATCAATCATATGTGTCATCCACTTTGTTGAGGAGGCATCATTATAGGCTTCCCAAACATTATTTGGAGCTTCTTCTTTGAACATTATCTTCATTCTTTCTATATGTCATTTTTCATTATTTGAGAAGATGTTACTGTGCCTATATCCTGAAACATCTTCCTAAATATGGGAAAACTATAGACACTTAAAATTGGTTACAACTAGCTTCTGATTGAATTTCAGATTGATTCCTACTAACCATTAAAAATTACTAAGAATCACTAAAAATCCCAAATTTGATCATCTATCATTCATCAAAGATCATAATCATGTTGATGCATCCCTATTTAGGGCACTAACCCATATTTAATAATAACCTCTCATAGATTCATCTTTAATCACCTTGTAACATCAAAATAGTCAATTTGGCCTATAGACCTATTAATTAGGGTACTTAATCAATTATCAAATCTTGAAAGAGCTAAAAGGATAATCAAAATAAATTATCTAATTATACAAGATTAAATGCTTAGTTGAATTATCCATTTTTAATTAATGAATATCTAAAAATGGAAATTCCAAAAATCAAAATATCCAAGCCTTTCATCATTACTTTTATGAGTTGTCAAGCTCTTTCAAAATACTCTAAAATATCTAATTTGATAACCATGCCTAGTAATTGCAAAACATAATTACATGACAACTATTAACTCAATTGGAGTTAGTTTTAACTCATCTAGGGTTAGTTTCAACCCATTCCATGTTTAAATCCAACCTTAACTCACCTTGGGTGAGAGTTAATTCTAAACACTATAAATACAAGGCCATGTCTATTCATCTCTAAGATCTGATAATCCAAAGTTATAATGCTAATTTGGAGAGAGATAAGCTTTACAAGTAAGGTTACCATGATAAATTCTTAAGCTAAGTAATCACAAACCAAGGTGCCAAGGAGACAAGGATCCAAGAAACCTCCATTATCAAATACTTATTGATGCAAAAGCTGAAAAAGCCATTCAACAAGCCATTTGGAGCTCCAAGAAAGGTAAAATAATTGTTTCTTGTATGTTTTTGTTGTGATTTCATTTAATTTTATTACCTAAGCTCTCCCTAGTTTTTAGGCTATAGGTCTTAGGATTTTAGTGTGTTTACTTCATTTGTTTTATGATACTATCACAAGACTAACCTTACCTCTATTGTAATCCTTATTCACAAATACAAATCCAAGGCCCCTCCCAACTACTTAGATACTAAGGAGAAATATAATAGGGCATTCAAGTAGATTCCTATCAACTTGGTATAGGATATTTTGGTATACCTTTTATCTAAATGAATCATAAATCACTTTTGGTAGACTACTAAAAGTGTGAGATAAGCTACCAAATGGGTCATTTATATTACATATCAAATGATTCAGCTGAATGAAGACTTCAATTGGCTAGTGTTTTTAGTCTCTAAACTGATTATAAAAATTTATAAGGTTATCAATAGCATATCATAGGTATTTTAATACTATATCCTAGTATTAATCTTATGCTTCATGTAGTAGAAGTCCCCATATGGACCAATCAATTGAGACATCCTAAAACTGCATTTACAAACACTACCTACAAAAAACATGCCAATATTATGAACAACTGGGTATATTCAATTCATGGTTGGTGGAAATCTAGTATCTTATCCTTTCATACTCTCAATTATGTGTAAATGGCATGTAGTATTTGGGAAAACATGTTGTAGTGATTAATATCTGTGATAGTATCTAAATCTAAGTCCATGATATACTAAAGGAACCAATCACTTCTTTTCCATTCTTCATCAATATTTTGTATGCATAAGAATAAGTTATGCGATGAAAAATTATGGTTACTCACTCAATACCACTTCTACAAATGATACCTCTAGGGTTGTAGCATCTATTACCTCACTAATCAATATCACAACCATAATCAAAGGTACAAGTAGAATGAGTGATAATTATAATAATGGACCCCTAAAACTTACTATAAAATCTAGGTGAATTATAGAATTTAGGGATACTTCCATTGGCTAATATTTAGTAAAATTGCCATGCAAATATGAATTGAATGGCAACTTCTATTAACTCTTTCAAAAAAATTATAAATATATGGTGAATTAAATGTCATATTCAAATAAATAAATAATGGAAAAAAATCCATAGTTAAACCCCTTTCCCCAAACATATTCACAAGGTAAATATGCTTGAGGTTTAATAATCATTATGATTAATGGATCCCTTGAGTTTTTTAGAACAATTATTTTGCTTTGCCCTATGAAACTGGGGGCAATCTAGCCATTTCAAACACTTTACCAAATAAATAAATCCAAGTAAGGAGAATGTGAGATATTACACAAATAATAACTACTATAAAGCCATCCCAAACCTAAACCTTAAGTATTTGTGTGTGACTCTAAAAAAATCATCACCACATCAATGCCCAAACACACATTCACATGTTTTTTGAGATCTTGTTGATCTCATTACTAAACAAACAATCCCAAACAAATACAAAGATATTTTGATCTCATTACTAAACAAACAATCTCGTGTGATAACCAAATTATTTCTGATATTAAAGATGTTGATATAAGATAAAAAAAAAGGGTTTTCACATTGTAATCAAAGATCTGATGAAAAAATAACATGGAAGTAGTTCAAATCTATTAAAATATAGGCATAATTCATTAAAAGTGTGAAAACATTTATAGATATATAGGCCTTGTATTTCTTACTTGGATTTTACTTCATTATTGGCTAGTTATACTCCTCTTTGGCCACTTTCAACTATTGCTTGATTCATGATTCTCATGACCACAAAGGAATAAAACTTTAATAGAAATGAAGTTATATTAATTTAGGTCTTAGGGTTTCATGATCCTAGTATTTTAAGAAATTTGAAGCATTATGTATATTTATTTTATAAGAGGTAATTTATGTTAATTAAAAAACAAATAGAGAAATAGGTTAGAGGATGATAAGTCTAAATTTGAGATCTTATTTACGGTTCCTTCTTTTTAATGATTAAATTTGTCTTTCTTTTTAAGGACTAAATTTGATGACCATATGACTTAGTATAAATTGAGTATAAACCTTTGTTACTCTCTCAAAAGACCAACTAGATAATATAATAAACTAAATATAGAAAAAAAATGTGATAAAGAGTTAGAGTATAGAGTATAAATTAACTATGGTACCATAGGGTAAGACAACTATGAAAAGCAAGGATGACAACTGAAAAAATATATTTAAAACATTTTCATGGTTTTGAAATTATAAAATTTATAATAAGGTATGCCAAAATGTCTTAACGATATCCATATTGGCCTTTCAAATATTTCTTTATTTTAATTAAAAAACCATGCCAACAAAAATATAATGATTACTTTAAACATTTAAAAATAAAATACAATATGATCATGAGGCTCTATTGTGTTTATTTAGTTTGTTCTTTGGACATTGTTTAATATAAGCATATTACATGTCATTATTTCTTAGAGGAAATTAGTTTCTTATTTTTTTAAAGATGTATGTGGTAAATAACAACTAGATAATATAATAATGTGAGTATAGTAAAAATTATGACAAAAAATTAGAGTATAGAGTATAAATAATAAACCAATTATAGGGCAATAGGAGAAGACAACTATGAAAATCATAATGCAATCAAACCAACTTGGTCATTAGATGATGTGATTTTGAAACTTCAAATATTTTTCATTTCTTGGATTCAATGACCATTAACATAATGTAGCTAATGGATGTAGGTTTGACTCTTGAGGCATCATTTTTATCATTACTAAATTTTGTAAATTCATTTTTTTGAACAAAAAAAGATAAATTTCTAATATAGCTACATAATCCATGGATTAATTGAGATTATTTTTATATTTTTTAAGTATTATACAATATGAGGATTTTAAAATCATAAAGTAATTCCAAGACAGATGGATTAGGCATATATAGCTTCAGGTAGTAAGGAATTTTTAGGATTTTAAAATATCATAGACTTTGGCATGGAGTTCTAGTGTTCTAATTTAGACTTCCTAATTTGATAATGAATTTTAAATTAAGACATAATTATTCATTTAATAACTTAGGTGGAATGGTATAAATTGAGTACAAACCTTTGCAAGTCTCTCAAAAGACCAACCACAAAATATAATAAACTGAGTATAGCAAAAATTGTGACAAAAAATTAGATTATAGAGTATAATTGACTATGGGGCCATAAAGAAAGATAACTATTAAAATCGGGGATGACATAACTAAAAAAAAATATTCAAAACATTTTCATAGTTTTAAAATTATAAACTATATAATAAGGTCTACAAAAATGTCTTAACCATATCCATAATTAATAATGGATTTTCAAATATTTTTTTCCTTGCCAAATGAAATATAATTATTACCTTAAACATTAATAGACAAAA
Organism: Torreya grandis; assembly: GCA_037957365.1. NCBI lineage: Eukaryota > Viridiplantae > Streptophyta > Pinopsida > Cupressales > Taxaceae > Torreya > Torreya grandis. The sequence continues at coordinate 844,499 of JARHVA010003305.1, forward strand.
TAATGTATGAAAACCTCTCTATATTTTCTATGGTTGGCTATGTTTTCAAAATATGAGCCTCACAGTCGATTTACCTGAATCTTCTTTATTAAGGATGTATACAATAGTTGTGAAGGCTGCCATAGCAAACCAGCAAGTCTTCTAGCTAGTGGATCATGTTTCAACCTTGTCAAAATTAGTAAATAAATGTATGTAACATGACCATGATTCAATATGAGCCTGAGGAAGATGTTGAAATCAATAATGTTTTTTTATCCTTTATGTCCCAAAATATGGTTCTCCAAGATTGTTTATGTGTAGTAAATACAGCAAGATCATGTTCATTAATTAGTATAAATTGACTACAAACCTCTTTAATTATCTCAAAAGACTAACCAAATAATATAATAAACTGAGTATAACAAACATTACGACAAAATATTAGAGTATATAGTATAAACCGACTATGGGACATAGGGCAAGACAACTATAAAAAATGAGGATGACATAACTAAAAAAAATATTCAAAACATTTTCATAGTTTTAAAATTATAAATTATATAATAATGTATGCCAAAATATCTTAACCATATCAATATTCAATAATGCCCTTTGAAATATATTTTTATTTCAATTAAAAAACCATGTTAACCAAAATATAATTATTACCTTAAACATTTATAAACAAAATACAATATGAAAACCTCTCTATAGTTTTTATGGATGGTTATGTTTTAAAAACAAGAGCCTCATAGTTGATTCACCTATATCTTCTTTATCAAGGTTGTATACAATAGTTGTGAAGGATGTCAAAGCAATTCATCAAGTCTTCCAACTATTAGATCATGTGTTAGCCTTGCCAAAATTAGTAAATAAATGTATGTAACATGATCAAGATTCCAGATGAGCCTGAGGAGAGGTTGAAATCAATAATGTTATTTTTTTTATCCTTTATGTCCCAAAAATATGGTTCCTTAGGATTCTTTTTGTGCAGTACATATGGTAAGATCATGTGTAATACTTAATATAAATTAAGTATAAACTTTTGTAAGTCTCTCAAAAGACCAATCAAATAATATAATAAAATGAAAATAGCATAAATTGTGACAAAAAATTAGAGTATAGAGTATAAACTAACTATGTATCCATACGGCAAGACAACTATAAAAAGTGAGAATGGCATAACTAAAAAATATATATTCAAAACATTTTCATAGTTTTAAAATTATAAACTTTATAATAAGGTCTACCAAAATGTCATAATTGTATCCATAATCAATAATGACCTTTCAAATATATTTTATTTCCATTAACAAACCATGTTAACCAAAATAGAATTTTTTTTTCTAATTGAGGAGTGTATCTATATTAACAAAAACAAGTATTAAAGTATAATTCTAATCATACAAAAAAATAGGTGGAAAAGTCACACACCATGAGCAAAGTCAAAAAGAGGACAAACAATCCTCAGGAAAAAAACAAGTCTCAGTAGAGATTCAACCATGACCACTCAAAAAAACACCACATAACAATTAAGAGAGCAAATAAAAGAGCACATAGAAATAAAGGGAACAAATAAGTTATCATAGTAAAAATGGCGTCCAAGGGAATTCATGGAGAATGTAGGTCCTATAGCTTATCTCCCCATCTTCCCTAAGTAGAAGGATCAACATCCATAGGTATAGAATCCCAACCATCATTTTGTTGCTTAGAATTAATTTAATCCTTGTTTCTATCTAGGGAAATGGAAAGATTGAGCTGAGGAAACTTATCCTAGGGAGGAGGACCCAAACCCATGTTATCATCTCCATAATTTTTTGGGGGAGGAACCCTTTCCTTTCTATCACCTATACTTCTAGAATAACCACTCGATCAACCACATCTTGGTGAAGACTAACAAGGTGGTGATCTAAGAGGGTAAAGACTCTTGTGTCATTTTTAGGAATGCTTCCAACATGGACCACATCCCTTCTCACATAAAGGCAAAGGAAACCTAGTATCTATAGAGGCTCTTAGCTAATAGCACATAAGACATTTCCACAATGGTCTAATAGACACTAAAGATGGTTGTGTTTCAAGTCAACTTTGTTAGTCTGACTTTGAATATGGAGAGTAACATTAGATAGAACAATATTTTTTTAGTAATAAAAAAACTATGTTCCATTTATTCATGATTAAAGAAAGCATAGTTCCTAACTTTCCATATTTGAAATAAAATGTCAATACAAAAAATATATAAAATTCTATTATATTTTTTAGGGAGCAAAGAAAATTCCCCCAGAGAGAGCCATCTTTCATGTAAAACATTTAAGACTAAATAGATGAAAGAGGGAATGAATTCAACACTATGCAGACTAAACATGGGTTCAAAACCAAAAAATGTGTTTGATAGTCTTAGGTTGATGGCAAGATGGGAAAATGGGATTTGAAAGTCCCATATGCTTAAGCCAATCACCCACAGGCAAACCATGATAGAAAACACACCAGAGAAAGTGTGTTTTTAGGCTCTATGATAGTAGACCACACATTATGAAATATTCTACCCCAAGTTCCATGGCTGAAATGGAGGTTCCATAAATGTTGAGGGTCTCATCCATAACATGTTGAGGAGCTAGCAATTCATATCCTAGTCGAGGAGAATACTAAGTGAAGGGAATGGTCATAGGACAATGCCAATCCTTCCACCAAGGAGTAAGATAATTGACCTCAATCTTATGAAGATATTCATTATTTATAGAACCTTGTATTTATGTAATAGCCTTAGCATCTAAATTATGTAAATGAAATTCATTTTGAATTTTTTACCAAGAAAGCAAAGATTAAGATCGAATCACCTTGTAGAAGAGATCCCCTATAGTTTTCACACCTTTATTGAATAGTCTTATCCCTTTAGTCTAAGGGACCAAAACAAAGGGAACATTGTGTAAATTTAGGCAAGGAGATCACCAAAGTAAATGAGAATTAATAGAAAGACCATTCTTGAAACTCTCCCCTTTTCAAATAAGATGGGTTTGAGCTTCTCTTAGGCTTTCAATAAACTTTGAAAAAAAAGGTACCCTTAATTTTAACAAGTACTAGGGTAATGATAAGGGTGTGAAGACCCAAGCCTTTATAAGCATTTCTACCACAAGGAACTCCTTGAGAGATGATATGATGTAGAAGAATCGTTTAGGATTCATCACCTTAAAAACCATGAATAACCCATTTAGCGCTAAGAGTGAGACCTTGAATTTTCATGTCCAAAATACCAAACCCACCTAGATATTTAGTCCTACAATAAATGTCCTAAGAGACTCTATGGAATCCTTTGTGGCCTTCATAATTAGCCTAGAGGAAATCCTTAAGAGTTTTTCTAACTTACTATTTGTAGTATTAGAAGGAGCCCAGAAAGAAGAGTAATACACATGAGTAGCTACCAAAACCTTGGATTAAATATAAAACTTTCCCACCAAATATAAAGGCTTGGTGATCTAGAAAAAGTTTTTACATTCAAAGCTTTGCACCACATAAGACCACAAATCATAGGGAGAATCTTGAAAAGAAAAATAGATGTCTAGGAATTTGAATTCAACCCCTTAAATAAGCCACTACCACTAATATCCCTCTAACCAAGGAGGTGTGGGAGCTAGAGATTGATGGTAGCACTAAGTTTTTCTCTATTAAATGTATGAACCTGACCTTAGACAAAAAAAAATATGAAGAAAATCCATAGCATTCTTTTCTTATTCTTATTCTTCCTAAAGAGTAAAGAAAGAGTCATCAACAAAATGCCCATTTAATAGTTAGTGATTTAGATTGAGGGAGAGAAATGCATTTAACCAAACCTTAAGAAGCATATTTATCTAACAAATAGCTAAACACCTCTACTGCTAGCACATAGAGGGTAAGGGATAAAGGACACCTTTTATATATAGATATATGGATCTTAAAATGAGATTACTTAGTACTATTTATAGTAATAGATGCCCCTGCATATTGGAAAAGCATGTAAACTATTTGCACAAATCTAGGACCAAAACTAAGAGCTTGAAGCATGGCCAAAATGAAGGGCCACTCAATGTAGTGATAGGATTTTTCAAAATCAATTTTAAAAAATAGGTCCTTTTGATTAGATACATGATCCCACTCCATGCCTTCATAGACAGTAATGACATTGTCCAAAATGTACCTATGTTGGATAAATCTTGTTTTCTCACTTTTAATAATTGAAGGAATAAGATGTTTAAGTTTGACAGCTAAAGCTTTAAAAATAGTATTATAAGATACATTAAACAAAGTAATAGGCCTCTAATTAGTAATAATATTAGGGTCACCAATTTTAATAATAAACTTAATTTTGCCTTGATTTATAAGAGGCCCCAAAGACTTTGTAAACATTGATTCAATATAGACCTTATGGAGGTTAGGACCCATAGTATCCCATAAAGTCTGATAAAATTCACATGGAAATCCATCAATACCTAGGGATTTATCCACATCCATTTCAATAACATCCTCATGAATATCACTGAGAGATAATGGCCTACAACAATTAACCCATTGTGCATGAGAGACTTTACAAAGAACTATCTAAAGACACTAAGCAAGAGTTTCTTTTCATTTAGGATAACTAGCCTACAATATATATATATATATATATATATAATGATGAACAAAAGCATGAATAATATCAATAATTTTGGTTAGCTAAGCATTTCCTTCCTTAATGGCTTTAATTCTATCAACATCACATCTAGAACGTAAAAGAGAGAAAAATTATTTGGTGACTTTGTCCCCAATTTTTAGCCAATTTATCCAAGCTCAAAGTTGAGCCCCTATAGTATTGTCAGCGTTCTCCACTTGAATTTTGGCCTCCATTGTGCTTCTTGGATTTATAACTAAACATTGAAAGGATAAGGTTGAAGCTCTTATGATACCCAGAGGTTTTCATAGTTGGTAGAATTATGAAGACATCGTATAAAAAAGGTAGCTTACTTACCTTAGATTTGAAAAAAGGGGGTAGTTCAAGACAAATCATCTAACTAGAATTGTATCTAGCCAATTTCCCCCTTAGATTAAGGAATAAGATTCTAAATTATGATAATATGTCCAACCATCCTTTCATGTTTTGGGTGGGCAGTATCAAATTAAAACTTGGTCAAAATTGGCTTCACTTAAGGGGTAACCATTCAAAATTGAATAATATGGGATGATGGTTTGACATAAAAGTGTCAAGGAGCATTGAAACTAGTCTATCATGAATAGGAGGAAAAAAGAAAATATCTTTTTCAAATAACAAAGCTTGGTCTAGCCATTAAATAACCCAATCTTCCCCTTGGCATAAGTTAGACCAAGTGAACTAGGGAGAGTTATAATTCTTCCTTTGGTTATGATTAAGATCAAACATCATGAATTTGTTACACATATAATACATATCTTCTCACTCACCATCACACCACTGCATAGGAAGGTAGCCTTATTTATCTTCACGAGATTCTACGATATTAAAATATCCATAAAGGACCTAATGTGCATCTAGAAGTGAATCTGCCAACCATATCCAAAACAAATCACGTTCCATATCATCATTAAAGGCATATAGATTTAAAATCCTAATGATATGATTATCAAATTCTAAAAGAGTCTAAACTACCTGATGGTTGGGTTCATAACCCCAAGGGATAATGTTCTAAGAGATCTTTAGTACCAATAGAGTGACAGCCCCACCACAACCAACATCATACATAGTATTCTAACAAATGGCTCCAAGCCAAACATTCTACAAAAAAAAGCCAGAGACCTTGAATTCTTACAAACAAAAAAATCTCATGTTTATAAAAGCTGACAATTATTCCTAACTTCATACTTACACAATGAATTAGTAAGACCTCAAACATTCTATGAATTAACTAACATTAATAAACATCAAGATTCATATCATTATCCTCTCTAAGGTGTTCAAGCATAGTGAATCAATTATAGGTTAGTTTGTGTGGCATAAAATCACCCATATTAAAAGGATTTAACTTATGATCCATATTTTTCTCCTCAAGAGAAGGAGAGGGGATTATAGACATCTGGAGGAACACTTTATGATCTAGGGTAATGAGGTTCTTTTCTAATTCTAATGAATTCATCCTAGAAGAGGGTTGTGACTATGTTGTTGAAGGAGGCATATTAACCAAGGGGAAACCACTTATGGTGTCTATAAGATCAAAGGAGAATATTTAATAGGCATAATAGATTTATCAACAAAGATTGAGGCACTGGGAGTCACAACAAGTCTATATGTATATGGTTGAGGCTTGCCACCACCTTTTTTCAAATTATTCTTTATATTTGTGATTGTGGTCTAGTCATCATTATTAACATTTTTAGGTTTAGCTTTAGGCCTACCCTTTTCTTTAGAATTAGGAAGAGCATGCACCATCAAAGGACATTCTTGGATAATATGATATGAGTATTGGCATCAAAAATATTTTTTTAGTAAGTTGATATACATCACCCTCTTAGTAAATCTATTATTCCTAATTTGAATATCAATGGACTCTTTTAGGTCTTGATATAAATCCACTTCCACATAAACCCATTTCTAGTGGTGAGCTACAAATAATTTTTTTTTATTTGTGGTAGATGAAGTACCCTATGGTTTTTATGAGTTGAATAATAAAACCCTACATGAGAAGTGGCAGGCCAAGAAATTTGACCCAAATAGGGATTTTCAATTTTGCTTTTTCCAAAACTTTAAAATCATGGGTCCAATGAGAAAAGCCACCAAAGTGTTATGTATAAACCAAGGGATGTGATTAAAAATGGATTTACAATGTTTAGGGTTGGAAAATTAAAACAAAAATAGTCCCTTGGTAATATTCTAGACTACTTCTAGTTTCACACCATAACCTTCCCAATGGTTATGAACCCATTGTTTCAAGAATCTCTCAAGGGAAACTCTACCCATAAAATATGTAATAAGGGTGTAATTCTCTAATAAATTACAAGCATTATAAAATTTAGGCAAGTCTAGAACAACATTAGGTAATGAAAAATTAGGATTAACATCATTACCTCATGAAAAACTTTTGGGACAAAATATCTTGCTTGCTTCAGTGCCATAGTTAATTTCACTTGCTCCAGCTTTCCCTACATCCATAAATTTAGAGAGAGTTGTGACATACATTTAAACTAAGGTAACCCATATTGCCTAATTGGAGAATCACTGATCAAAATTAGTAATAAATATATAACAAAGAAAAATCAGGCCTAGATCTATGGGGATCAATAGTGTGATAGAGATAGATAGAGGCTCATCAATGCATAGCTCTAAAACCTAAAAATATAGTATGAAAACCTCTCTACAATTTTTATGGATGGATGTGTTTTTAAATAATGATCCTCATAGTCAATTTATCTGTATCTTCTTTATTAGGGATGTATACAATAGTTGTGAAGGTTGCTATAGCAAGTTAGTAAGTCTTCCAACTATTGGATCATGTTTTAGCCTTGAAAAAATCAATAAATAAATGTATTTAACATGATCAAGATTCTAAATCAGCTTGAGGGAGAGGTTTAAAATAATTTAAAAAAAAAATTTATCCTCTATGTCCCAAAAATATGGATCACCATGACTCTTTTTATGCAGTACATATGGTAAGATCATGTGTAGTACTTAGTATAAATTGAGTACATACCTCTATAAGTCCCTCAAAAGAGCAACTAGATAATATAATAAATTAGGTATATCAAAAATAGTGACAAAAAATTAGATTATAGAGCATAAACCAACTATGGAGCCATAGGGCAAGATAATTATGAAAAATGAAGCTGACATAACTGAAAAAATATTCAAAACATTTTCATAGTTTAATATTATATAATATCAAATAAGATTTGCCAAAATGTCTTAACAATATCCATAGTCAATAATGGCCTTTCAAAATATTTTTATTTCAATTAACAAACCATTTCAGCCAAAATATAATTATTACCTTAAATGTTTAAACACAAAATATAGAATGAAAACCTCTCTATAGTTTTTATGGCTAGCTATTTATTGAAAATGTGAGCCTCACAATCAATTCATCTATATCTTCTTTATTGGGGTTGTATACAAAAACTATGAAGACTACCAGAGTAAGTCAGTAAGTCTTCCAAATAGTGGATCATGTTTAAACCTTTCCAAAATTAGTAAATAAATGTATGTAACATGATCAAGAATCCATATGAACCTGAGGGAGAGCTTGAAATATTTTAACTACCAGAGCTTCACCTCTACCAATAGCTTTCATATATGACTAGAAATTTTGATAAAATGTGATATATGTATTCAATCAACTTACATTAATCTTATGGGTGACATTTTGGACCCTCATTAAATTTTTACTAGATTATCCCCTTGATATTTCAATTCCACTTCACTAAAAAATAGGACAATATCTCAATCTTGATCCTCATAGCTTTAATTCCACCTACACTGCATTCAATCCTAGAAATAAAATAAAATTACCATATATAAGAAAGAGCATGTTTATTTTACTCAGTTGTATAAATGGCACTAAAAAATATTCAACATATTTTCATAGTTCTAAAATTATAAACTATATAATAAGGTCTTCCAAAATGTCTTGACCATATCCATCATTAACCTTTTAAATATTTTTTTATTTTAATTAAAAAACCATGCCAACCAAAATATAATTATTACCTTAAACTTATTATGTCCTAGGTGGTCCTTATCTCACACACACACACACACACACACACACACACACACACACACACACACACACACACACACACACACACACCTAGCAATTATAAATAACCAATACATGTCTAATATAATTTCCTATTGAATTAGATACATACATGCATAGTAACAATGGTGAATTTGTATCCCAAAATAAGATCGAGTCTAATTTATAAGGTGATTTGAAATACATGTATAATAAATTATATAAAATTGAGTCTATTTGACTTATGTATATTTTCATATAATTATCCATTTTCAAAATTTTAAAAAAAAAAAAAAAAACTACTTAGAGCCTTTTAGTTATAAATACCCTCTAAATTTTTCCATAGTTAGCACTGGAAGCATAAGTATCCCCATCACAGATTATTGCAAGGAAGAGCAAGGAACCAATGCATATATCATCACCACCTCCACTTATAAGAAGATATGTATTGCTAAATCATGGACTTATGATATAAATTTCCCATAGATAATTATATAATATGATCTTACATAGTTAGGTGTCAAATGGGAGGATGTGTACAAGTCAATTATTGAGGACATAGGCATTGAGGTCTATGAGGAAGAAGAATAAAAGTAGATTTTCTTTTAGAAAGTAGTGTGCACTTATCAAGTGTAAAATAATGTTTTTAAGATACTTCTAGTGGACATTCCCATACCTCATATATCAATAATTAGTGATATAGTGGCATAGGATGAATATCGCACACATAAGATGGTTATGATTGTTGAGGGAGCATGTGTAGGTTCTTCAGGATCACAAACAAGCCCACAATATTAAGGAATCTAATAAAAACCATTGATAGGCAATCCAAAGACCCATACTACAACTATAATATCATGAAATATACAAGATCATATGTATTCCTTTGTTGAAATAAAACTAGTTGAGGAATTTGATTCATAGGAGGCTCAAGTGCCAAAATAATAACCCCAAGAGACGATCTAGGTCTAAAAGTGGTTAAATAAGACTTTGGTTCCTTCACCCAAAAAAAATGGCACCAATATGCAGGTGAATCATGGTAAAATCAACATCTTCTTCCTCTAATTCACAATCACTTTCATCTTTAGATTCTTTAACTCTTATGTAGAATCTAATAGATACATCACAACCATAACATGATGAGTTAACCATACAAGAAGATATCATAGTACAATTGCAAGTTGCTAAGGATCAAATTAAACAAGAGAAGGCTCAAAAGGTAGCTATAAATAAGGCTATAAAAGAGGAAAATAAGGAGATTAAATAGGAAGAGGGAGGAATAAGTGGTACACAAGGCTATCAATGAGAAAGATCAAAGGAAGAGGAAAGAGGAAGAAAATAAGTAGGATGAATAAGCTATGAGGAAGGAGGAAGAGTAAACAAATTAAGAAGTGGAAATAGCATAGAATAAAAAGGTTGAGGATAATGTAATATAAAAGGTAGAATAATAGGATAAAAATAAATAATCCCTATGAAATTAGGAGGAAGGAATACATCAGTCCCAATAGCAAGTGGCCAAGGACCAAGAAGTGTTGAGTGTCTAATAGGGCTTGTTAAAAAACATAATGTATATTTGTTAGCCACGTATGCATAACACGGTATTTTTTATTTTTTATAATTTTTGTATGTGTTCGACATTTGATATAATAATATTTGATCATATAATGCAAAGAGTCCTTTATTTTCCATATAGTAAAAGGTTGGAAGATGAAGAGATAACACTTTGTAAAAAATTTATAAGCTTAGTTGTAATTGAAAATGGTTTTGCATGTGATACAGATTAATACAATATTCTAAATGGTTTTCCTATGTATATTTTACTTATGATATGTGCACAATGGGTCATATGGATGTTTTAGTCTATTATTCATATAGTTTATGCCAACTATTTTATATACATTAATTTTATGTGTCTTCATATAATGAGCTTGACTTAGTCTACTAATGGTTGGATTCATTCTAAATAACCGTCAATTATTCATTTTTTTATTAACTACACAAGTTATCCCTATAATTAATGTATTCTAGAGTTTTCTAATAACCTCTATTAACAATGGTGTGGTGAGCATGGACTCTTTTAGAAATATGGTTAGATGATAGAATTCAAATCTTTGCTTAGTAATGAATGAGAAGAGTTGAAGTGACTCTAGAAGAGATAATTTAATAAAATATATACAGAGAGATTTACAAAATCTCCTAGTGTGAATTATCAAGATTTTAGTTGCATGGTTTTCAAGACTAGAGTATTGTTATTTCCAATTGAGAAGGATAGAGTGTATAGTCTAGATAGAATAAAATTTAGATATATTACTATGTCTATTTACTGATTAGACACATGTTGTAGACTAGTAGACTTGGACTACAATTGATGGCTTTATCTTAAAATTTACTACTCAAGGTTATTTGGTCTTTAAAGATATGCAAGACCTATTTTTTATAGGAATCCACAGTAAGTTTCATTAGAAACTACCTATTTTTATCAAAATTTTGGTAGTGGAAAAGGCCATGGTACCTACTCATACCAATATGGAGTAGTCACTTCAATTATCATAGGGGTGCATGTGAGATAAAAGTGAATGATTTGGATATGAATGTAGAAACTTGAACCTAAACCCAGAATATGGATGAAGAGAAGAGTCAGAGTGAGAATAAAATTATGGAATTATAAAGAGAACTATGAAAACATAGAAGATGGAATAAAGTGAGTAATCTAGATTTAACTGTGAATATGAATAGGAGTAGAGTAAAAGATGGTGGATATGTAAAAGTGTAAAGAGAAGCTATGAAAGATGCTATAATAAAAGAGTATAGGGAGTATGTAGAAGGGTTAGAGGAAGAGGAATAAATAAATAAAAATAGTGTAGATATGGCACTCATAGACTAGGAAGAAGAAATTAGGTTAATAGCAAAATATGTAGAAGATAGTAGTTAAAAGGGATATTGTATGGACCTGGGAAGGAATATTCCTAGGAAAAAACTAGGTTTAAATGCAAAACTATCATAGGTTCAATTTCAAAGTTAGAAGAATTTCAAAAAAGAGATCATTCACTTCAATATTATGCATCCCCCAGCCCAATTTATCATTTGAGAGAATAATAAATACAAGTATAAAGGTAAATACAAATTGATTTGATTCCATTATAGATAAGTTTAGTAAGTTAAATGCAAAGACAAAGTAGGAAATTGATTAGAATAGGATATAAGAGTCAAAATTCCTTTTTAGGATGCCTAAAAATACTAATGTAAAGATGTCCCTATAAGCAAATGCCAATACACAAACACATACAGTCACAATAGTTAGTGTGCAGACAAATATAGCCATAGTCACCAATGTGCAAAAACTATATTTAGCAACTTTAAGTGTGACAACTATGTCACTTAATCTAAAAATATTTATTTATTTGATGTAATATGATGGATGTACATACCCTAAGTGATACTTGTTAACTTGTGACATGAAATGGTATGTTAAGGGGGTAATATCTGATGATTTAAAGAAATACAAACTCATAGGGGATTTGTCAAGTTGAGTCTTAGAGTTCACTTATAAAAGGAATGTTAATACTCTCAATCATACACAAGTTAAATATCTATTAGTTTTAGAGTTTAAGGTGAAGAAATACACAAGCTAGACTATTCAAGAGCTAAAGGATATTTGACAAAAATCTATAGAATCGATCAGAGACTACGATCTTAGATTTTATTATGTCATGAATAAGATCAATTTCATTATGGAAGAAAAGGATAAGTTTTCTTGGTTTATAAAAGGGATATGACCAAGAATTAGATTTGGTGTTGCACATTCTAAGTTCTTTACTAAGGTTTATGGCCAATTTATTACTCTACAAGTGGAGTAAATTGAGAATTATGGTGACATTCCAATAGTTGGTTCCAAACTAGAAGTAAAACTAGATGCTTTATGAGAAGAATGGATGAGATGCATGAGAATGATAAGACTAAATTCAGCTTATAGTGTATATAATTTGGTTAGGAAGGCCACTATAGGAATAATTGTTCAAAACTCGTAATGAAATTTTGTGAAATTTGTAGAGTAGTTGGACATGTTAATTCAAAGTGTCATATTTTATAGTAATATATACATAAATCACAAAGTATATACTCCAACTTTTGTAAATCTACAAATCATAATGAGAAGACCTATAGAGCTCTATAAGAGTTAAAATAAGATATTATAAAAAAATGTCTTTGAATTTGATGTGCAGTAATTACCAATTATGAAGCAGGGTATCCTAGGCCCATACATGGACATGACAAGTATGACACAAGGTAGTCCCTAGTGTATCACTTCCTCACCACAATAAAATCCCTAGGGTCTACCTAGTTGGACTCCATATTCTCCACATCACTAGTATCAATCTTCCTAGAATAGTGTGAGTCCATAGTGACACCAATCTAATTGGGCTCAAAGTTCACCTCAGCATCAATATGGGGGGGATGCATAATAAGACTAGTAAGGTGGATAAACTAAACAATAGTTACAAGGATGGGGATACCAATAAAATAAAGGTATCTACAAAGGAGGCTACATGGGAGGATACCAAGGAGGGTATTAAGGAGGCCATAATAATGATAATTAATAAGCTTGCCCACCTATGAAATTTTATTTATGTGGAGAATACATTCACTATGTAAATAATTACCCCATCAATCCATAGAGATAGACCTATTATGTGTACTATAGACTTGAAATATAGCATCAAATGGAATACTATCCACTACTTGAGAAGTAAAGAAATGAAAATTAAGTGCATAATGTGAACCTGATCAATGCACAACCTAAGGATAATGCATTCATCCAAGTAGTTACCATATAACATGTATAATAAGGATTACTACCTTTATAAATACTACAGTATTAGGGAATTATAAAATTTCAACCTGATAAATATCTTAATATTACAAGGGAGAAGACTATGATGTATCAAACAACTCAAGTTCTATAAAATATACAATAACAAAATACTTTAGAAGGAGATACCACTGCCATTGATGCATAGTTGCATGGATAGATTAAGTGCATAATGAGGCAGGAAGGAGTTATAACTAATTTTAAATACTTATTGAAGTTATTCAATATGTTATTCAATGAGGATATATTGTATAATATTACTAACCTCTTACGTAATCTACTAGAGTGTACGTAGTGAGGTCAACAACATACAAATAAGGTTATCTGGTATGTGAAAACTAAGAATCCTTGGGATGTTGATTCCTACATAGATATCAATCTTATAGGTCACAAGATCCCTAACATATTATTTTACTTTGGTAATATTGTTAATATGATTCCAACATCTACATGGGAAACCATTGGTAGGCCACACTTGACCTTATTTCATATCACCCTCAGCCCCATAAATTACAAGTGGGTAAAACTGAATGGTCACCACAAGGATGTTGAGATTAGAGTGGCCAAGATAAATCTATATGGTGATTTTAAAGGCATTGATGTAAATAATATTGAGACCCATTACCCTACCTTTATTTTTAATAAATGGGTTTATGATGGTCAAATTATAATTAACATAGTGTGCAACCAACTAGAGGCTCATCAAGGAGATAAGATAGTTTCCATCCATTTGAATAAAGTGAAACAAAAGCCTTACATGATTTGAAGGAACCAAAGTCATTGTATGATTGTGGTGATAATATTTGGTTTAAATTCAACATAGATATATAAAATAATGCACTATGATCTAATGAGTGTCAGTTTTTGAACCCACAAATGGATTAATCATAGACAACAAAGTAGCCACATTTCAAACCGATAATAACAAAATATCTAGTGCCACCATTTCAACTCAAAGGTTATACCTTTCCATTGATGTGATCTCCTAATAGGTCAGAGGTGTATTTCTTATATAATACAGGTGTAATAATGATGGATTATATAAAACCTACTCCAAAGGGTGTTTTACCTTGTGAAACATCATCTTCCATAAGTGGTGATTTAGGCACCCATATGTTGATTTAATCAAGGGGAGATAATGAGATATGACCTCTATGCATGATTTTCACTATCAAATTTCAATTACCTCAATAATTTGTGATAGAGGACCTTAATCTATTCATTTTTAGGTTAGAACACCATGTGTTGATGTGGATAAAAGAGGTAGTATACTTAGCTATGTTTTGAAAGGAACTATTATGACTTGGTGGGTAGTGCATAAAGATCCATAGATACATTAGGAGGAAGAATGTGAATTTTTATGTGCATAGTTTTAGTTAACACCTACTATGAAATTAGAAAGGTCATTATTTTGAGAAGACTAATGTCTCAAGTTTCATATTCATTAATGTGTAGATATATGGTCTACACAAGGAGTGTATCCAAGGTATTGGGTATGATTTTTTTCCACACATTAGCACCACTACCAATGTCCTAGTACATGCATCAAGAGTGAAAGACAGAGACTAAACATTCAGCATAAGTGCAACAAGACTTCATTTAGACTTTTGTGTTTGAGGATGATAACCCATTGGTGTAAAATACATTACAAAAATTAAAATATTTTTATGTCATGAGTGAGCAGAATATTTGGGAGCTAAAACAAAGTCATCATCACAATAGGAAACAACTCATGATTTGAATTTGGTGATTCATAATTACAAGGTCAATCAACATGAACAAGATCTTATTAAGCCTTATCATATAATAATAGATGAGGTGATAGAATCCAATAATAGTGATAGAAATATGGATTTAGAAGGCTTATTTGAAATAGAATAATAAGTTGACCCAGTACTAGCCCAAAGTGTACAATAAATTAAAGAGAAAATACTGCACAACATAAACATTCTAGAGTGGGAAGGGAAGCACACTCTATAAGATGCTCTACCCAATGGATCAAAAAAAGTGTATCCAAAAACCTTGAAAAATATTGAAGAAAACATTAGAATAGAGTTGGATCCTAAGCTTGAAATTATAAAAGACTATTTGGGTAGGAATAGATTTCATAGGCATTACAATTACTATAATACTATCAAGATGTTTTCTTGACTAAATTCTTTAATGTAAAAGGTATAGATATGTCGTTGTAGGAGATGCACATAGATATGAAAGAGTGCACTCATCCAATTAGAAAGTGCCCATATAGGCTTAATCCCAACATGAAGATAAAAGAAAAGGCTAAACTAGATCTAATTTAAGAAGTTGGAATCATTTATCCAATTGAAAAATAGATTGGGTAAGTCCCAAAGTGATACAACCAAAGAAGTCTGAGGAGATATGGGTTTACGGAGACTACCACATACTCAATGATACCTACATTAATGATCCTTTTTTAATACCATTCACAGATGAAGTCTTTGATTCAATTTCATTTCACAAAGTATACTCATTCATAGATGGATTTAGTAGGTACCATTAGATTCTAATCATAGAAGAGGACCAAGCTAAGACAATTTTTTCACTTGAATGGTGATCATTAACATATAAGGTAATACCTTTTTCTTTGAATAATGTACCATTAATTTTCTCTATCTTTTTAGTAATTGCATTTAAAGACTTGATTAATGATTTCCTAGAAGTATATTTGGATGATTGGCCTATATTTTTCTTATTTAAATAACATCTATTAAACCTGTGACTAATTCTAAAATGGTGTTGAGCTCTGAGCATTGTTGTGAACTTAAAAAAGTACTTGTTTTTCACACCTTTTGGTGTTCTTCTAGGTCATGTTGTATGTAGTGATGTAATTCTAGTTTATCAAGCTAATATTGTCATAATAGTGGGGATGCCACCCCTGACTAACTATACAAGACTATGTACCTTTCTAGCTCATATGGGATACTAAAAAATTTTATCAAAGGATACATATCCATATATGTGCTAATGGAAAATTTATTGTGTAAATATACAAAGATTGAGTGGACCTCAAAATGACAAGAATCATTTATCAATCTCAAAAAAAGGTTGGTAACAACACTAATTTTAGTTTTTATTAACTATAAAAATGTTGGAAACACAATGACTAAGAGGGGGGTGATTCAGTCTCTTAAAAATTTCTTTCACATGTACTTTAACATTCTTTGAACCATCAAAGTAATACAATGATATAGTAATGCATAAAGAGTAATTCACATGAGCATAACACAAGAAATCACACATATGATGTTAGGTTGTGGAGCTAAAAGCTTCACTGATGCAAACGAAGGAGGTTGCTGAGATGCAGAGCAACTGACATTGGTTAGGCAAACTAATGTCAGTCATCTTCAATGTACACAGTAACCAACATCGATTAGGGAGTCAGCTGACATCGATCAGATAGGAATTGACATTGGCAACATGTGTGTGTGTGCATTTGCATGCACTTTCAGAACTGGTCTAATTTTAGACGAACAGTCAGTTTGCATGTAAAAGACTAATTTTAGTCTTGAGTCTGTGTTTCTAGTTATTGTAATTAGGAAGTCTAATTATTTTTTGTATGGGATCTATTTAAGAGACCCATGGGGCTATATTTTAAATTGAAGGATCATAAGGACTTGTCAAGAACAAGGACAAGGGTTCTTCTAGGTGTGTAAGATCTAGAGGGTCTGCAAGTGTGCAAGACCAAGTTGATCTGCAAGTAGCAAGATCAGGTAGGAGATCTACATGGTAAGGTCAGTTGATCTATAGGTGTGTGTGTGCAAGGTCAAAGGAGATCTATGGGGTAGCAAGGTCAAAGGAGATCTGCAACACAATAAGGAGCAAGATCAAGGATATCTACTTGGAGTACTTTGAGTACTTGGTGTACTGGTAGTATTGTTACTGACTGATGGAGGGAAAAACTTGGTTATTGAGTTGTGGTTGTAATTGATTGTGTGAGAGAGAGACCTCTTGAGGGAGAATTATTGGTACACCCAAGAGGTGTGGGAAGAGTGTGATTTCTTCATTGTATTTCCTTCTGGAATAGTGTTAATACAAGATTGTATTGTCTCTCATATTATGTGTTGCTTTTGAATTCTAGTTACATTTTACTTCTAGTTTAATTCCATGTTTAGTTTCTTATATAAGGTAATCAATTGTGCTCTTAATTCTGACAAGTGGTATCAAAGTTGTGTTTGCTCCAGATCCTAACTAGTGGTATCAGAGCCTGGTTCAGAGCAGGTTAGTGTTTGTTGATTACAGGTCACTCACAGGGGTTTTTGTTTGAGTGGAAGTAAAGCAATGGTAGAAGAAAGTAAGCTAAGAATGGAGAAATTCAATGGCAAGAATTATCAATTATGGAGGATGTAGATAGAAGATTATCTATATCAGAAAGATTTGTACTTACCGTTGGGTGGGGTTACATGCAAGCCCACAGATATGAAAGATGAAGAATGGAATGTTCTTGATTAGAAGGCTCTGGGATCTATAAGGTTGAGCTTGGCATTGTTTGTGATTTCCAACTTATCACAGGCTAAGACAATGGTAGAGTTAATGGAATCTTTGGCAAATTTATATGAAAAACTCTCAGCTTCGAATAAGGTATTTCTTATGAAGCAATTATTTAATTTGCAAATGTTGGAAGGTGGATCGGTACATAGTCATCTTAGTGATTTCCATGGATTAGTAAATTAGTTAATTTCAATCAATATAGCTTTTGATGATGAAATTAAGGCTCTCTTAATCTTATGCTCATTACCTGAAAGTTGGGATAGTTTGGTAATGGTAATTAGTAATACTGCGTCTGCCTCAAATATCTTGAAAGTTGATGATGTTGTTAGTGTAATCTTGAAAGAATAAATTCACAAGAAAAGCATTTGGGAATCATCAGGTAATGCTTTAAGTGTTGAAAGAAGGGGAAGGCAAAGAGAGAAGATCGAGCAAGGGAAATCAAGGTCAAAGATAGGCAGGAGATCTAGATCCAAGTATGGTAGTATAATCTGTTGGAATTGTGGAAAGAAAGGGCATGTAAAGAAAGATTATTGGTTGAAAGAAGATCAGCATGAAGGAAATGAAGAAGCATATGTTGTAGGTATTGTTGCACAAGATGCTCTTGTATGTTCCTTTGATAAAGTGGAATCTTGGGTTTTAGATTTTGGTGCCTCTTTCCATGCAACCCCAAATAGAGAATTTTTCCATGATTATGTCCATGGAGACTTTGGAAAGATTTATTTAGGGGATGGTAAGCCTTGTCAAATGGTTGGCAAAGGGAAAGTGCAGTTGAAATTGCAGATGGGCAACACATGGGTGTTGAAGGAGGTCATGCATGTCCCAGTCCTGAAGCAGAATTTGATCTCTGTAGGCAAGTTGGGTGATGAGGGATGCATAGTAACTCTCACAGTGGAATCTTGGAAAGTTTCCAAGGGAGCACTTATTTTAGCAAGAGGTAAGAAAGTAGGTACCCTTTATCTATCTACTTGTATTACTAATTCTCCTTCTAGTTCATCTACTTCAGATGTAGATGTGAAGATGTGGCTCTGTAGGCTTGGTCACATGAGTAAGAAGGGGATGCATGTTCTTGAGTCAAAAGGTAAGAGTTCAGATTCGGAAAGAATAGATCAAGATTTTTGTAAGAAATAGAAGAAAGTGAGGTTTCTTGAAACTCATGCTACAAGAAAGGATCAGATTTATTGCATAAAGAAGAAATTTGATGTTTTTGACAAGAACAAGAAAGCCTTAGTTTTCAAGGAGAAGATGATGGATAGAGATCAGCTTAAGGGGCTGAATAATTTTGAGTAGGGTAGTTTTGACAAGGTTATGATCCAAAGTGAGCTTGTGGGTAAAAATCATCACTCATAGGAAAACACAGTAATCAACGTCAGTCAGGTGAGAACTAACATCAATCAAGTAGGTACCAACATCGGTCATGTGTAGATCAGATTTGGTGGTGTCAGGCAGGTGAACACTGATGTCGGTTAGGGAACTGGCATCGGTAATTAGGAGGAATTGACATTGATCAGGTGTAGATTGAGGTCGGCCAGAGGTGACAGACATCGGTCACTGTCAAAACAAATTTTGGGTGGACAGCAAGTTGTTAAGGAGTCTCAAATGCCCATGAGGAGGATTGAAAGGGTAAGTAAGCCTCAAATTTGTTATTCCCCTTCTTTACACTACTTGTTGCTCACTGATGGTCAAGAACCAGGAAGTTTTGAAGAGGCAAAGCAGGTAGAATCTAGGAAATAGTGGGAGCATGGCATGAATTCTTTAGAAGAGAACCAAATGGGAGATTTGGTAGAGTTTCCAGCCAAGATGAAAGCACTAAAAGATGAATGGATTCCCAGGTTCAAGAAAGGAGAGAATGGACACATCAGATAGAAGGCCAGGTTATATGGTCTTCAGCAAGCTACAGGACAATGGTGTTTAAGGTTTGACAGGTGTATGACAAAGCATGGCTTTAGTCAATGTCAATGTGACCATTGTGTTTACTTTACTAGGTTGGATAATATTAGCTACATTATCTTGTTACTATATGTAGTGTATATGCTTGTTGCAGGGTCACACATGTAGGAGATTGCTGAGCTAAAGGTAAAGTTAGTTCAGAGGTTTGCCATGAAGGATTTAGGAGCAGCAAAATTCTTTGGCATGAGTATTTCTAGAGACAAGGAAAGTCATAGGTTGATTTTGTCTCCAAATGATTATGTGAATAAGGTAGTGGAGAGGTTCAATATGCAGGATGTAGAACCGATTAGCACACCTATGGATGGACAGTGTAATGCATAAAGAGTAATTCACATGAGCATAACACAAGAAATCACACATATGAATGGGAAAACCTTAAGGGTAATAAAACCCACTAATCCCTACAAATGGACTATAGTCCTATAATCCAAATGATCACAATTTAGTGAATCACCAACCCCAACTAACTAAGCACCAACCCAATTAGGCTTTAGCAAGCACCAACTTGCAATGAGGCACCAACCCCTAAATGACTCATCATCTACTCATCCACATAAAATATTTGATCACCTTAAAAACACTTTTTTTCACATACAACATATGATGATCACCTTCTTTATTTCTTCTCTCTCTTCTATCTCTCTCAAGCTATCTTTTGGGCTTCTTTACTCATCTAGGTCCCTATAAGATAGATTAGGTCATATGAAATTGATATTCATATATGGTACCCATATTATATATTAATTATAGTTTATTTTCACCCTTATTATTGTCTATAATACCACCTTTAACTCTTGAAAGTTTTATAGCCTTTGCTTCTACTTCCTCATTTTCTAACTTGTCAATTTGGCTTATTAGGCATTGTTCTTATACTAGGCTCTTTCTCATACACCTCTTGGTTGGAAATATACATTTGCAAACTTGAATCACCCTTAAAATAATTATTAAAAAAAATCATACATGAATAAATCATTACCATAGTTCATCCATAACATAAAAGACCAAAACCTCTTTTTAGGCCTTAAGGAGACCTAATTCAATTAGGCCTTCATTAGCACACATTACCCTTTGATCTCCTTGCAACACTTATAAAATCCACACAAGGAAATAAAAATTCATATGAAACTAAAATATACCCTTAATAATCTAATATTATGTCCATGACACATTTTATCTCCAATTACCACTTGAAGCATGTCATTATTATTGTTTACATTAGGCCTCCACATATACAAAAAGGTCTATCTTGAACAACCAAAGATAAAACAATGTTTGGCCACACAACCATGATAATAAAACATATACACAGAACTTATATGACCCTAGGAAAAACATAAAGAGCATTATACTTTGTTACATAGGTAAAAATGACTCAAAAACACTCCTATAACTTGTTCACTTAAAATTGCTAGTTTTCTTCAAAGACCAGTCATGGTGATAATGACATTCAACACCTGTATGGCCACTTCCAAAGACTCATTATGCACGTGTATGATCATATTCTATAATTATAATATTATTATAATAAATATAATATATTAAAATGGAAATATTTGTCTTTTAGACCAATCTCATAACCATGTATCTTGTCATCTCATATGAACTAGACATGTCAACTTGTGAGCAAATTTTTCACTATAATCACTGACCTGAAAAATTATACCAAACATGAACATGTATTATAAAGCATAAACAATGTCTCCATGAATTTTTATTCATCCCTATTTTATTATAACACATTCCTAATCATCTTCTCACTATAGCTTAGGTTTTTCCATATTTCCACCATTAGGCATGTTAGTGACTGGCTAACTTAGATGATCAGTTTAGCATATTTGAGTGATAAAACCTATATATAAACCACCATGGACATAAAATAAAAGTATAAACCTTATCCATATAATTATTTTTATACTTTAACTTGTTCAAATTTTATTGTTATAGCAAATCTTTGAGAAACTATCACTTTTATGTTGGATCTACTCACACACCTAAAACTTGAATTGCACTTGGAAGTGTGTAGGAGAGTTGATTAGAAGATAAAATAGTTTTAATATTCATTTGAGACCATTATATGATATTTTTAATCATATATTTAACATCAATTCACTATTAAGGTTATAGGAGGGTTTAAACTTATTTCCACTCTTAACGATCATTCATAAAGCATATCCCCTTAATCCAAAAATTAATGCCTAGAATTTTGAAATAAGAAACTTCCCCTTATACCATTAATATATAAATTTATAATATATAGTTTTTATGAGATAATTATAACAATAAAATCCTTCTTAGGTAGAGATCCCTTTATTTTATGTACTCAAGAGACCTTCGAACATATTTTCATGCCTTATCCTTCCAACTTTGACCTAAAACTTCATGAGAAAATTTGAAAAAACATACCTTACCTTTGAAAATTATTATATGATATTATACACCTTTAAATATAATCATGACCCCTCATTAGGCCATGCTCTCTCTCTTTTCTTGCTTAGACCTTGACCTGTAAATCACATTAGGCCTTGAAACTAACCTTCATGCCTCTTTCCATATGCTCTCCACCACTCTCACATGCTCAAGAAACCATATACATGATTTAAATAGTGTCATGAATCCTTCATATACCTTTACAACATATCATGATGCCTCATTAGGCCAAGGAGGGTCTAGAAGAGGTTTAGTTACAAACTTGACCTATAGGTCCTACCCTTATAGGCTCACCTTAAGACTCACATGAGTGATCCAATGCCTCATATACATGCTAAAAAAACTTCATACAACTTTTCATTCCTATGTGCATTTATCTCATCAAGACATCATGACCCTTCATGCACAATATTAGGCATCCTATCCACATTCCTTCTCAAGATAATTACTAGGCTCAAACACTTGACAACATTGCAAACAAGGACCTTCCATGTTTGCCTTCACATCACTCATTCAATCACCAATCATGTCTTACACTCTCAAAATCACTAAAAATTTGATCAATACTATCTCTTAGATCTACATTCTTCAATGACCTCATGAACACCTTTCTCAAGAACCCTTAACATCAATGCCAAACCTCAACAATAGGAACAATGCTCAAAAATATTCCCCTTTGTCATTGATGGGAAAACACATTGCATACTAATCATTATTATCTCCCCATTCTAGTCTTTCTCTCCCTTTGACATAAATGACAAATTTATGTCTATAACTCCTTGGATCACACTCTTTACAACCAAAATACTCAACAGATAAAACTTTAGTTTATGAGACATAATACAAACATGATCCCCTATCTGCATGCATACCTTCTTGAAAAAACTCACCTATTCTTGGGTATAATGAACATGATTATCACCCCCTAATTAATTAACTCATTCAATTATTTATAGAGGCATAAATTAAACCCAATTCCTAACTTAGGTGTTTAAATGTTACCTTTGGAAGTGGTTTGGTCAAGATGTCTACAATCTATTCTTATGTAGAAACATAGTCAATTATGACACTTTTTTCACTTACCTGCTCTCTTATAAAATGATACCTAATGGGAATTTTCCTAGTCCTTGAGAACATTATAGGTTTCTTTGAGATGTTTATAACACTTTTATTGTCACAATAGATAGGGATATGACCATCATACTCCATCTTGTAGTCTTTTAGGGTTAGTCTATTCCATAGCACCTTAGTGAAACATGAAGATGATATAATGTACTCAACCTCACACATGGATAATTATATTGATGGTTTCTTCTTGATTATCCATGAAACTAAGCACCTACCTAAGAATAAAGATCCTCCAATTAAACTTTTCCTATCATCTAAACTTCCTGCCCAATCCTCATCTATATAAGTTGTCAAATTGAACTCCTTACTTCTTGGATACAACAATCCATACTCTATAATCCCCTTGAGATACCTGAGTATCCTTTTGAATACTTGTAGATGATTATCCTTTGGATCTACTTGAAACCTTCCAACAAGACCTACTTCTTGCATGATGTTAGGTCTAGAGGCAATGGTGTATAACAAACTTTCAATTATAATTTTTGATTGACCTTTGGAGACTCATCTTCCTTACTCAACTTACACATTATGATCATGGTTGTACTAATTTCTTTGAAATATTCCATCTCAAACTTCTTCAGCATCTCTCTTGTGTACTTGTATTATGAGATGAATATACCTTTTTTAGATTGAGTGATTTTCAAAGTAATAAAGAAAGATAGTTCTTTTTAGCATGGACATCTCAAACTCTTTCTTCATCACCTCTGTAAAGGCCTTAGTCATGTTCTCATTTTTTCCACCAAATATGATGTCATCCACATAGACAACTACTATCAATTAATGGTAGTATTTTGTCTTTATGTAAGATTAATATCTGTAACTCCTCTTTTGAATCCTTGATCCAACAGATACCTATCCAACCTAGCATACCAAGCTCTAGGAGATTGCTTTAAATCATATAGATCCTTTTTCAATCTAAAAACATTGTCCTTATAATATGATAGTGAGAACCCCTTAATTTTCTCAATGTACACTTCCTCTTCCAAATTCCCATTTAAAAAGGCATATTTGACATCCATATGGTATACCCTAAACCCTTTGAATCTTGAATCTGCTAGAAATAAAATGGTGTCCTCCAATCTTGCTACTAGTGAAAATGTCTCCTCAAATTCTACCCCTTCAACTTGTGCATATCCCTAACATACCAATCTATCCTTGTTCCTAATTACTTCTCCATCTTCATTCAACTTGTTTTTATACACCCACTTTGTGCCAATGACATTCTTATCTTTAGGCCTAAAAACTAGTTCCCAAGTCTCATTCTTCTCTATTTGGTCTAAATCCTCATTCATACTATCTATCCAAAAAAATTATTTACTTTCTTCTATAAGATTCATAGGTTTAATCTTAGATAATAGAGCAACATTCTCTTGATTTAGATTATTTACCAGTCTTATCATTATTTGCATACCTACAATCTTATTGCCAATGATTTGAGATTTAGGGTGATCTATTTGCATCTACCTTGAGGTACCTTTTGATTCCTATCTCTCTTCAACTTCTTCCTCTTCCTCATCAACCTCCATATTTTGTTTTTCATTCTTGAAATCTAGATTCTCTAAAGTATCCTTTGACTATGAGTGTGATTTCCTTGTCTCATCAATCTTCACATTGGTGCTTTCCACTATCCTTTGTAACCTATTATTATAAAATTTATAGGTTGAGCTCATTGATTAGTATCTAAATAATATACCTTCATCATATCTATAATCAAATTTTCCTAAGTATTCATCATCTATTTTGATGAAACATTTACTCCCAAACACTCTAAATTTTTCAAAATTAACAAATCTACCCTTCTATAGTTCATAAGGAGTCTTGTTTCCATTGGTCCTTATTTATCCTATATTAAAAATGTATAATATGATACTTAATACCTCTCTCCAATATCCATTAGATAATATAGACTCATTTATAATAGTTTTAGCCATTTCTTGAACTGTCCTTTTATTTCTTTCCACTACCCCATTTTGTTGAGGTGTCCTAGCTGTTAAGAATTGTCTCCTTATTCTATGAACATCATAGAAGTCATAAAACTCATTGGACCAAAACTCTCCTCTATCAGATATTAGGCACTTTATCTTCCCATTCTCCTCATTCTCAAAAAGAGCCTTAAATGCCTTGAACTTATGAAGAGCTTATAATTTTTCTTTTAAGAATACAACCCAAGTCATTCTTGTGTAGTCATATATGAGTAACATGAAGTATTTATCTCCTTGAATGATTTGAATTATTGTAGGCCCGTAGAGATCAGTGTGTATTAACTCCAAGGGTCTTGTGGTAGAGTACTATGTGGAATTGAACCTTCTTCTAGTCTACTTACCATGTTGACAAGCCTTGTAAAGTATGTCTGTAAGTTTGGTGATCTTAGGCATGTTATTAATAGACTTATTAGTGCTTATCTTAACCAAATTGTTAAATTTTATGTGTCCTAACATTTTTTCCATATCCAACTTTCATCCATCTTGCTCAAGACATATAGATTATTCGTAGTTCTCTTATCATTAGCAATTAGCCTTCCTAACTTGGTTCTCTTTATCTCACACCCTCTGTCATGAGAGTTTAGTGTGTGTCTTTGATTACACATTTAAATTACACTAAGTAAGTTATGTTCAAACCTTACACATACAACACATTTTGTGGCTTGGTCTTCCCATTGTCAAAACTCAAGACACCCTTACAAACTATATTGGTAGTTATGTTGTCTCCAAACCTAACTATTCCTACAGCATTATTATTCAATGAGATGAACTTATTTGTATCTCTTGTCATGTGGCTTGAGAAACCACTCTATATATACTATTTCATGCCTTCATCTTAAATTTTAAAGGTATTCTAAGCTAGTATATAATCTTCTTTAGTATTTTATTCCTCCTTATCAAATAGTCCATCTTGACTCTTGAGCTCAATATGATCGGTCCTAAATTTCTTTCGATTCAATACCAATGTTTGATTTTTCTCATGCATTATAGGAGTTTCATATGTATTTTTTAATCTTAAGGTCCTTTTAACTCTATTAGAGTATAATCTTGAAATGTACCATGTATTATGATAGATGTAGCAAATAATATTTTTGTACTTACCCCTTGACTGATTATTCCTTGTCCCATGGTCCCATGATGACTTATCATTTATTACATTAGGTTGCCTGATTGGTCTTTTCATTTTTTTACTCTTGACATATTATGACTTCTCAAGCTCTCTCTCAAACATGTTCATTTTGTCTATGAGTTTCTCATGCTCAACCTTTAAGGAATCTATCTCTGTCTTCAACTGGTCATACTCAATTTCATTTGACATAAACCTTATGTTGACACCTTCTAACTAACACTTGAGATCCTTGATAGTCTTATTTTGATGCTTAAAATAGTCAAGGGTACTTATGATCTCAACTTCAAGGTTTACTTTAGTTTCTCCTTCTTCACTGTCATAGTAGACTTCTTCATTATACATGTTGTCTTCTTTCTTTTGATCGCAAGACATCTTGTGCTTCTTAGGATCACCTTCAAGCTATTGGAATTATTTCAAAGGAATAGGCTTTGATACTAATTATTTAAAACAAAATGAATAAAATGGTGTGGATCAGTATCTTAAAACTTTCTTTCACATATACTTTAACATTCCTCGAACCATCAAAGCAAAATAATGATATAGCAATGTATAAAGAGTCATTCACATGAGCATAACACAAGAAAGCACACATGTGAATAAGAAACCCTCAAGGGAAAGAAAACCCACTGATATTTAAAAATAAAATACAATCCTATAATCCAAAAGATCATAATTTAGTAAATCACCAACTCTATATGGAGCACCGACCCCAACTAGCTAAGCGTTAACCCAACTAGGCTTTAACAAGCACCAACTTGAAAGGAGGCACCAACCCCCTATATGACATGGCACTAAATCTCCACATGAAATATTTTATCACATTAAGAACACATTTTTTTCATAAAATTGATGATGATCACTATCTTCAGTTTTTCTCTCTTTTTTATCCCTCTTAAACTACCTTCTAAGCATCTTCACTCATCTAAGTCTCTTCAAGATAGATTAGGTCATATGATCAGAATCTTCATATATAGTACCCATGTTATATCTTCATGATAGTTTCTATACACCTTTATGTTAATCCATAATATTTTTTTTATCTGTTCAAAGTGTTTTATCCTTTGCTTCCACTGCCTAATTCTCTAACTTGTCAATTTGGCTTATTAGGCCTTATTCTTATACTAGGCTCTTGCTCATACACCTCTTGGTAGGAAATATACATTTACACACACTAATAAACCTTAAAATTAGTGTTAAAACTTGTTTCATAAATGAATAAATCATTACCATAGTTTTTCCATAACATAAAAGACCAAAATGTCTTTTTAGGCCTTAAGGAGACCTAATTCAATTACGCCTTGAATAGCACACATTACCCTTTGATCTCCTTAGAACACTTAAAAAATTCACACATGGAATGAAAACTTAATATTCAAATTAAATATACCAATAATAATCTCATATTATTTCCATGACACATTTTAGATCTAATCACCACTTGAAGCAAATTATTAGTACTGTTTACATTAGGCCTCTATACATACAAAAAGGTATGTCTTGATCAACTGAAGATAGCACAATGTTTGTACACAAAACCATGATAATAAAACATATAAAAAAACTAAAAGACATAAAAAACTTCATCAAGATCATTATACTAAATTAAATAGGGAAAAAGGACTTTAAAACACTCCTGTAACTTGCTCACTTAGAATTGTCAGTTTTCCTCAAAGACTAGTCATGGTGATAATGACCTTAAACACCTGTATGAACACTTTTATAGAATTTTAATTCATTTATATGATCTTATGAGATAATTATACAATTATAAAATATAAATATAATATTTTAAAATGGAAATATTGGTCTTGCAGACCAATATCATAACCTTGTATCTCATTGTCTCATATGAACTAGATAGGTCAACTTACAAGCAACTTTTTCACTATAATAATTGACCTCCAAAACTTATACCAATTATTAAAATGTATTAAAATTAATTAAAATATATCCATGCACTTTTATTCATCCCTATTTCATGATAACATAATCCTAATCATCTTCTCACTATTGCTTGGGTTTTTCACTATTTCCACCATTAGGCTTATTAGTAATTAGCTAAGTTGGATGATTAGTTTAGTGTACCTAATTGATATAAAATGTATATAAACCACCATGGAAATAAAATATAAGTATAAACCTTATCCATATAATTATTTTCATACTTTTACTTGGTCAACTCTGATTACTATAGTAAGTCTCTAAGAAACTAGCACTTTCTTGTAGGATCTACTCATACACCTTCTAACTCAATCACACTTGGAGGTGCTTGAAATAGTTTAATACAATATCCAATAGTTTTTATAGTCATTTAAGACTATTATATGCTATTTTTTACTATATATTCAACATTGGGTCACTATTAGGGTTTAATGAGGATTTAGATATGCTTCCACTATTAACAATTATTCATAAAGAATAGCCCCTTAATCCAAAAAATAATTCTTGGAATTGTTATATATAACCATTCCCATTAAACCATTAATATCTTAGGTTCCTATTAATAGTTTTTACAATCTAATGATCACAATAAAAACCTTTTCAAGTAGAGAACACTTCATTTTGTGCACTCGAGAGACCTTAGAACATATTTTCACGTTTTATACTTCTAAATTTGACCTTAAACTTCATGACCAAACTTGAAACAACATACCTTACCTTTAAAAATTATTATATTAGTGTATACACCTTGAAATATGATCATGACTTTTCATTAGGCCACACTCTCTTTCTTTGTTTGCTTAGACGTTGAACTATAAATCACCTTAGACCTTGAAACTAACCTTCATGCCTCTTTCCATGTGTTCTCTACCACTCTCACATACTCAAGAAACATCATACATGCTTTAAATAGTTCCATACATCCTTAATATGAATTGACAATAGATCATGATGCCTCATTAAGCTAAGGAAGGTCTAGAAGAGGTCTAATAATAGACTTTACCTATAGGTCCTACCCCGATAAACTCACCTTGAGACTCATATGAGAGATCTAATGCCTCATATACATTCTAAAATAGCCTCATAAAACTTCTCATGCGTGTATGCATTCCTATCATCAAGCCATCATGACCCTTCATGTACAAGACTAGCCATCTTATGCACATACCATCTTAAAACACTTACTAAACTCAAGCACTTGACAAATTTGACAACAAAGACCTTCCATTATATCCTTCACATCACTCATGTAGTCATAAGAACACATATTAATCATTTTTTACACTCTCAAAATCATTACAACATTGATCAATATTCTCTCTCATAGCTACATTCTTCAATGACCTCATGAACACCTTTCTCAAGAACATTTGACATCAATGAGAACATCAATGTTAAACCTCAACAATATGAATAATGATCAATAAATAAGCTATTACATATACATGTTGATGCTTATAGTATTACAATATGGGTTATCTTAGTGTATCTATGGGATGGTGGGTTGGATCACCCCATACATATTTCGAGTAGGAAGCTATCAGTCATAGATAAGAACTATATAACTACAAAAAGAGAGGCCTTAGCTATGGTGTTTACATTTAAAAAGTTTCAATACTATCTATTGGATACACCATTTGAGTTTTTTATAGACCACCAAGCATTGTGATACCTAGTTAAAAATCCAATGTTGGGAGGATACGTCTCTAGGTGGTTCATGTTATTTCAATAATTTCAATTCTGAATCAATGTAAAGGTAGGTTAAGAAAATGTCAAATTAGATCATCTGATTAGGATATAAAATGATGAAACCAAATAAATAGAGTATGTGTCCCTAAGTGTGTAATTATTCATGGTTATTATAAACCTAGATAATATAGAGGATATTACAAACTTGATTGGAGCAATGAACTTTCCCTTTGCATTATATGGAAAGGAATACAAAATAAATGGTCACCCAAACTATCCCATATAGTCTCATCAATAGATTTTTGTAAAATATTGGGAAAGACAATGTGTTACATAGAGTAGCATTAGAGCATGAATGACCACATATTATTTAATAAGCACATCATGGAATCATAGGAGGTTACTTTGCAGGTTAAGCCATTACAATAAAAATCTTATATAGTGGCCTTTAGTGGCAAAATTTATTTCAAGATGTGTACAAGTTACCTAAGCATTATGATGTGTGTCAGTGAATGGGAAATCTAAATCAATGTAATGAGATGCCTTTGGTCCCAATTCTTTCAAAACAACCATTTGAATAATGGGGATTGATTTTGTCAGACCTATAAGTCCTACAAGTAAATGAATTCATGCATAGTACATTATTACTATGAAAGATTACTTCACCAATTAGGTGGAAGCTATTACAACCTCAAGTTATGGTTTGAAGGAC
Source organism: Torreya grandis (assembly GCA_037957365.1). Taxonomy (NCBI): domain Eukaryota; kingdom Viridiplantae; phylum Streptophyta; class Pinopsida; order Cupressales; family Taxaceae; genus Torreya; species Torreya grandis. The sequence continues at coordinate 875,523 of JARHVA010003305.1, forward strand.
ACAAAAAATTTCTCATATGAAAACATTATTACAATATTGGGATGCCCAATTAAGCTAGTCAGTGATAGAGGAACTCATTTATTGAATAACACTATCAAGAATCTCACTAAGGTGTTTATGAACTCACACCACAAGAGCATGGCATATCAACCTCAAGTAAATGCACAAGCTGAAGCATCAAATAAAGTATTGGTACAAATGTTGATGAAAATATGTAATTTATAAAGGGATGATTTGGAGGATCACATTCCTATGATTCTTTAGGTGTACTAAAAAAATTACAAGCATGCCATAGGTTTCACTACCTTTCATCTTGTCTATGGTCTTGAGGTAGTAATGCCTATGAAGTAAATTTTTTTGAATTTTAACATTGTAATGGTTATGAGGCTAGGTGACCAAGATTCCCTAAATCAAATATTAATGGACTTAGTTATAATGGAGGAAAGTCAACAAAGGTAAAAGTGGACACAACATATCCACAAGTTAATCTAGAAGGCATGGCATGATCGCAACTTACATTCTAAGCAATTTCATCAAAAATAAGTGGTACTTATATATGATAGGAAGTTTAAGTCATTCCAATAAAAATTGTGCATTATATGGAAGGGACCCTATATTATTCATGAAGTCTCATAATGGGGTACCATTGTGTTAAAATATTTGTAGGGAACCATATTACCATGACATGTTAATGGTTTTAGGCTTAAGCCTTAACATCATTATTCTCTATCATTCTTGATGCTAAAAAGAGAGGGTATCAAGTAGCACCATGTATATTAGGGTTTTATTAAATTTTGTTTTGTGTTTTATTTATTTTCTTATGATTAGAGTGTTTTTACAGTGCAATATTCAAATCACAACACATCATAATAGAGCTAGAAGAGTGAGCATCACTAATGGAAATCAATTCACATAAATAGCTTGAAATAAGGTCAACTAGAAATAACTAAACCATGGCCATCAAATAAGTTTGAGAAGATAGTGCTAACAAGATAGGTATAGTGAAATGATAGTCAATGGTCATTTAAGACCATTAATGAATGGGTGCTTAATCATATTGCATCTTTCCTAAAGTAAGTCACATGACAACATGACAGGTGGGGTCATAAAATAAATGAGATAGATTAAAGGATACCATGTCACATCAGTAGCCTAACAATTATGCATTAAAAACTTAGATGGAAAAAGGTAGTCATCATATCAAATAGTATCCAATTAATATTAATTATAGAGGTAAAATTGTGCACAATTAATGCAACACATTTAAACTAGTCATCTATATGGATTGGGGCATCAAAAGATATATAATAAAGAGAAAGGACAATACAAAGACATTACCTACTACCAATAAGCAAACTCTATGATTCATTTTCACAATATTTTCTTGTGCACCAATTCCATACCTGAGATAGAGTAAGTAAAGAAAGTATTCAGCCTAAGACATAACAACAACCATAGAAAGAGATCAATTATTGATTCCATTGTTAGATGCACAAAAATAAGAAATGGGTATTATCTTAGGCCTAAGGAATTTAAAATATCACAACCCCAATCCCTTAAAATTCATTAATCAAGCATAAGCTACCCTATTTTCTACCAAACCATAGGAAACTACACAAGTAGGATCCCAAATGCTCCAACATTAACTACAAGGCTTAGATGCCAGAATATTGATCAAACTACTAACTTTTGGATATTTGTATGAGGTAATGTTCACCCTGCTTAGTAGGTATAATGAAGGATCTATTAATTTATCCTAAGATGTCATAATATTTATCACTCCTCATACTATAACATGAGTAATAATCCTCCTAGCTCATTGAAAATCCCTTTTTCCTTACAAGTCCATCACTCCACCCATTCATTTTGACATATGGGAAAAGTATATGACAAGGGAACATAGAGGAATATCAATTGATTTGATAGATGATGCATTGATGTGCATCTTGATTGAATGCATTACCAAAGGGCTTTTACAAATAACAAAACAAGATAAGTAGGAAACAAAAGGGGTTATAGATATCGCATATCACATGATACGCCTATGGGAATATTTCAATTGGCCTATATTTCTAGCCTCAGAGATAACCACTAATATTAATAAGATACTTGACGTAACCTCCTAGGCATTCCAATATCAATTTTTAGTTTTGATTATTTATTTTACATAGTAGAAATCATTGGAAGGATTAATTAACCTTGCTACAAATTTTTGGCCTACTACTACATTTTTAAACATCACATGGGAAAACATAAGGTAGTATTATGAATAATTGGGGAGGTTTGATACATGGTGATTGGAAGCCCTAAAAATTATTTAGTCACACCACAAAATACCCTATGATGTCATGTAATACATGGGATAACATGTTTTAGTCATAAGACTACATAATGACATCTAGATCAAGGTACATGAATTACCAAAAGTAATTGTGACTTCCCTTCCATTTTGCATTACTATGTGGATGCCAAGGCATAAGTGTTGAGGTAGAAATCACTAGCTACGAGGTTGGTACCACCACTATATTATATTCCCCTAGGTGTATAGACACCACTATAAACACAAGCACAACCTCAAATATAACCACAACCATAACAACAAGAATAACCATAGGCATCACCATAACCAATAGTGGCTCCATCATAGTTAGACAAAGGGAAGATAAAATCACCAATGTGATGAGACTTATTACCACTACCATCAAATAAGATAAAAAGATAATCAAAGTCCTGGTTGGATAATATCCATGTACTAAAAATTTAAGTTGAGTGCGATTTGCTAGAGTTGGGAGTCAATGATAACAAAGTCTTGAAGTCTCTAATAGAAAACATTGATGATTATGTGTATGAGCATGAGGAGGATAAAGAATTATTCTTATGAAAAGTAGTGCACACCTATCAAGTGTGAAATTAGGTAAGGTGAAACCTTTGGGTGGACATCACTCATCTTCCCCCCTCTATTATTATTATATTGTAGGGTGGGAAGTATCTCATTAGAAATTGAAGGGTGAAATATTCCTCAAATATCTAGCTATGGGATCTTATGTTACACACCTAAAATAATTACAATCAAAATAAATCCTACCACCACCATTATTACACAAACCTTGGATACATGCCACCATTTGACCATCTACAATGATCAAGGATAGAATGGTCACATTCTCAAACTTAATAGAGGTAAGTGAAGCACAATAGGAACAAGGGGCATAGCTATAGTTCCAAGGCCAAGTTGTAAAGAAGCAAAAAAATATAGTCACTTACCCTCCTATATCTAGGAATAATACAATTGTGTGTAAATTTATTGCAGTTAAATAGTCTATTTCATAATAGTTTCAATCAATGACAATACTGGACTCTCCAACCCCCATGTAAGAAACTGAAGAAGCTAGTGTAACATAGTTAGAGTTCTAGCAAGAAATTATTTAGGAATAAGAGGATCTTAATAAATCATAAAAGGAGGTAGAGAGGAGGGTGAGAAATAGAGAAAGAGTGAAAGAGGAAATAAGTAAAGTGAAAGGCAATTGTGGAGGAGGAACAATTCAAATAATAGGTAGCTACATAAGAAGAGCAATGGAAATAACAAGCTACATAGGAAGATACGATAAATAAGTTGAAAAAGTAAAGGCTCAAAATAAAAGAGCCAAATAAGTAGAGGCTAAAAATAATCAAGCTAAGTAATTATAGGCTCATAAGTAATGAGTCAAAGAAGTGGAGGCGAAAAAGGAGTAAGAAGAGGCAATAATGAAAACATCAAGAAGTGTAGGTTATACAATAGAATAAGGAAGAATTATTGGCATGAGAAAAGGGTCAAAATGAGCAAAATGAAAAATTAGAGTAGCACATTAAATGAAAATAATCCAAGCATGTAGCCAAAGAACAAACAATTAGGGACAAATTTAAGGCTAAAGTTAAGGCTAAGGTTAAGGCTGAAGTAGAGGCCAAATTTAAGGTCAAGGTACAATCCAAATCCCAAGATAACGTAGACACTAATTCTAAGCCTCAAGCCAAAAAATAAAATGAGGCCAAAGCTAAGGATTAAGTAGAGCATGTAGAATAATAAAAACTAGTGAAACAAGGAGGTGCATAGGAGGAGGCTTCATAGCCAAAACCTTAAATCACTAGCTAGTAGTTGTGGGATGTTCTTACATAATCCACTTGGTACACCACCTTCTCTCTTCCTTTGGCCTAATTTATGTTGACTATTTCAATGATTCCAACTACATCCATGGCACTTACTAACACTATGCTTGAAACATATTTGGATGTTGCCCAATTCTCATTAGATAAGGATATGGAGGGTGCAACTACATTTCCAAAATGAATATGATAAAAATCTTAGGCCTTAAAATAAGAAGTCTTTCAACTGCAAGGTGAAAATGCATAATTAAGTCAATATCTTAGAAATACATGTCAAATAATTAATAATATTTGTCCCACACTAGTTACACAAGTCCTAGTAACCAAGTGATGTCTAAATAAAAATAACTCATAGCTTTATTAAATCAACTCACAAAGGAATAAATGGTTATGTAAAACCAATAAGCACTGAGAGCAAAAAGGACAATAATAAAATTACAAATGGAGGCAATCTATCAACTACTCAAGTAATATGGGTAGGTTTCGCTTATTTTTGCATATAAATTAAAGTAGATAGCACAAGGGATGTTGAACTAGAGACAACAACTTATTTCATTAGCTACCATTCAACCTAATTTCATAACAACAAAAAAATCCAAAGCTATAATGGATGATCAAATGGATAGTTCTGATGCAATGAGCAATGCCCTTAAGCAATTGTTAGATTTAAAGGATAGTAGCATGCAAAAACTTTAGGCTTGTCACAATGAGACTCTATACACTAAATTTGATGGATTACAATCCCAAAGGCATGTAGATTGATTGGATGAGTTGGTTTTGTATATCTAGCTCAAGGTATCAAATTTTAAAGCACTATTAACTATCATAGAAGATGAAGCTATATAAAACTTGATGGTAATTTAGATCCCACTATGAATAATTATTACTATGGTGTGGAAAGTGATAATAGATTAAAATATGCTTAAGTAATATCTTTCTTAGATTGATCCCTCTATTGGTTAAATTTTAGATGAACCTTAATTCATTCTACTGCATTAGCTCCAATAGGTCCTACAACAAAAGAAGATATGAGATGCCAAGCCAAAATTAGACACCCAATAGTAATAATTTCCACCACTAGATTTTGTGCAACCAAGTGATTCATCAACAACTAAAGTAAAACCAAAATAGTAGTATCATATTACATAGCCACTTCATAGTATACCACCATCCACTTAGTAGGTATTATGCACTCCAATTTTGTAATTTTTGTAAATGTTTCACGGTTTTGTAGGATATATTTAAACAATAAGAGCAAGGCTAGGTTGGTTGAGAACCCATAAAGAGAATCCACCTAGTTATTCTATTCTATTAAAAACCTCAAGGGTAGTAGGCTGGTACGTTACTTAGATAAAAACCTAAAAAGGTGGCTAAGTAGTGCACAAATGTTGAAAACTGGTAAATAACACCTAGAGTGATAGTCATGACTCTTGTTACTAGTTTATTCCTTCAACTTTAGATCAAATCTTTTTTATTTGACCTTGTCTCAGGATGAGATAAAAAATTAAATCCAAGAAAGTGTTGAGCATGGAACATGGCCTACTAAAATCATAATTTATATTTTTTAAACATGTATGCATAGCATATTATTTTGTTTTTTGTATAATTTGTTATATGCATTATAACTTTGATAGAATAGTATTTGACCTCAGAATGTGAAGAATCCTTTCTTTTTGACATAATAAAAGGTTGGAATATAAAGATACAATGTTTTGTAAAATCTTTATAAATAGTGCTCAATTATAATTGAGAATGGTTCTACATGTGATAGAGATTAATATAATGTTCTAAGTGGTTTTCCTATGCATATTTTACTTAGTATTTGTTCCCAGTGACTCATATGTATGTCTTAATACGTTATTCATATAGTTTATGTTGATTATTCTATATACATTAATTTTATGTGTCTTAATATAATGAGCTAGATTTAGTCTACTAATGGTTGGATTTAATCTAAATCTCCATCAATTATTCCTTTTTGTTATTAACTTTGAAAAATATCCCTATAATTAACATGTTATAGAGTTTTATAAGAACCTCTACTAATAAGAAGAGGTAGCTACCAAAGCAAGGCAAAATCAATATAAAACTTAAGTAAAAGTCAAAGGACAGTAGGTAGTAGGACCCAATGATAAAGTGGTGATACCAAAGGTCTAACACCATCTTCAACATCACAAGGCTCAAAATCCACTCAAGGGCATGTGCAAGAGAAGGTATCTTAACACAAGCCATAATTATATAGCTAATGGATATTGGATGTCTCTTGACCCTCAGTGTAATGGACAACCTTGTCACTTCCAATAGTATAAATAAACAAGGAACTTACAACATCTATGACTTATACTTTGGTCTTTGCAACAATAGTCTAGGAAGAATTAATCAGTGTTTCCCAATTGGCTTTGTCAAAGTAAATTGAGGGAGTGGTTGTGTTCCAAGAGTTTATCACACATAAGGCTTTTGCACTAGAAAAAGAGGCATCATAAATAAGGGAGGAAAATACATACTTACACCTAAACCTCATCAAAACTAGGTAATTTATCGATTACACCTACCCTATTTGGTCACTCAAGTCTTGGGTGACCAAGTCATATCTAAGAAAAAATAATTCATAGCTCTTTTGTCCTAACTAACAAAAGACTAGCTCACTATGTAGAAGTTACAATAGATTTGAATGCATGTCATAATCTGAAATAAAAAATATAGGTTATTTTTGAACTCCTCAAAGATTACAATAAATTCTTAAACACTAATACACTCCAAGATCAACACATATCTAGAAGCATGGTCAGCTACAAGAAGCAGTGTAATTCCACATGGAGTGAAGCCAAACTAGAGCTTGTTAAGGTCAATAAAGCCAAAAAATAATGGGGAATTAATTAGCTACATCTAAAAAGTTAGATGCCACACTAAATCAATCTCTAGATTCAATAAATAATGTGATGTACAAGTTATAAGCATGAAAAAATGGTATGTTTCACAATACATTTATTAGAATTCAGACATAGAGGCACACATACAAACTGGAAGAGTTAGAACAAGAAATCCATTATAAGGTGTTAGAACTAAATCCATCCTCACAATCACGAAATATCATGACATTCAAAATATTATGGGTGTCAAGTATCATTTCACACTATAATTAGTATGGTGCTAAAATTTCTCACTAATTTGATGATGTTCAAGAAGGACTTGTCCCATTTATATAGCTTCATCATAGATATCATTAAAGATCCCCAATTCATCCCACCAAGCCAGCTCTAGCAAAAAGATGATGCCACAATACACAACCAACCATTCAAACATAGAAAATGCCTCCAACAATAGATTCTATAGTTACAAATATTTAATAAATAAATCCAAAAACATCATCTTTATAATCTCCCTTAGTTCCATCAATGCAGCCTATGCCTCCACCTTATCTCTAAGTACTATTCAAATTTTATTTTTGAATTTTTGGATAATTTTTCTAGTATGGAAGACCTTAAGTATTAGGATCAGGGTCAAGTTGGTTGAAAACTTGTAAAGGGCAGCCGCCTAGTTATGCCAATCTATTGAAAATTTGAAAGGGTGGTAAATTGGTACACTACTTTGATGAAGACCCATAAGAGTGGATAAGTAGTCCATAAGAGGTGAAAAGTAGTAAATGACACCTTATGGATTACCACAAGTAATGTTTTTAGACCAATCCCTTACCACAAGAATTTTTATCATCTCCAGCACAAGTCCTACTTATTGTGACTTTATCGCAAGATGAAATAATTGTTTAAGTCCAAAAAAGTGTTCATAGTAGAATATAATGTAACATAGTAGTGTAGATGCATGACAAGGGTATGACAGATATTAGATTGTATAGCATATTTCATTTTTTATGTATTCACCATATGTTTGTATTCCAAATGTCTTTGGAATGCAAAAAGACTCATTTGAGATTGAATGAAAAGGATGAAATGGGAAGTGATAATGCATTGTAAATTTATATAAATAGTGATCGTTTGTAATGGAAAGGAGTTTCAAAAAATAGAGATTAATATAGAGATTTGATAATGTTTTTCTTGAATGTCATTTTGTACTTTTTTTGTGTGTAATGTATGTTATGTTTTTTCAAATCTCTTTAATCATTAAATAATATTGCATGGTATGTACAATCTAGTCCACATTTCAAAAGGATTAATATGTAATTATGAACTAGATTAAGACTTGACATGTTCAATAGCTATGTATGTATTCTTAATTTGTATCCTCCTCCCATAAACATAAATTAGCATGTTCTTATAGGTTTTTCCATGAACCTCTGCTAACAATATCTATCTTCCCCACCTCTACCTATTGTTTTATTTTATCATACAACATAATTTTGGATCTCTCTCATAGTATGTAGTGAAGTGTCCCTTGAAACTATGGGAAAGTTGAGGCAACATCTAGTGGATAACTCCAATGAGTTCTTATAAAATATAAATAATTTTCAGTCCTATCCCAATAGGCATGTCCTATTGTAATGAACACTGAGTGTAATCCTCCCTATTCCTACCAACCTTACACATATTTTAGGCCCTACCTAACACTCACCATGATCAAATTACCCATTAGACTATAGCTCCCTAAGGGACTATAACACACCACTCTAAGGTTTGTGGCCCCTCTCTTGTATTCTCACCAAATAATGGATAATTTACAAAATAAAAAGTTATGAAAAGGTGATCTTTTGTTCAAATGGACCCCCATTCAAAGTAATTTGAAAGATATGAATATATAAACACATTTAAAACCATTTCACACATAGGAGGCTTCCACATTGAAAATCATCAGAATCATATTTACACATTGAGATCAAATCACTTATTTCTCCCAATTATGATTGAATAAAACCCAGGTAACCTAGAGCTCATGTTTGAATACATATTGTAGTTCAAAATTTGTCATTAAGGCACTTAATTACATCAACATGAACTTGTATCTATCATATTTTATCATTTATTCACACACCACCATATCATGGGAGAATTACATAAATTTTGATCCATCTTCAGAATATTGGTATGTACACAATATTTTACACACAAGGTGTTGAGGTCTCACCTAACTTCAACCATTGATCCCTTTTCCCATTGATTTTCAATGGTATTCACATGTTGAAGAGCTAGGTTTTTTTAAGTAATATTTGTCATATAGTTCTCTTTGTAAGTGATCATAAGCTCTCACACTAGATATAAGCTCTATAGATGAAGACATAGAGAAACTAAAAACCCTAGTTTCCTGATTATAATTAGATAGGAGTGTTGTTGAATTGGAAAGGAACACCACCCTATAGTATCTAACCTATGGTGTTTTTTTCCAAGCCTTGATCTAGTGTTAGATCCTTGATCTCAATCAGCACAAATTCACACTCAACAAGTATCAACCTCTGATTCCTCCCATAATAGTGTTTTCTATCTGTCTCTTTTATTATCTATTGTAATTTATTATTTTTAGTAAGTTTCCATAATTTCACAATTTCAAATCAATGAGTGCTTTACATTTTTATATTATTCCCTTTGATTTTTTACAATAATTTTTCATCTAAGGTTTTATATTATCCCAAATTTGATAAAACATATTGGTGAACCCATTTGGTGTTAGAATGTTTCTAAACCCTAACCACAAATGTTATTAGCAGTTATATCTTTCTTTTTCCTATTTTTGTATTTTTAGAGTTGAAATATTATGCTATAAAAATAATTTTCTAGGTTTTAGTATCGTATTATATGGATAAAAAATAATATCTTCTTCCTCCTCTCAACCCTCAAGGTTATGATAGTCACTTTCCTTATAAATGGGTCCATTATATCACTACTCCAAGGGGTAAGGTATTCCATTATATAGTTTTAAATGAAGGTAACCATCATATCCTTCCTCAAACCCATCCACCTCTCACATTTATCCTTGAAGGTGTATGTATGAATGTTCAATCTGAAGCACGTAGGGTTTGTGCTTGTGAATCTATAAAGGATAAAATCATAATTATGGGCAATTTAATAAAAGAGATAAAAAATAAAATTCAAATTTTTAGTGCAAATATCACATCCTTATAAAACCAAATTACATATGCACATAATCCAAAGTATCCTAGTGTTAATCATTTATTTGAATCTTCATCTAGCAATGTTGTGCCTAATAATATTTTATGTCAAAATAAGAAACTACAATAGAATTAATATACAATAAGTGATTGAAAAAGTATGAAATTATATAGTAAGATTTCAAGTGAGATTCTAAGGGAAATTATTTAAAATAAGTTCATCAAACTACTTCCTTTTCATCATCTAAGGAGATTAAAATACTATTATACATATCATAGAATGCATGGGCATCATACAGATCATTATTTGGATTTGAAAAAAAAATGAAAAATATAATTGGTAGTTGGGATCATATAATTGATACCCCAATAAAACAACCCATAGAGGGACAAGATTAAGTAAAAAAATTGGCAAAATTATAACTAGTACAAAAGTGGTTACCAAAGGACAAATTAGAGCAAGAAAAAGTTTAAAAGGCCCAATTAGCACAAGAATGAGTTCAAAGGGAAAAATTAGATAAATAAATTATTCAACAAGATAAGTTAGAGAAAACAGGAATACAAAAATATCAAGATGAAAAATAGCAATCATAAAGGCAATAATTTTCAAAGTAAACATTACAACAAGAAAAAGTAGCACTACTAAAAGAGAAGTTATCAAATCAAATTAAAACTAAGCAAAAAAATTCTAACAAGAGGCTTTTTAAAAAAAATAATCTCCAAAGAAATAAATTCATACATGTATAGTTAGCTACATGTCTTTCCTCATATCATAAACCTTTCAATATCACTACTCACATAGAGGGTAAATATTTTATAGATGTTAAGGTTGAGGAATATTGGGAAATAAATTCTTGATCTATGTCATTTATTAAATCCCTTGTGAATAAGTATCAACACTTGAATAAAACTATTGCATCTAAATCATGTATGGGATTAATAAAGTTAAGAGTTTATTTTTATTCAAAAGAGTGTTATCTTACTTTTCATGTTATTTCAAATTCAAGTGCCTATAATATTGTGCTTGGAAGCTCATAGTTAACATCAATAGGAGAAATGATTGATACAAGAAAAGGTTGCATATCATTTGAGCATGAAGGCAATGTCACATCCTTCTCCAAACAAGGAACATTTATAGAGATAAATCATATCAAAGAAAGCACACTTTTAAATCACATACAAATAGATACAAGTAATGGCATGTTAGTTAAGGCACATGACATGGTACACATTACAAAAGAAAAATCAGTTGGGTTAATACCACAATATAGGGTAGTTATTTATTCATATCAAGATACAACATAAGATAAGAGTGGCATTTCATAAGTTCCAAATCTAGATGATGATGATTATAACAATCCAAAATTGGTATGCTCCTAATGATACTAATTATGTAGAATATGAATATGGCAACAACATAGATTTTATATAGGGGCATCCCCTTGAGGAGATGTTCGGATTCTAGTACCATCCTTCCGTTTACATATATATTTCTTATCATAGCATTTTTAATTGTACATAGATTTTCTTATCATGGTATATATTTAAAATTACAAAAACAACAAAATATTCTAGAAAATACCAAAAATCAAGACTTATGCATACTTATGTTCCATTTAACATATACTAGTTAATTTATGCACATTATTTGATAATTTTTTTATCCATATTTATATCATATATGCTTCAAAAGTGTACATGAATGGATACATATTACATAGAACACTATTCTAGAATCAGTTGGATGTAATATGATAGTTACACATTCAAAAACTACATTTAGATAGGAGAATTATAGTGGATAGGATCACACTACTCTAGTGTTCCTCACCATGTTATTGTCCCACTGAGTTCAAACTATCACCACTTAGTTGTATATTACACACAAGCTTCCTACAACATGTATATTCATTAGCTAGCTCACTTTGGGCATGTTATACATAGGTTTTATCATTCTCTAACCACTTATACACTTAGTTATTTATCTATAATTACATATTTTTATATTTCCCACTCACTAACATTATGTTTTACTACTATCTATCTAAGTTATTAAATATACTCATGTTGCAATTTATCTCTTGTTGATCAAACTACATAACCATGCTTTCTTTTCATATTGTTTTCCTAGCTTCATCTCTTATATAGATTCTCTCTTTACTTTGAGGACATCTGAATATGTCATTTCTAAGTGGTTTTAAGCCTTCATGTTCATGATTATATGCATGTAAGGTCATTTGAACATTTCTTTATGTGTGTATGTTATGTTTATAGACATTTAAACATGTCTTTATATGTGGCTCTAAGCCTTCATTACTTGCTTATATGCATGTGAGGATATTTGAACATGTCCTTATATGTGATTCAATTTAAGTGAGTGACATTTAATCATGTACCCTATATGTGGCCCTTTGGATTTTTACTATATGTTTTGTGTGATTCATGTGTACTCTTTGATTTTGTGTGTCATGGACATGACACCTTGATTACTTATTTACTTAGATTTTGATGCCATGATGGGCATCATGCATTCACCCAAACCTTATAATTCCATTATGGATATCATACATTCCATCATAAGTAATTCTATTCAGCATTACATACTTAGTATGATCACTTATCTACATGCCTAAATGTTAAACATTTATTTATAAAATATTTATATGAATGTTTTTATATGCATATCACATTATTAATATGCTCGATTTATCTATATTATGATGTCATGTTACTCCATGTTATCACTACAACTCAAAATTAAATAATTTTGTCATTAAAATTTATCACATAACATTTTATTTTGAGTTAAGTTCTATGCATGCTCAAAAACTCACATCAAAATAAGGGGCATTCATAGAGGTTTGTCTTAGAGACTAGACCTCCCAGATCAGTACTCAAAGATATTTTGACATTGATTACATAGTTGACATAGTTTCAATCTTATAAAGTACACAAATTTATTTTGGATAAGAGTACCATATTGGACAAGAGAGTAATTCTCTAGTATCCTTCCTAGTGTTATTTTACAAATGCCTAAAAAGATAGGCATTTTAATAATTTCTCAAAATCTCAGTTTACTCAAAATATTATTTAATAGTTTTATAGTCATAATTTATAGAATCACTCATTTTTGTCTCATATTTTCTCTATTTGAGTCAATCATGTACATCATGTTGTTTTAAGTTAACACATAGGTTTACTCATAATCGTATTTTCTTTCCATACTCTTAGAATCTATATGCACCAAGTATCAGTTTGGGGGGATGTACATGACACATTATCCTCATTCCTCATTTTTGCACCAGTCTTATAGATGGAATTGAAAATCCATGTCATTATCCACATTGTATAAACTATACCCATATTATACTCAGTATTTTCATCAATTTTGTGTCAATATTTCATCATAAATGAACCTTATTCCATCTGTAGTGGTTGGTTTAGTATTTGCACCAGATTTACACTAGAACTATCTATTTGGATTCATATAGGGATTCCAAATTACTTTAGTACTTTGGGTATGTGATGATGGATTAAATCACACATTGACTCTTAATCACACTCACCCATAAATTAGGATTGATCCATGCACAATCCAATACAATTTATTCAATGTTAATGAAAACTCTATTAGGGTCTTATCCTCAATAGTCACCAGTTTTTGCACTAGGAAAACGCAATAGTTCACATAACCAATAAATTTTATTTGTTTCTTGTCACTCTATATTTTATTTTCTTTCATTTTTTATATTAATCTTAAGTAAATAATGATATTACATGTGTTTCATTGTAGGTTTGTGTGGAGCATAGTTCAGCATTGTGGCCTACATCTAGAACTCCTCTTCATAGGTAAGTTCAAGTACATACTCTATTTAATTTCACTCTATAAATTTTATTTTGATGCATTAATATAATAAAATGGGGGGAAATTTAGACACATAAATTAAAATTTAAGCTAAAATCATGCATTTATGACCCCTCTTTTACACAATTAGTTTTAGACCTATCTTAGGGCCCTTTTGATAACTTTCAAACATTTTACGCATGGAATAATCACTCTTATAAGATGATAAATGTCCCATAAGTGTAATCCTTCCTATTATTATTATATTTAAGCATGTTTTAAGCCATGCCTAACACTCATCATGATTAAAATACCCATTGGACTATAGTTTTTTAGGGGACTATAGTGCACTGCTCTAGTGTCTATGCTCCCTCTCTTGTCTTCCCACCAAATAATAGCTAATATAAATAAGTAAAAGTTTTGAAAATGTTAAACTATAAATTAATTTTAAGGATATGACTATATAAACACATTTTAAGCCATTTTTGACACAAGAAGCTTCCACTTTAAAAAGCATTAGAATCATAATTGCACATTGAAAGCAAAACACTTTTTTCTCCCAATTCTAATTATATAAAGCCTAAGTATCCTAGAGCTCAAGTATAAATACATATTACAGCTCACAAGTGATGGTTAAGGAATTATCATTATGACACTAAAATCTATAACATTACACCAACTAATCACACACCACCATAATATGGGAGAACTACATGAATTTTTATCCCTATTCAGAGTATTGGTATGTAGGTAACACTCAACACATGGGATGTTGAGGTCTCGCCCCACTTAAAATGCTAACCTCTTTTTCCCCATTGATTTAAATTAGTTTTCACATATTAAATATCGAGTATTTTTTAAGCAAAATCAATCACATAGTGGTTTCCAAAAGTGATCACAATCTCCCATACTAAATATAATCTCTATAGACAAAGACATAGATAATCCAAAAACCTTGATTTTATCATTGTAATTAGATAAGAGTGTTATCAAAGTGGAAAAGAGTTCCAAACCTTTAGTGTATAACTTAGGGAATTATTGTCTAGGACTTGATCTAGTGTCATATCCCTAGTCTCGGTTAACACATAGTCACACTTAGCTAGTATTAGCATCTAATTCCTCCTGTAACATTATTTTATAGCTAAGTCTTTTTTTATCTACTGTACTTTCATATTTTTAGTAAGTTTCTAGAATTTCATAGTTTCAAATTAGTGAGTGTTTGATATTTCTATATTATTCCCCGCACAGTAGTTTTTTATATAGGGTTTTATATTATCCCAAACTTGTTAAAACACATGTAAGTTTAGTTTAAATGTCCAATATTGGTCCCAAGTACTTTATCTAATTTCAATCTCACTTAAGTGTTGAAAGGTTTAATTTAAACATACTAATGGGGCCTCAAGTCATAAATCTCACCCCATGGGATGCCACTTAAGTGACATCCCCTTTTTCTAAACTCTCTTTATAAATATAAAGTTCACATACTAATTATGAGATTAAGGCCTAGTTATAAAATTAAAATTTTGATTAAGTTTTAACTTATAATTACCTCCAAAAGGTGTATGATCCATTATTAATCATTGGATTAGATCAATCTCCACCATTCAAATATCTCAAGCCATAACCTAACCATAAATATCCTTATGGGCCCAAAAAAGGACCTCTTTAAACCTATGGATCCTATTTTCACACAAGGAGATGAGATGATTATAACAAGAGGAAATGAGTTATGCACATTCTATGGCCTCCTCTCATAATTCTTCCCTATCTCCTAAAGGTTTCCCATAATATTTCATGGATATACACATTTTCATGTCTACTTATGTTAATTTACTTAAGTTATTTCCTTTATTCCATTCAAGACTTTAAGGCTATCTAATAGGATACAAACATAATTTATTCTATTTTGATGTTTTAGGTTTGAGTTTGAGTGGGGTGGCCATGGATCTAACTCTATTCCCAAGACTCATGGACTCATGGCCAATGAGAGGGCATGACTTAACTAGCTCCCTTATTCCATCCTCTAAAACTTAGGACTAGTTTATCTAGACTATGTCCCTAACATATTCTTCTTAACTAGCATATCCAACCTCAAAAGATGACCTCAAGATCCTTGAGCTTCAATCCTCTTCTATCCACTAGGACCTCTTTCTATATTCTAAAGCCTTAGATAGTATCCCAAGCTCCTTAATCATGAGTCTTCACCTTTATTGATAGCATGACCTCATTCAAATTTCCTCTTTTTTCTCAGACTCTTTGATCTCAAGTTTTTTTGTCTCCAAATCCTCACCAACTTCCCAAAACCTATTCAACAACACTATATGCCACCGATATCCTTTCTAAAACTCATAGCTCAATATCACTCACTTTACCATGCTCCCTAAGATTTCACTCTTCCTATCCCTCTTGGTTAACCATTTCTTTAAAATTATATAAGCTTCCATCCTAGGTCTCCACTTCCTACTGGCTTACTAACAAAAAATAATACCCCAAAATTCATCAAGCCTTCATGTCTATTCCCTCAAGCTACCTAATCTTGGGTTGAGTCTCAAAGCATTGGTGGTACATGTGTCACTAACTAAAATTTAAACCCCACCCTAGGTTCTAAACCCATGTATTTCACTATCTATCTTGACTCAACATTGGTGGCCCAACACACCCTAAACAAAATGACCTCATGATCTCATGCTTGAGGTATAATTTTTTCTTCTAATGGAATCCATTTTGTTGGCACCCATATTGTGACTTTGCCTTAGGTTCAACCCTAGGACATTACCTATCTCATTAGGCTAGGCTCAACTTTCATTACTTTTATGGACCCTTTGTCTTTGGACTCCCATTAAACCACATAATAATTAACCATAATAACATAGACTCTTTCCTATTCCACTTCAATTTTTAAAATCAAGGATCCCTCTATCAACTAACTCATCCATTGATCATGCCTTCTCATCAAATTCCAAAAACACCTCACTTTGAGTTCATCGATCCTAGGTCCTACATCTACCAACTAGGTCATTTAATCTCATTGATCCCAAGTTCACCCAAAAACTATAATAAGACTCAAACCTATGTTTTTTATAATTAAACTTAGGACATAAAACTAGTTGCATTTCTTTTTAAAGATAATTATAAAAAATTAACTATAATGTATTAAACCATGAAATCAATTTGATTAAATTATTAAAAAAAATTATTTACCTAAAAAAAATTAACATAATAGGAATTTGACATAAAAATAGTCCATTTAATGACTAAAAAAATTACATGATGTATAATGCATATGTCCTAAGGAAATTTGAAATATCTCTATATAATCATATTTGAATTAAATCTAAATAATACATTTGTGTATAATGACTAAACCCTTTTCAATTGAGAATAAGTTCCCAACACAGATTTAACCCCTTTTTGATAACAAGGTTAAATAAAAAATTCCAAATCTTTTTAAATCCAAATCAACAACCCACATAGGCACTATTAAAATTTCAAAATGAATTACAATTATAACATGGCCACAACATCATATATATAATAAAAAATACTATACAACAAGGAATAAATAGTGAATACTCTCTGATAATGAAGACGTATGCCTCCAAATGTCTAGCTCTACCAAATCTAAAGCATTACAAAATAAAGTGAAGATCCAAAATATCAACCAACTATCCAATAAATATGTTTCTCTCCTCCCATCCATCCTAACATAGTTAGGTAGGAGACCCTAATCATCCCTTGAACCCAAGGGGCCAAATCAAATATATCTACCACATAGGATAACCAAGGTAAAAACTTGTAGGATAAAATACAAAAATCCAACTAAACATGGTCATAACTAAGATTATTATATAATTTATAATTTTATACTATAAGTTATAGGTATGTATAAAATATCCATGAGCCACAATAGAAACCATGATAACAATTACAATATAAAAATAAGCATCATAGTAACCCCTAAAGTTACCTAATGGGGAGAGGGGGTTTCTCAACATGTCAAATTACTCATGGTTCTAAATCACATGCCAAGGGTAGGAGATTAGCCTAGATTACATAGTAAAGGTAAGATAATCCTCAATTACCCAACAAGAGATAGAGACATAAATGTGGGTAAATTGTTATGCCTTTCCCATACAATCCCCAAATTTTTAAATAATTAGTTTTTTCCACAAACTTTAAAACATTGAGCTCACACCCCTTAAACCTAAAACAAATATGACAAAATTTAGCATAATAATGATATGTAATGTTTAATATGAATAAATATTTCCAATCCATATAATAAATCATAAATTAATTCTAAATAAGCTTCTATGAAACCCATAAAATCCATCAAACTAAAAACTTTCTAAAGAGGATTTAGCTAGTGTAAAACTAGTAATATAGCAATAGATTAAAAACCATTTAAAAATTAAACTATATTAACATCATTATAAAAAATTATCAAGGATTAAACTATAAATCATCTCATCCACTTAATACAACTTTCACTTTTATATTGTAAGCTCCTAAAAATCTCAAGATGAAAAAAGACCCTCTTTAAGAAAAAGAGGATTTTTTTAAAGAATAACTAATAATTACCTACCAATCACACATTGACATTTTTACCTTCATTTTAATTTTATTTTTATTTTTTTAAAACTATAATTAAGTCTTATATCCATATTATATAATTTTCTAAGGAAGATAGAGGATTAGTTAGGATTATAAAACATACCCACACATGATTTATTAGGTTATAACTTATTTTATCATGTGTAAGATGGACTACTTGCCTTATACACTTTCTTAGTTTTATATTTTTATAAAATTATGAGTTTCCAAAATGTGTAAAGTGTTTGATGTCCAACTCTCATCCATTATAAAATTTTAACACTTTTGTCATGTAGTACAAGGGTTCACATGAGTATTTAAAGAAATGAGATTTTATAATGTGACATGAGCTTAAAAAACCTAAGTATAAACATGAGTATGTGACAAGTTATAATATGTATTTTACTCAAATAAAGGTAATCAAATATAAATTTCATGGTGAAATAAGAAATGTCTACGGGTTTGGTTGCATGCTTAAAGGTCCCATCCCTTATACCCATTTTATTTTCTTAGATGGGCTTGTCTCCTGCACACTCATCACATCCATCAATATATCTATTATACATGATCATGTAAGTAAATAAGTAGTTTAATATCACAAAAATCATATAAATAGAAAAATTATTCCTCCACATAACCAGTCATTATCTCATAAATGATTGAATGATCCAAAAGTAACACATCACATGTCACAACCTATATAATCAATCACATGAGAAAAACATCACAATGCCAAGCCCTCATAAACATTATTTCATCATGGTAAAATAATTATAACCCCACATAATATCATACTTCTAGTATAAGAATCACAATGGACATATAAAATCAATGTCAACACAATATCAAATACTCAACGAAATACATGATGCCTTAAAATATTAAAAAGTACATGATCCTCAAGGGCATGTTTTCATAATCATATACCATATAATCCTAAAAAATGTACATAATATCATCAAAAGGTAATTAAATTTCATAATCCATAAGAGATAATATCATAATCATATACAATAGAATCATTAGTTTGGTGCATGCCAATACAAGAAATAACAAGGGTCCATCTAGTACCTGAGAGCACTATAACATAAAGGAAGTGTGTTGACATGTCATTTGGCATGGATTGCTAACTCTAGGCTCCCTGAGTGAAGAATCTTATCCAACCTCTCCTTAGAGGAGGCCCATGAGGGCTCACCCCAAGGGTATATTAATTAGGTCATATCAAATTGATTTTAGTCTCTCATTTGTTGTGAACTCTTTCAGTTAAGGGAGCTTTGCTAGTATGGAAATATTCAAACTTGATTTCATCATTACTCTATTTTTTTGATGGTTTAGAGGGAAATACAATTTTTTTTTCTTGTTCATGTGGATTTTAATCACGTTTTAGATAACAATGACTTGCATACATACTTTACCCAAATGAAAATTAGGATTTTAGATTTAAATAAAAGGAAGTAAATCTGATTTTTAAACATTCATTACATTAATAATATTCAATAATGTGACAACAAAATGTTAATGAAAGAGAAACTATAATTGAGATAAAATAATAAAACATATTATATTTAAATCCTACTTTAACCCTAATTTAATGGATTTAATAACAAATAACAAAAGAAAGAAGGAAAAGAAATAAAAAGCCTATTAAAATAAAACCACAAGTTGATCTATTTGATTAAATACACCCACAAACCAATCCCACATCTAGCTAGTATTCACACAACCAATAATAAGAATCAGTTCCAAAGTTAGATGGGAATATAATGTAGGAAGAAGAATGACACCACCACCATTTACAAGTGTAGGTAATAAAATAATAACTTCGTAGCTTCAATTAATAAAAACATCCATTTGAATAAAATAGTTATGATTTACAAAATCATCATTCATTTACAATTATTGGGAGTGTAACAGTAGTTCCAAAGAAAATGGTGGGAAGAAATTACACTATGAAATCATAAAAGTGTCTAGTCCAATGTCTCCTCAACTAGAATCAACAAGAGATAGCCTTTTGAAATGACCATTGGTTGGTTATTTGTAACAAATTTGGTAAGTGGATGGAAAGAACTTTCCCCTAAAAATAAAAAATCACTTTAATTTGAAGTTGAGTTGCACTTTCCCCCCTAAAAGGAAGCTCCTCCACTTTAATTTCCTATCATTTTACCTTTTTTCCATTTTATCTTGTAAAAAGACAAAAAACAAGTTAATTTTTATAATTAAAATACCCTTAGGTAAAGTATAATCTTAAAAAATTAAACATTTTCTATCTAGGAATACTTTTTTATAAAATAGAGCTATCAAGATGTCTATGCTAGATTTATCCTTCCAATAATTCTTACGGTTTTGAAAATAGACTTATAGGGACCAAGTTATGGATGAAAAACTACCAAGATGTCCATAAGGGCCCATGGAAGACTTACTCTAGTTTAGGGAAGTCCAACATTTGGTTTTGAATAGATTTTGATTAGTGTAAGCTATTTTAAAATTGACTACATCATGTCGATCATGTCAAAACTAGTTTCTCAATGCCATATATAGTTCGAATAATGGACCTCTTTTTTTCAAGATATGAATGAAAATGTCCTCCTAGGTTATTATGGTCATGGAATTAAAAATACATATTTCTATAAAAATTTCACTAATTTTATCAAAAATTAATAAAAATTATAATTAATTAATTTAATTAATATGTTTACATGGCCATGAATTATCTTGGGGCCCTTTTGATCACTTTCAAACACATTAAACATGGAAGACTCACTCTTCAAAGTTGATAAATGTCCCTTGAGTGTACTCCTCCCTATTTTTATTAGCCTTGTGCATATTCTAAGCCCTACCAAACACTTATCATGATTAAAATACCCATTGGACTATAGTGTCATAGGGGACTATAGTGTACTGCTCTAGTGTTTATGGCCTTTCTCTTGTCTTCCCATCAAATAATAGCTAATATAAAAAATTAAAACTTGTGAAAAGGTTGGAATATGTCCTTAGTGACCCCCTTATAAATGAATTTTAATTATACGACTATATAAACACATTTGAAACCATTTTTCACATAGGAGGCTTCCACATTGAAAAACACTAGAATCATATTTGCACATTGAAATCAAAACACTTTTTTCTACCAATTATAATTACATAAAGCCCAAGTATCCTAGAGCTCAAGTATATATACATATTATAGGTCACTTTTTATGGTTAAGGTACTTAATCACATCTATATTGCACCAACATCTATCACATTGTACTAACTAATCACACACTACCATAGTATGGGAGAACTACATGAATTTTTATCCCTCTTCAAAGTATTAGTATGTAGGTAACACTTGGAACTTGAGGTGTTGAGGTCTCTCCCCACTTCAAATTTTTATCCCTTTTCCCCATTTATTTGAATTATTCTTAACATATTAAATATCTAAGTTTTTTTAAGGAAAAAAATCACACGGTGGTTTCTAAAAGTGATTGCAAGCTCCCGTACCAAATACAGGCTTTATAGATGAAGATAGAGATAATCCAAAAACCATGATTTTCTCATTTTAATTGGATAGGAGTTTTTTCAAAGTGGATAATAGTACCAACCCTCTAGTTTCATATCCATGATCTCAGTCAACACATAGTCACACTTGCAAGTATCAACCTTTGATTCCTCCCACAACATTAATTTCTAGCTAAGTATTTTGTTATCTATTATACTTTGATATTTTTAGTAAGTTTCAATAATTTCATAGTTTCAAATTAGTGAGTGATTTATATTTTTATATTATTCCCCTTAATTTTGCATAATATTTTATTATATAGGGTTTTATATTATCCCAAATTTGATAAAACACATGGACGTTTAGTTTAAATTTCCAAGGTCAGTCCCAAGTACTTTATCTAATTTCAATATCACTTAAGTGTTTCAAGGTTTAATTTAAATATATTAATGAGGCCTTAAGTCATAAATCCCACCCCATGGGATTCCACTTAATTGACATCCCCTTTTTCTAAACTCTCTTTATAAATATAAAGTGCACATACTAATTATGAGACTAAAGCCTAGTTATAAAATTCAAATTTTGTTTAAGTTTAAACTTATAATTACCTAAAAAAGGTGTAGGATCCATTATTAATCATTGGATTATATTGATCTCCATCATTCAAATAGCTCAAGCCATAACCTAGCCATAAATATCCTTATGGGCCCAAAAAAGGCCTATTTAAACCTGTGGATCCTAATTTTCACATAAGGAGATGAGACAATTATAACAATAGGAAATGAGTAATGTATATTCCATGGCCTCATCTCATAATTCTTCCCTATATCCTAAAGTATTCCCATAATAGATCATGTATCTACATAATTCTATGGCTAGTTAGGTTAATTTACCTGAAAAAAATTCCTCTATTCTATTCAAGCCTTTAAGGTTATGTAAGAGAATACTAAGATAATTTATTATATTTTGATGTTATAGGTTTGAGTTTGAGTGGGGTATCCATGGAGCCAACTCCATCCCCAAGACTTATGGACTCATGGCCAATGAGGGGGCATGACTTAACTAGTTCCCTTATTCCATCCTCTAAAACTTGGGATTAGTTTACCTAGCCTATGTCCCTAATATATTCTTTTTAACTAGTATATCCAACCTCACAAGATAACCTCAAGGTCCTTGAGCTTCAATCCTCTTCTATCCACTATGACCTTTGTCTAGATTTTAGATCCTTATATAGTATCCCAAGCTCCTTAATCCTAAGTATTCACCTTTATTGATAGTATGACCTCATTTAAATTTCCTCTTTTTTCTTAGACTCCTTGATCTCATGTGTTTTTATCTCTAGATAGTCACCAACTTCCTGAAACCATTCAACAACACTTTATGCCATTGGTCTCCTTTCCAAAACTCATAGATTAATATCACTCACTTTACCATGTTCCCTAAGAGTTCAATCTTCCTATCCCTCTTGGTTAACCACTTTACCATGTTCCCTAACATTTCACTCTTCCTATCCCCTTTCTACCAGCTTGATAACTAAAAATAATACCCCATAATTAGTCAATCCTTCATGTCCATTACCTCAAGCTCCCTGAGTCTGGGGTGAGTCTAAACTCATCAGTGGAACATTTGTCACTGACTAAAAGGAAAACCCCACCCTAGGTTATAAATCCATGGCTTTCACTATCCATCTTGATTGAACATTGGTGGCCCAACCCACCCTAAACAAACCCACCTCACAATATCATGCTTGTGGTGTACTTTTATCTTCTAATGGAATCCATTTTGTTGACACCCCTATTATGACCTTTCCTCAAGTTCAACCCTAGCACATCACCTATCTCATTAGGCATAGCTTAACTTTCATTACTTCTATTTCATATATTCTATGGACCCTTTATCCTTGAACTCCCCTTAAAACACCCAATGTTTGGGCATAACAACATAGATTCTCTCCTATGCCACTTTAAGTTTTAAACTCAAGGATCCCTCTATCAACCAATTCATCCATTAAACATGCCTACTCATCAACTTCCAAAAATATCTCACTTAGGGTTCATCGATCCTGGGTTCTTAAGTCTACCAACTAGGTCATTTGAGCTCAACGATCCCAAGTTCACCTAATAAGTCTACTAGGACTCAAAACCTAGGTTTTTTAGCATGAATCTTAAGACATAAAAATAGTTATAATTTTTTTATAGATAATTAAAAAAAATAACTATAATTTATTAAACCATGAAATCAATTTGATTAAAATACAAAATAAAATCTCTACCTACAAAAAAACTATCATAAAAATAATTTGACATAAAAATGGTCCATGTAATGAGTGAAAAAATTACATCATGTATAATGCATATATCCTAAGGAACATTTGACATATCACTATATAATAATATCTGAAGCAAGGCTAAATCATACATTCATGTATAATAACTAAACCCTTTTCAATTGAGAATAATTTCCCAACTCATATTTAACCCCTTTTTGATACCAAGGTATAAATCCACATCAACAAACCACATGCACTATTAAAATTTACAAATGAAGTACAATTAGAACATGGACACAACATCATATACACAATTAAAAATACTTGACAACAACATAGAAATAGTGAATACTCTCCAAAAAGGAAGACATATGCTTCCAAATGTTTATTTCTACCAAATATAAAGCATTAAAAAATATAGTGAAGATCTAAAATCTCAACCAAATATCTAATAAATATGTTTCTCTAATCCCATCCATTTTGACATAGGTAGGAGACCCTAATCATCCCTTTAACCCAAGGGACCAAATCAAATAATCTGTCACATAGGATAACCAAGGTAAAAACTTGTAGGATAAAATATAAAATCCCACTAAAAATGGTCATAAATAAGTTTATTATATAAGTTAAAATTTTATACTATAAGTTATATGTATGTATAAAATATCCATGAGCCAAAGTAGAAACCATGATAAAAATTTCAATGTAAAAATAAACATCATAGTAACTCTTAAAGTTACGCAATGGGGAGAGGGGGGTTCTCAACATGTCAAATTAATCATGGTTATAAATCACACACCAAGGGTAGGAGCTTAGATTCAATTACCCACTAAAGGTAAGATAATCCTCAATTACCCAACAAGGGATAGAGGCATAAATGTGGGGATATTCCTATGACTTTCCCGTACAAATCCCCAAAATTTCAAACAATTAGTTTTTCCCACAAGCTTTAAAATATTGAGCTCACGCCCCTTAAACCCAAAACAAATATGACCACATTTTAGTAGTATAAAGTTATGTATTATTTAATATGAATAAATATTTCCAATCCATACAAGAAATCATAAATTAATTCTAAATAAGCTTCCAATAAACCCATAAATCCATCAAACTAAAAACAGCCTAAAAATGATTCAACAAGTGTAAAACTAGTAATATATCAATAGATTAAATCCCAATCAAAATTTTAAATATATTAACATGATTATAAAAAATATCAAGGATTAAAATTTAAATTGTCTCCTCCACTTAACACAACTTTCACCTTTAGCTCCTAAGCTCCTACAAATCTCAAGATGGAAAAAGACCCTCTACAAGAAAAATCAGATTTTTTTATAAAATAACTAATAATTACCTACCAGTCACACATTGACATTTTTACCTTCATTTTCATTTTAATTTTATCTTTTTTAAACTATAAGTAAGTCTGATATTCATCTTCTATAATTCTAAGGAAGATAGAGGATTAGTTAGGCTTACAAAACCTACCCACACATGATTTATTGTGTTATAACCTATTTTATGATGTGTAAGATGGATCAATTACCTTACACACTTTATTAGTTTTATATTTTTATAAAATTATGAGTTTATAAAATGTGTAAGTGTTATATTTATAACTCTCATCCATTATAAAGGTTAAACAGTATTGTCATGTAGTGCAAGGGTTCACGTGAGTATTTAAGGAAATGAGATTTTATAATGTGACATGAGCTTAAAAATCCTAACTAATAACATGACTACATGACAAGGTATAAGATGTATTTAACTCAAATAAATGTAAAATAAACTCTAAATTTCATGGTGGAATAATAAATGTCTATGGGTTTGGTGGAATGCTTAAAAGACCCATCCCTTATACCCATTTTATTCTCTTGAATGGGCATGTCTCCTACACACTCACCACATCCATCAATACATCTATTACACATGATCATGTAAGTAAATAATTAGTTGAATATCACACACAATTTCATCATATAAATAGGAAAAATATTCTTCCAAATAACTAATCATTATCTCATAAATGATCGAATGATCCACAAGCAACCCATCACATGGAACAACTAATATAATCAATTTCACAAGAAAAACATCACAATAACAAGCCTTCATAAGCATTATTTCATCATGGTAAAATAATTATAACCCCAAACAATAACATACATCTAGTATATGAATCACAATGGACATGTAAAATCAATGTCAACATAACATCAAATACTCAATGAAATACATGATACCATTAAACTATAAAGAAAATATAATCCATGAAGGAATGTTTTCATAATCGTATACCATATGATCCTAAAAAATGTGCATGATATCATTATAAGGTAATTAAATTTCATAATCCATAAGATATTTTAACATAATCGTATACAATAGGATCATTATTTTGGTTCATGCCAATACAAAAAATAACAAGGGTCCATCTAGTACTTGAGAGCACTATAAACATAACTAAAGTGATTGAAGTGTCATTTGGCATGGATCACTAACTCTAGGCTCTTAGGGTGATTAAAACCATCAAACCTATCCTTAAAAGAGGCCCATGAGGGGTATCCTTAAGGTGTATATCAATCGGGTCACATTGTACTGATTTTAGTCTATCATTTGTTATGAACTGTTTCGGTCAAGGGACCTTTGTTAGTATGGAAATATTCAAATTTAATTTCATCATTGTTCTAATATTTTGATGTTTTAGATGGAAATACAAGTTTCATTGTCTTTTTCATGTGAGTTTTAATCATCTTTTAGATAACAATGACTTGCATACATACTTTTCCCAAATGAAAATCATAATTTTAGATTTAAATAAAAGGAACTAAATCTAATTCTTCAACATTCATTACATTATTAATATTTGATAATGCAACAATGAAATAGAAATGAAATATAAACTATAATTGAGATTAAAACATTGGAAACATATCGCATTTAAATCCTAGTTTAAGCCTAACTTAATGGATTTAATTAAAAAATAAAAACAGAAAGAGGGAAAAGAAAGAAAAAGCCTATTGAAATGAAACCATAAATTGATCTATTTGATGAAATACAATAACAAACTGATCCCATGTCTAGCCAATATTCACACAACCAATAATAGGAATTGGTTCCAAATTCTAAGGGGAATATAAAGTAGGAAGAAGAATGACACCACCACCATTTACACATGCAGGTAATGAAATAATAATTCCATAGCTTTAATTAATAGAAATATTCACTTGAATAATGTAGTTAGGATTTATAAAATCATCATTCAATTACAAATTTTGATAGTGTAACAGTAGTTCCAAAAAAAATGGTGGGAAGGAATTACACTATGAAATCATAAAAGTGTCTAGTTCAATGTTTCCTCAACTAAAATCAACAAGAGATAGCCGTTTGAAATGACTATGGGTTGCCTATTTATAACAAATTCGGTAAGTGGATGGAAAGAATTTTCCCCCAAAAATCAAAAAACACTTTAATTTGAACTTGAGTTGCATTTTTCCCCCAAAATTAAGCTCCTCCACTTTCAATTCCTATCACTTTACCTTTTTGCTCCATTTTAGCTTGCAAAAAGAGAAAAAAACAAGTCACTTTTTACAATTAAAAGCTCCTTAGGGAAAGTATAAACTTGAAAAATTAAAAAAAAATCTATATATGAATAATTTTTAGAAACTAGAGGTATCAAAATCTCTATGCCAGAGTTATCCTTCCAATAATTCTGATGATTTTGAAAATAGACCTACAAGGACTAAGTTATGGCCAAAAAACCACCAAGAAATCCAAAAAAGCCCCTAAAAGACCTACTCAAGTTCAAAAAAGTGAAACATTTAGTTGTGAATATTTTATTGGTGTAAGTTATCTTAAAATTGATTACGCCATGTGGATCATGTCAGAACTAGCTTGATAGTACCATAGATAGTTTGAATAACAAACCTTTATTTTACAAGATACAGATGAAAATGTCCTCATAGGTTATTATGGTCATGGAACAAAAAAATACAAATTTACAAAAAAATGTCATTAATTTTCTCAAAAATTAATAAAATATCTAATTTATTAATTTAATTTAAATTTTCACATGACCATTTATTCATGAGCCTCGAGATCTACACAACTGCATGTTTTTGCATCCATGGGGCCAGTCATTGACTTTTTTCCACAAGTCTACATGTCTGATGGCTAGCACATCCATGCATCCAAAAAGGTTGTTTGGATGACTTTTATCCATGAAGACACATGTCCATGCATCCAATCACTGACTTTTATCCATGCATGTGATAGCTAGCACATCTGTATATCCAATGAGGTTGGTCAAATGATTGTCATCTATAAAAACTTGTCTTGTCAAATTCATGAAAACAATCTTTACTTTTGTTTTGTTTTTAAAACAATGCTATGTGGTGTTGAATTTTTACCCCCTATGGGAGGTATTATGGTGGTTTTTAGTAAATCCATGGTTTTTTAAAAACTATCAAAAAAATTTAATTTTGGCTTATTATGCCAAGTGTAAAAATCAGATATTTTTAAATTTGATTTTTAACGTATATGCCCATTAAAAAAATCATTTTTAAATTTTATTTAAAAAAATAATAATAATGAATTATTTTTTAAATAAATTATTTTAAACCAAAGTCTCTTTATTCTTAAAATAGGTCACTCCATCAAAAAATAGAGGGTTAAGCTAATATTATTTGGTAAAATGTTAAATATAAAAATTCTCCATAGGGACTTGGTCTTCTCAACAGAGTCACTTCGAAGACTCAATTAACCATGTAAGTTGATATTAACCTAAAATAAAGTAGGCACTTAGAGGTGAACAACTGATCAAGTAATATATTCAATGATAAAATAGGGGGTCAAGACTCTATTTTTACGCTAAGTATAGAATATGAAGTCTTACCATATGGATGTGATCTTTCTGAAAGAAATGGTTGAAAGACTCAATTTGTCATGCAAAGTGAGATGGGTTACCAAATAAACATGGGAGTGTCAATACCAATGATTCAGGATTGCAAATGGGAGCCACCAATAAAATAAAAATAGGTTCCTTGATTTTTAAAGAAATGAGGGGATGTTGTGAAAGCAACAACAAATAGCAAATAGACTAGAAAATAGTCTTGGATAGTTTGGAATGAAATAAATGTGTATATGAACCTAGAATCTCTAGATGAGACTATACACTAAATATAAATAGATTCAAGAGAGGGGAAGATAAAAACTACTAAGAGACCAAATCTAATATTATCATTGACCTAGTGTGTGCAAATGAGTTAATTACCACTCCTTAGAACCTAAAAGGACTAACTATTAGGGCTTTAACCATCAAGCTAGTGAAGCATACGTTAAAAATGCTTACTTAGACATTACGTTGTTGACATCCAAACATCCATATCCCCAATGGAATTGTCTTTGATCCCACTCAAGGCCTTATTCTCTATTAGTCGGGCATCCATAGCCCCAGTAGAGGTTGCCTAAATTACCTAGGAATTGATTTTTTATGTAAACTATTTTTTTATTTCTCTTTTCTCTTTTTTTCTTAGTTTTATTGCCTCAATTTTAAGTTGGGGACCACCATGGCAAGCAAAACATTGAACTATAGATTTTTCACCCTAAATCTTAACTATAGTATGTTCATCCAAGCAAGCCTAGAAATAATTAAGATGTGATTATTTATGTGTGTTTTAAAGAAAATATTTTCATTGACCAAATAGTTTACCCAAAATTAACCCAACTCAAACAAATTCAGAACACACATAATAGTTTAAACTTTTGAAACTGATTCAGAAACAAAATGTAACATTAAAAACTACCCAAAGTATTTATGCACCATAATGTCATTCATGCTACCTACATACAAACCTTCCTTCATTATTATTTTAACTAATATAGGAACCTACATGTTAAAATATATGGGCTAGACCTAAAAATAGACAAGCAACGAGGTTGAACCGATAACTAAAAGTGATAAATGCAGGAAAAGCAAACTAAATGAATAAAAGTAGGAAATATAGTAAGAAATAAAAGCAAGAAAGGAAAAAAAAATTATTTAGAGGAATTACTAGGCCAATTCAATATTATAAGTAGTGTTTGAAACTACCCATTGATAAGCAATGGGACATCCTCACCAATTAGACAACATAGGCCAAATACATTCTCATCTAGGATTTTAGATATTTGGTAGGGACCCTACCATAAGACATTAATTTTTTCATGATGTCCCTTTTTCTCATGATCCTTGTCCTAGATAATGACTAGATCAGAGATCTAGAAGGCCTTCACTTTAGCTCATTTTTCAAACCAATGATTGATGACTCCTTAGTGCTTGCTAAAATATAGAAAGGTTTCATCATGTTTTTCTTCTAGTTGTATTAGGTTTAGGAGTTGAGCTTTAATTTTGTTATCAATTTATAAGTAATTTCCCATGAGTTTCAAGGTTGGGATCTTCAGGTTCATGGGGAAGATAGGATCTTGGCCATATACCAGATGATATGGAGAAGAACCCAGATAATATTTAATTCTATTTCTATCAAAGCATGATGCAAATTTCAAAATTATGTGTGAATCCCTAAGGTTTTTTTCAATATTTTCTTAAACACATCTAACAAATTTTTGTTTGTCAATTCATCAACCCCACTACTTTGTGGGTAATAATTAGATGAGAAATGCATTATGCTATTTAAGTAAATTTAAGAGAGAGAAAAGTAGAGCCATATCACATACTAAGGTGAATAGAATGTCAAACTAGTAGTGGTAAATGGTAAATGTAAAAATTTCTATATGTACAAGAATATCCTATGGTAATTCTACTTGTATTCTATTTTCAAGTTATTAGATTTTGTTACAATAATATCCATGTTAGTCAATATTCCACCAAAGGTGATATGGAAATCAATTTTTAGTATGGTAAATCTAGAATTTATAATGATAGGAAATAATACCTATAAGTATTTGTAATGAATGTAGTATAAAGGTTCACAATTATGTTGATTTTGATATATATGTAAGTAATAGAATATTTAATGTTATTCTCTAAAATATTTCACATAACATATTGACAAAACTGGACATCAAGCTATGAGGTTTTTCTTTATTATAATCTTTGATATTAGATCTTTTAATATGAATTCTAAGTATTTGTGGTCTTTATTGGTATAATCACAGAGTTTCCTACATTATGATGATTATTTCCTTCATTATATTACTTGGATGTATCAATTTATTTGTCTATAATTATTTTTCATCATGTTTTGAACCTTTAAATTAGTATGTTTCTCTATGATAAACCTTGTTTATGGATTCCAAGTCTTGATTAAACCTTTCTATAAGATTTGTAAGTCACTTTTCACACCCTATCCCTATAATTAGCATGTTTTAGTGAAACCCAAGAACCTTTACTAATAATGGTGCGATGAGTGTTGTTATGTTGTGATGGTTACCAACCCAAAGAGAGGTGGAGAGTTAGTTAGACCATCAAATTTTTTAATTTGTAGAGAAATAACATCAAAAAATTGGGTGTACCTCAAGGGATATTATACAATAACACCTCTTAGTGAAATATATGAGATCTTATGGTGTGAATTACTAATAATTATAGTTGATTGCTTGGCTCGAATTGAATATCATTATTCTATGCAATGATCTAGATACATCATTGTGTGGACCAAGGAGAAAAGAGAATAGTTTCATAATGTGGAGAAAAATTGGACTTATGATCAATCATTGGATAGCTACCACTATTGATGGATATATCATTGAGTTTGTAGTGCAAGGATATTTTTATTTTGATACATCAAAGGATTGGTTTCTGAGAGGAATCAGAGGAAAATTCATGTAGTGACTTTTAGTACTAATTAAAATGTTTTCTATTGTCTATTGAAAAGGCCATGGTACCCACTCTTGTTAATATGGAGTAATCATTTTAGGTATATGGGGATGTGTGTGGGATAGGGGGAAATGAATCAAATATGAAAAGATAAAGCTTGAACCTGAGTCTAGCATGGAAAATCTAGAGGATAAGGATTTTAAAAAGACTCTAGACTTATAAAGAGAGTTAAAATAATAAAGGAGATGGAATAGACAAAGTACACTTCAAGAAAATACAAATAGGAGGAAGAGTAGCATTGATGATTTGGATGAGAGAAGATGACAAGGAGAAGGGTATAGTGAAGATAAATAGAGTGAGGAGCCTAGATCAATTAGAGATAGAGGGAGAGTAAGTGATGAGGGTCTAACATGGACAAAATAAGAAGGTAGTAGTATAGAAATAGTACAGATGAGTGAAAGTTCATAGTTTCCAAAAGGGGTATTCCAAAAAGAAAATCAAGGATTACCTTAATGTTATAGACATGGTACAAGTTCAATTTTTGAGAGATATATCTTTGGAGGTAAGGATCATCTCCCAAAGAAGCACACATCCCCTTAGTTTATATCTCAAAATCATAGTAATTCCCCTATAAATTTAGAGGATGACACTTGGAAAGGACCAATTACAAAATAAGTTTTTATAAAAACTCTAAAAGTATAAAAGTTTGCATATTGTGAAGTTGTAAAGAATTTCTTAGACCAATAGAATAAGAGCATCACATCATTGCTTGTTATAGAGATAGATCCTCTAAACCTTGTGTAGGCTAAGTATTTCATTACATAACTTTAGATTTTAGAATAAGATGAAGGAAATGATGGAAATATATCTATAACCTCTACTACCATAGAAACAGAGGAGACAACACAACTTATACCCGATTAGGAATCATCCCTAAATACATAGAAGTCTTCAAAACCACAACCATCTTTGACATCGGTCACAACACAATCAATTGTGATATCTACAGGAAACCCTATTATGGTAGTATAGTTAGGTTATTATATACACCTGGCTAACTATGATGGGTTTGTGGACCCTGAATATTACTTACATATGACATGAAATGGTAGGCAAAAGTAATCACCGATGATAATATCAAGAAGTTTAAATTGATTGGTGTTTTGAGTGGATGTGAATTAAGGTTCATCTTTAAAAAAAATACAACCAAAGTATCCCTAGATCATATTAAGAACTAACTCATTGTAGAGTTTAAATTTAAGAAGCGTTCAAGCTAAATAATCCAAGATTTGAATGAGATCTAGCAAGGACCTCAGGAGACTATTGGTGACTATGATCATAGATTTTTTGATGTCATGAATAAGGTAGAATTTATTTTAGAAGATAAAGATAAAGCTACTTAGTTTTTATAAGGTTTACAACCAAGGATAAGATTTTCCTTGGCTCAAAATTAGTTTGGAGATAAATATGATGCAAGAGCTTCTATGATTCAGGTAGAGTAGATTGAAGAGTATGGTGATGCATCTGCACCATCATCTAAGGTAGAAAGTTCCTTAAAATTTATTTTAAGTGGATTGGATTAGTTTTAAGGAAGGGTTGAGACACCCAAGTTAGATATCTAGTGCATTGAATGCAAAAAAAGACATCATAGAAATGAATATCCCCTAATTAAAATAAAGTTTTTTGAGATATGGAGAGTGGTAGGGTAACAACCTTGTAGTGTCATCTTTTACACTAGTACATAAAGACTCCATAGAACATGTTTTTTTAATTTTACAAGTCACCTACACATGATAATAAAGATTACTATGCACTCCAGGAATTGAAGGAGGATATAACTAAGAATTTATTTGTGGTTGATGTGTAAAAATTTGTGCTTGCACCATAGGCTACTCCTACCTTAAGGAGCATCGTACTAGGCTAAAATCCCTTGGCAATGCCTTGGGTTCCTAAAGCACATCAACAACCTCAAATACTTGTAGGTTCCCTACCTTCATAACTTCCCAAAATAAATTGTGACCTACCCATATCAAGCTCCATGGAATCCTATGAATCCTTAAGCAAGGATGGGATCTAAATGCACCATAATTAAAAGTGGCTAGATTTAATGAATATATACAACATCAAGGATGGAATGCACCCTAGAATACTATAAATTTTGGACAACCACATCACCAAGGTGGATGGGGATTTCATGGGAATAGAGGAAGATATAGAGGTGGATATCTTGGTGGTGTATGGGAGGCCGAGGTGGTGCAGAAAAAAATAGGCTAAACTTCTAAAGGCCATAACTTTTGATCCATAGCTCCATTTGAGCTCTTACACATGCCAAAAGGACCATCTCAAAAAAATTGATACTTCCATAATCCTCCTTGTCCACTTAAAGTCATTTTTGATATTTTCTAAGACCAAATGAGTCCATTTGAAGGTCCAAAATTATAATTTAGTAATTTTTTTAGGATTTTTGTATTTTTAAAAATATTATATTTTTAGGACTAGACATGAACTTTAGTTGAAATTCATTTGATAGGCTAATTTTAGTATTTTGAGTATTTTGAGGGATTTTTAGAGCTGTAAAAGATTGCATATGAAACTTACTAAAAATATTAGCTGCTAAAAATAGAATTTTTGTTTAGATTTTATTTTTTATTTTTTTCTTCATGTCAACTCTAATTCCAAGTTGAGGTTTAGTTAAGCATGGTTTGCATTGTAAATAATTGAAGGAATTGAAATAAAAATAAATACAAGTTATTTTTCATAAGCTTTACCTATTGTTATTTTATTATCTTGATAGTTTTTCATTTAATTATTTGGTATCAGAACAAGGTTGAATCTTGGAGCAAGAAATAGTGAGAGGATTAGAAGGTATTTTTTAGATGAACTAGACTATACAATAATTACAGAGGCAAGTGCAAAAATTAATAGAGGTAATCACTAATCAAAGAATAAGATAAGGTGGTGATGAAGCCAAGGAAGAAAAAGATCATGATGAATAAATTCAGTAAGAATAACAAAAACAACCACCATCAATGGAAGAGAGGATGGTTTTATATTTAGAAGGAAGGAATGAAGGAATCAAGGTTGATGTTCTAGATTATGGAGGCAGCTTAAAATTAGAGGATTTGATAGATTAGATGAATAGCATGGAGAAGTTCTTCAAGTGGAAGACTATGAGAGAAGACAAGAAGGTAAAGTTTGCATGCACAAAATTGAAAGATCATGCAATGATTTAGTGGGATCACCTATAGAAAGAGATACATATGAAAGGTAAAGAGAAGAATAATTTGTGAGAAAATATGGAGAAGAAGTTGAGGGAGCAATTTCCTCTCGTGGATTATGCACAAATGATATATAGAAGATTTCAAAATTTGTGACAAAAAGATCATAGTATACAAGAGTATAAAAATGACTTTTATAAGCTTCCTATACAAGTGGAGCATAATGAAACAAAAGAGCATATGGTTTCAAGGTATGTAAATGGTTTGAAATTTACTATTCAAGATGAATTAAGCATGTATAAAATACTTAATATGAAGGAGGCTTATCAATTATCTTTTAAGGTAGAATAAAAACAAAATAGACATAATTTTAGAAGAACATCTCTTGGTCCAGGAAGATGTGGATCCCTTCCAATAATGCGATGAGGTGGGTTTAATACCACTAGAAAGATAAGATGAGAATAGGTAAGGGTTTCAATACCAATAAAGGGGAAGAGGGTTTCAAAGAGGATGAGGTTATAGTGGTGTTAGAGGATGTTTTTTGAATCAACGTAGATCTTATTTTTGTTATAGATGTGGAAAAGAAGGGCACAAAAAATTTGAGTGTCTACACTATCAAGATCAAAAAAGGAGGAAAGAGGATCGCCTAAGAGTGAATCTAGTTGAGGTTGAGATAAAAGAGAAAAATACCAAAATTACACCAGCAGATGTTAGAGAGAATCTCATGATGAGAAGAAAAATGATCGC
This sequence comes from Torreya grandis, assembly GCA_037957365.1. Lineage (NCBI taxonomy): Eukaryota > Viridiplantae > Streptophyta > Pinopsida > Cupressales > Taxaceae > Torreya > Torreya grandis. The sequence continues at coordinate 911,687 of JARHVA010003305.1, forward strand.
TCCAAGGAAGGAACAAGTACAAAATAAAGAAGGTGGTGATGTATGGCTACGATCAAACATTTTTTGAACAAGATGTACTTTGGGTGGAAAGGTATGCAAATTAATTATAGATGGTGTTATTTTTGAAAATATGGTTTCTAAAGAAATGATAGAGAAATTAAATTTGTAATGTGAAAATCATCATGATCTGTATCATATTTCATGTTTTAAGAAAGGGAATGAGGTTACAGTACATAAAAGGTGCTTAATCAAGTTTTGTATGGGAAAAACTTATAATGATGAAATATGTTGTGATGTTATTCTAATGGATGCATGTCATTTTTTATTGAGGATACTTTGGTAATTTGATAGGAAAGTAATTCATGATGGAGCAAATAACATGTACACTTTTTTGGAAAGGTGGTACAAAGGTAGTTTTGTAACCTCTTAAAGAGGAAGAAAAGGCAAAAATCATGCTCTCTACTAAAGAATTTATCTAAGATATGAAGGTGGTGGGTTATTGCTATGTATTAGTAACAAAGAATGAAGACACAAAAATGGTGCAAATACCAATAAAAATATCAAGACTATTGAAATAATATGCATATGTTATACCTGATGAGCTACCAAATGGCTTACCACCAAATAGAGATATTCAACATCACATTGATTTTATTCTAAGATCAGCTCTAACCAATCAAGAAACTTATAGGATGAGTCTAGTAGATATTTAGAAATTAAATAAATAGGTTATTGAATTGTTAAAAAAGAAGTTGATAAGGGAAAGTATGAATCCATGTCCCACACTAGCATTGTTAACTCCAAAGAAACATGGAATATGGAGTATGTGTGCGGATAGTAGAGTAATTAATAAAATTAGAGTCAACTACAGATTTCTTATACCTTGATTAGATGATATGATGGATGTGATTATAGGAGAAAAATAATTTACCAAGATTGATCTGAGTGGTAATTATTAGATTCAAATTCATGAAGGAGATGAGTGGAAAAATACATTCAAGACTAGAGATGGCTTATATGAGTGGATGGTGATGCCCTTCAGATTATCCACTACACCTAGCACATTTATGAGGATGATGAATATAGTGCTATGATAATATATTAGTAAGTTTTTGGTTGTTTATTTTGATGACTTTTTGATATTCAGTAAGACTAAAGAAGAACATTTACAACATTTGAGAATGGTAATGGATTTGTTAAGAAAGGAGTTGTATGTAAATTTGAAGAAGTACAGGTTTATGCAGAATAGTTTGGTATTTTTAGGATTTATAATTTCAATAGTTGGTGTGAGAATGGATGAATAAAATATAAAGGCAATTGTTGAGTGGCCTATTCCTAAAATCATTACAGAGGTAAGGAATTTATTATAGAAAATTTATAAAAAAATTTAGTAGTATTGTGGCACCAATAACAAATTGCATGAGAGGGAAGGAATTTGTATGGACTAGAAAAGCTAGAGAAAGCTTTGAATTTTTTAAAAAGAAGATTACGGAGAGACCAATTTTATCATTATCATATTTTAAAAAAGTGTTTGAGGTTGATTGTGATTCTTCATTTGTGGGAATTGGTGTTGTGTTTAATCAAGAAGGAAATTCAATAGAACATTTAAGTGATAAATTGATTGAGGTACGAATAAAGTATTCTACCTATGATGTTAAAATTTATGCAATTGTACAAGAATTAAGACATTGGAGGTATTACTTGGTACCTAAGGATTTTATCTTATTTAAAAATCATGAGGCTTTGAAGTATGTGAATACACAAAAAAAGTTAAATACTAGGCGTGCAAAGTGGGTATCTTTCTTGCAATGGTATACTTTTGTGTTGAAACATAAATCAAGAAAATAGAATCAGGTAGCTAATGCATTGAGTAGGAAAGTAGCATTATTAATAATATGGTGAGTGAAGTCATTGTATTTGAAGCTATCAAAGAATTATATGATATTGATCCATATTTTGACAAGGTAGTTGAGGAATGTAGGAATCCATTAATAGGTGGGACAGATACTTTTCATGGTGAGTATCTTATACAAGAAGGTTATCTCTTCAAATGGAAATAAATATGCATTCCAATTTGGTCTCTACGAGATAATATAATAAGAGGATTACATAGTGAAGGTTTGGATGGACATTTTGGTAAGACAAAGATAATAGATTTGGTGGAGGAAAAGTATTTTTGGCCAAAGATGAAGAGAGATGTGCCAAGGAATGTTTTAAGGTGTCGGATATGTCAAGTAGCTTAAGGGCATGCACAAAATATTGGACTATACATGTCATTACTAGTTCCAAGAGGACCACAAATAGATTTAAGTATGGATTTTATGTTGGGATTACCAAACATGCAGAGAGGTAATGATATAATTTTTGTTGTTATAGACATATTTTCTAAAATTGTTCATTTCATTATATGTAAGAAAGCCAATGATGCCACTAGAGTTGTAGAATTATTTTTTAAGGATATTGTGAGATTGCATGGTGTTCCAAAAACTATTACTTCAAACAGGGACACAAAATTCCTAAGTCATTTTCGGAGGACTTTGTGGAAGAAGATGGGTACTAATCTACAATTCAGTAGTGCATATCATCCACAAATAGATGTATAGATAGAAGTTGTGAATAGGAGCTTAGGAAATTTTTTGAGATACATAGTGGGAGAGAAGACCAAGTAATATGACTTGGATTTACCACAAGATGAGTTTGATTATAATATTTTAGTGAATAGATAAATAAGAAAATCACCATTTTAGATTGTTTATGTGAGAAATCTTATGGGTATTTTAGATTTGTTATAATTACCAATTATAGATCGAATTAGTGATGATGTAGAAGTATTTGCAGAGCATATGCAGAAATTGTGAGTAAGAAAAAAGTTTTAGGAAAGTAATGAGAAATATAAAGCATCAATAGATGTTAAAATAATATCCAAGGTATTTAAAGAAGTAAAGTTGGTAATGGTTTACTTGAGAAAATAAATATTTACTAAAGGTAAATACAACAAGTTAAAGTACATGAAAATTGGACTATGTAGAATTATGAAGAAAATAAATGATAATGACTATAAGGTGAATTTACAATAGAATTTTGATATATCTCAAGTATTTAATGTTTTATATTTATGTGAATTCTATGGATAAGATGGTGAAGGTGACAAAGATTAAGAATAAAATTGGCAGCAGTAGGTTCCAAAGAAGAAGAAGGAAAGGATAGTGTAGGTTTTAGATATGAAGATAGTGAGTACAAGGCAAAAGAATTATAATAGGTATTTGGTCCCATGGAAAGGATTGAAGCAAGAAGACAACACTTAGATAAAATAATGAGATCTAAAGAATATTAAAAAATAAAAATTGCAGCAGTACAATTAGGGCAACTCACAAGAGCTGAGTTGTTTTCAACCATAGGAGAATTATGCAAAAAAATGGGCCAAACTTATAAAGGCCATAAATTTTGACCCATAGCTTTGTTTGAGCTCTTCCACATGCCAAAACATCCATCTAAAAAAATTTGATGATTTCATAATCTACATTATCCTTTTAGAGACATTTTTGATATTTTTTGAAGTCCAAATGAGACCATCTGAGGGTCCAAAATTACAATTTAGTGATATTTTTAGCATTCTTATATTTTTTAAAAAAAATTAGGACCAGATGTGAACTTCAATTTAAATTTGTCTGATAGGATAATTTTAGTGTTTATATTATTTCAATATATTTTTAGATCTGCACACACTTGCATGAGACATTTCCTAAAATAGTAACTGCTAAAAATAGAACTTTTTTTAGATTTTAGTTTTTTTTAATTTTACATGTCAACTCCAATTATGAGTTAAGGCTTATTTAAACATGGTTTAGGTGGTAAATAATTGAAGGCATTCAATATGAATCAATACAAGTTATTTCTTAGAAGCTTTGCCTATTGGTATTTTATTGTCTTGATAGTTTTTAGTTTCATTATGAGGCAACAATGGGCCTAGACCTCCCATTCATTATTATCTAAATGAGGAAATAAACCATGTACAGATAAATTATCTTATAAACCATTAGAGATAACCTTATTATGCATACTAAAAAGTTATAGATAAACACAATATAAAAGATTTTCTAGTCTTAAAAAGACAACAGAGGGAGAGACCTATTAGAAATGTTAATATGATTCATGCATAGCTAAGGAAGCATGCCACATTACAAGTAGTAATTAGACAATAGCATGCAGAATAGGGATTACCTCCATTAGAAATGCCTAAAGACTTAGGTATTAAAAAGGCATGTCCAAACATGATACCCTAAACCTACTACTAAAAATGGCCTAATATAGCAAGTTGTGTAAACTTTGAAGAAATCCAGCAATAAGGGATGAATGAATGGGATGATACCACTCTTAACACATAGATGTATGGGTAAATAGTGTGTATACTAAGATAGGATGGGGTTGTCACTATGTTGATGAATTTTATGAGACTCTTCAATATGCTACGTAATGAGGATATCTCCCATAAAATCATGAACCTACTCCATAACCTACTAGAATGTGTGAAAAAAGGCCAGCAATGGATGGATAAGTTGGTTTGGTTTGTAAAGACCAAGAAAACTTGGGACAATGATGCAAGGATGGATATATAATTAGTTGGATATGCCATACCCAATATTTTATTCAATTTTGGAATCACTATAAATATGATCCCTAGATCCACTTGGGAAGCCTTGGGAAGACCTACATTGAATTATAGCCCTATCATGCTTAGCCTTACAAACTATAGGAAGGTTGAAGATATTGATTGCCTAGAGTTTGTAAAAATCAAATTCATAGAACTAAGTCTATGAGGTGATTTGAAATTAATTTATATGAAGATAAATGAGACTCACTACCCTACTCTAATAGGAAAGAAGTAGGACTATGATGGGTGTATGAATGTTAACATAGTCATGAATCAATTGGAGTCTCATCAAGATGACAAGATCATCAACATTCCTCTAAACAAGACTAGGTCTAAACCTTGTATCATTCCAAAAGATCTAGACTCACCTTATGTCAATGTCCATGTCAGTTGGATGAAGGTCATAGTTGAAAGTAAATAAAAGGCTCTATGAGCAATCGAGTATAGTTTTGTTTACATAAATACTATTTCAAAGACTCATATTCTTGAAACAAAATGACTCTTGGACAAGATGAGTTTGAATACCCTAGATATCCCTTAAAAGGTTGAGGAGGATGTGTGATTAATCATGGTAAGATCTCCAACATAATCTGATATAAATTTTGTATATCAAATGGGTTATACTAAGTAAGACTACATAGAACTAGACCCAGAGGGTGTTCTTCATTAGGATAGAGATTCCTTAATTAGTGAAGACTTAGGCACCTATGTACTCAACTTGGAGATCATTTTTTGTGATCATTGAAAATGGTCTTTATGACTAAGTGATTGATACCTCAGTATTTTACCATAGAGGATGTTGGTGAGTTCATCATATAATTTCAAAATCATGTACTAGATGAGAACTAGAGAGTGAGTGCTCTTGACTATGTGATGAAGGGGATTGTTGAGAATTGGTGGGTCATCCATAGGGAAGATCATTCAATATAGGATGAAGTGTGCAAGTTTCTCATAGCTTGATTTTAGTTGCATGAAACTATTAAAAGAGTCTAGACTATCTATTAGGAGGGAAAATGCTCAAAACTACATGTGTATAGGTGTATTGAGGTATGGGTGTGAGAGGGTATATCTCTTAACTTCTAGCCAAATAGTTTCATCTATACCCTAGGTATTTTACCTATAGCATGGTACATCCATCAGGAGCAATGAAGAGACACAAAGCACTGGGCACAGATCCAAGTTGATTTCATTCAAACATTTATTTTTGAAAGTGATAATATTTAGGTATAAATAACTCTAAAAATTATGAAAACCTTTCTATGCCATAGAAGATTTGAATATTTACTAGCATAAGGGGAACCTAATTCACATGAAGTCATAGAGAAATACCCAAAACACATCTTGTAGATTCTAGAAATTAGCCAAGGTGGGGCCCAACCATGAATTTATCCATGCCATAAGATACATGACGAGGATGAATAATATTCTTAGATGGGAAGTGAGGATTACATGGATATAGGGGATCTCTTTGACCTAGAGAGAGAGTTAGAACCTCTACCAAAACCAGTCATAGAGGAAACATAGGAGGAAAAGATGTGACATATAAAATTTTCAAAATGGGAAGTTAAAAGGATACTCTACAAGTTCATTCTTGAAGAAGAGTGTAGAATGTATCAGGAGCCATTAAAGGAGAACATATAAAATATTGGTACAAAATTAGGACCCAAATGGTGCATATTAGAGACTATTGAACACAAGAAGGTCTCTCAGAGGTTTTGTAGTTACTCTAAGACTATTAGGATGTCTTTCCTACAACTTTTACAAAAGTCAAAAAAAATTATCCTTCTTTAGGGGAGATGCACATAGAGTTAAAAGAGTATGACTAAACAATCAAGAAGAGACCATATAGGTTGAACCCAAATATGAAGCTAAAAGTAAAATCTAAACATGATCACATGTTAGAAGTAGGAATTATATTCTTGATTGAGAAAGCTAACTAGGTTATCCCAATGGTAGTTTAGTCAAAGAAGATTGGGGAGATACGCATCTATAAAGACTATCACATCCTCAATCATGCTTGTGTCAATGATCCATTTCCTATTCCCTTAATCGCTGAAGTTTTAGATGTTATTGTTGGGCATAAAGTGTTCTCATTCATAGATGGATTTAATGGTTACCATTAGATACCCATCATAGAAGAGGATAGGACCAAAACCACATTCACCACATAATAGGGTTCATTCACTTATACGGTCATGTCATTTGGACTCAAAACTGCACCTATGGTGTTCTCCAAATCTTTGTTGATTATGTTCAAGGATTTCATTAATGACTTCTTAGAAGTATACTTGGATGATTGGGTAGTGATCTCTTTATTCAGATAATATTTATCAAAACTTAGATTAATGTTATAAATATGTATAGCACTTAGAATAGTGATAAATTTTTTAAAAAAATCTATTTTTACACCTTTTGGTCTTTTATTAGGTCATATAGTATGTAGTAAAGGAATCTTGGTAGATGAGGCTAAGATTACATTCATTGTGAATATGCCACCCCTAAAAAATTCAACAAAAGTGTGATCATTTTTGGGACACATTGGTTATTACCATAAATTCATCAAGGGATACATCACTATATCATCCCCTTTAAAGAAGCTACTGTGCAAAAGGGTTCATTTTTTATGGGTAGAGAACTATCAAGTTGCATTTATCTATTTGAAGTAGTGACTAGTGACTGCACCGATCCTTGTTTTTCTAGATTGGAGTAAACCTTTTCATGTGCATGTGGATGCTTCAAGGATTGGCATTGGATCGATACTTGTACAACTTAGAGATAGAGGATTGGATCATCTAATCCACTTTGTAAGTAAAAAGTTATCAGTTGCATAAAATAATTATAAGATAATTAAGTGAAAATCCTTGGTGATACTATTCACACTAAACAATTTTAGGCACTAATTATTGACTACACTATTTGAATTATTCATTGATCATCAATCTCTGTGATACCTAGTGAACAAGCCACTATTGAGAGGATGAATATCTCACTGGCTGATGTTTTTACAAGAATTTAAATTATTTATTAATGTTAAACCAAGATGAGAGAATGTTGGTCCAGACCATCTCAGGCATCTAACTAATGGTTAGGAACCTAAAGATCTCCAAGATGAGTCACCAAATGCATATTTATTCTAGATGACTATTATTTGAGAACAACTACAAGTGATCACATAATTTATTAAATAAAGGACATTCCCAGATCACTATACAAAAAGAGATAAGAAATAACTAATAACCAGATCTCTTCCATATAGGCTTGTTAATGGATTTTTGTATTACTTTGGTAAAGATGAAGTCCTATGTGGAGTGTCACTAGAGAATGAGCATTCATATATTGTGGAGGAAGTGCATCAAGGAGTAGCATTAGGTGATTTTTTAGGAGATGCATCTATGATTAAGATTTTACAAAGTTATATTTGGTGGCCTTATCTATTTTAGGATACAGATAGAGTTTCATAGTAGTGTGATGTTTGTCAAAAGATGGGGAACCCATACCAAAGGAATGAGATGCCTTTGCATCCCAAGTTTGCACAATATCCCTTTGAATAATAGGGCATTGACTTTGTCAAGCTAATAAATCCCCCAAACAAATGCATCAAGGTAAGGTACATAATCACTATGATGAATTACTTTACCAAAGTGGTAGAAGCTACTATGACTCCAAGTTGTGGTGCAAAGGACATAACTAAATTCCTCTATGAGAATATCATTACTAGGTTCAGTTATCCTATTAAATTAGTAAGTGATAGAGGAGCCCATTTTCTAAATAAGACCATCAATACCCTTACAGATGAGTTTCTTATATCTCATCATAAAATCGCTAAATATCATCCATGGGAAAATGGCCAAGTAGAAGTTGTGAACAAGGTGATCAGTAAGATGCTCACTAAAATATGTGATGTATAGTGAGATGACTAGGAAGATAGACTTCCAGATATCATGTGGGCTTATTTCATGCATTATAAACATGTAATAGGGTTTACATCATTTGAGTTAGTCTATGGGCTTGAAGCTATTATGCCCATGTAATATGTAATTCTTAGTCTTTAGGTCATTAATGTGTTACGTATGGATAATCTAGAGTCATTAACTCATAGATTATTCGACTTGAATCACATGGATGAAGTAAGACATAAAGCAGTATGGGCCTCGGAGAAACAAAAGCATATCTAGAAGCCATGGCAAGATAAAAACATGTAAATGAAGTAATTCAAGGTAAATCAACTTATTCTTTTGTATGATAGCAAGTTTTGAGGTTTCCCTAAAAAGCTTCACATCTAGTTGAAGGGTCCTTACATCATCCATGAACTTTTTCAATTTAGAATAGTGGTCTTGTGAAATTTATAAGGAAATGTCTTACCTAGATGGGTAAATGGTTATAGGTTGAAGTCCTATCACCATTAGTTTAGATTAATATGGAATAAAGGTGTTATATCACACCAAATAGATCATATATAGGTTTACAAAGTGTTTTTACAAGATAATTTTCATTGTGTGTTTATTTGAACATGTGTAAATAAGTTTAAGTGTGTGTATAGTATGTAACTAGAAGGATCCATGCAATATTTGAAGGTTCCATTATTATAGATAATTTGCAGAAGGTAGCCAAGTGTGTATAGTGTACGGACAATATTTAATTTTGGGAAAGACGTGCATATAAATCTAGAGTAAAAGTGTATCTTAATAGTTAAGTCATTGCATTTAATAATTAATTAGTGGGTGGGGGATTGACAAATCTCTCTAAAAAGGTGATGGATCTATGTTAGAAATGGAATGAGTAACATATGACCAAAGCCCCATTGATACAATAGGCTAAAAATCATAAATCACCACCATAATTGAATGTCACATTAGCCAAATGGCTACCACATCAGTCAAATAGATCCATTTCATTAAAATCTCACATGTGAAGGATTGAGTGAGAACACATATCATCAAGATTGTAAACAATCAAAGGTGTGAGATGTTATAAATTAGGCACTCAAGCAAATCCATTCATTTCCATTGCTAAAAATATTGAGGTGTTGTCCAAATTTCAAGTGAATTTTATTCATTACTTTACAACTTCCACACATTTATTCCATAAAGAAATGTGTAATGGCTAAGTTTTATCTCTCCTAAACTCAAAATACAATTTATAGAAGCATGGGATGAATATTGGGGCATTTATGTAGCATTATGCCAAACACAATTCATAGATCCATATGGTTATGAGTTTACTCATAATGTAGAGTTTTGCATGTTTTTCCTAAACATAATTGAAGGAGTGCAACCAATCACATTAATGTAGCTACATAGTCTCCATAATACTAATGTGGAACACTTCATACATTTACCCATTTTAGGGTAACTCAATGATGTCATAGAGGTTTTGTTAGGCCACTATAATGAGGTAAATATTTATCTTTCCCAAGCTATAACCATGAATATTACTATTATTATGATGGCTAGGGTGACAAGATTGCTTGTGCAAGGGAGGTTAATTATGCATTACAAATCATGAATGTTACCCATTCTTTTAAATTTATGGGTAAAATACTCTTGTAGTTCCAAATGAATCCCCTAAAAATATTTAAGATGTGTCAGATCACATTCTAGTTGATTGCATTTCTCATCGATTTTGATAAATAACCAAAGATGCCAAACAAGCTATCAAAAAGGTCATCAACATTTCCCATCAAATGATCCATTGCAACAAGGAATTTAACTAGCCAAAATTTTGGCTCAGTGAACTTATCTCTAACATCAACAAAGTTTTGGTGTTGTGAAACAAACCTTCCAATACTAATTTTTGGTATTATTCTTGGTGTTTATGTAGTAGAAGTCCCTTGAAGAAAAAAACCACTCTGATGTTGACTACTGATTGGATGTCTAGTTCTAGAATCTCACTTGGACCCACGAGAGTACATACTTTGGGAATCAAACCAAGTTCATCACTTGGTGGAATGAGTTGGTTGAGCTTATTGCAACTAACCCATGCATACCACCTGATGTCATGTAGTACTTGGGATAGCCTATTGTTGTCATAAAGCTACTGAAAGGCATTAATATTTGAGTCCATAAACTCCCCAAGGTTTTGGTTTTACTTATTTTATAATTTATTGACATGTGGATGGCTCAGACTGAGGTGGTTAAATATAAAGTGATCATAACAATGAGAGCCACCCCATTATGGATAATACCACCCTCTATTACCGATCCTATGACTATAACTATATAACCTTCAACAATAGCTATTCCAATATGAGATTTCAAGAATTAAAAGGTACCCAAAGGCTAAATATATTCATCTCCTTCAAGGTGGAAGACTCACATCTAGCTCACATGGTTGGATGACCTAAGTGTTCCTAAAATCATTGAGCTTTATGATTTGCTACATCTGGGCACTAATGAACAGTACGTATATAAGATGATGATGCTTGATATGGTCAGAGAGCTCTATGAGAAGGAAGAATAAAAAGAGTACTTCTAAAAAGTAGTATGCACCATCCATATGAAGAATAAAGTGCCCAAAACTCTTTGGATAGAGTTACCTCTATGCTCAGCCTCTATCATCATCGACACAATAGTTAAAGAATCCAAATTATAGTGAATTCATCAAACATTCAAGGTAGGAATATCAACTATGAATGCATCATAGTTAGGAGCCATTAAAATGAGTCCCATAATACCATTGTTCTGACTAAGGTGAACTCCACATATTCCTCAACAATTTGGGGATGAAACCTCACTTATTCTTATGCACACCATTAGAGAACCTATAATAGAAACATAGTCTGTCTAGGAGCTTACACCACCCAAACCCATAATATGCTTGGTTCACAAAGGTCATGTTTCTTACGAATAAGAGAAAATGACTATTTTTATCTCTTCTCCATCCCAATTTTAGGAGGCCTAGAGTAACATAGAAGAAGTCACAATGGACACTCAGACTGTTGAAGAATGGTAAACTTCACACAAGGAAGCGTAGAGATTAATTGAGCATCATGTGTGCTAAGAAGAAAAGTGCAAGGCTAAATTTGAGATTAAGCAAAAGGAAGAAATAGCAAAACAAAAATGGGAGGAATCCCAATGGTAGGCTAAATAATAAGTAGATCAAAATTAATCCATGGATGTTGAGGCAATCTACCAAAAATAAGTGGAAGATGACAAGACCAAATTATAATAAGAAGCTACACCTACCACACACACTCAACAACAATAGTACAAAGCCAATAAATAGCATAAGGATATTAAATTAGAAGTGGAGTGTAAATAGATGGAATTTACGAAGGAGCTACAAAAGAATTGTATTGTGTAAGAGTAAGTACAACAACAAGTCATAAACCAAGCATAGATAATACAAGGCATAGGTAGCAGAGGTTGATAAAATAGTGAAGGATGATACACATAAGAATGCACAAGAATCAGAGGCCAAGAAGGTGCAAGCCTATGTTACCAAATAGGCATAAGAGGACATTACAAAGAAAAATGTTGAGGAAGCTCAAGTCACTATTTTAATGGTTCCATCTATTATAATTTCCTTGAGTTCTATTCCCCTACTACCATATCATGAGTTATTTTAACCACAACCATGAGACACTCTAGTTACCTCATAGGATGATAATCTTTCCTTGAACCTATCTAACATTTAGCTATGGTATCTGTCAATCACCTCTAATCAATGTATTGTCTTCTCTCTTCCCATCACTCCTTTATGCATGACACCTATGAGTACCTCTATCACACACCTTGCCTTGACTTCTACCACTACTAAATCATCCTTGGATGTTTCTCAACTATCATTAGCCATGAATATTGAAGGTGATTCTACATTCCATGAGTATATTTCATAAAAGGTAGTTGCATTGGAGCAATAGGTTAAGGAGCTTGAACACACAAATTTTTCCATCATCGAGCAATTATGTATTATCCAAAAGACTATGGAGGATTACTATATTGATTTGTACACTCAGTTGATCATGGATAATCAATCCTAGATAAAGACCATCTTGTCATTCTTCTCAACAAGCTCACCACTAATTGGTAGACCTTCAATGATTCACAAATCATAAAGAAGGGGCAAGCCACACCATCATTAGTTATGATTTAATGGAAGAATTAAATAATTCATTTATACAAAAAAACCATAATAAATACATAAACTAAAATAATAACTAATAAAATGAGAATAAAACTAATAAAATGAGACTTGAAATATTTTTTTTTATTCATGCAATGGTCTCTCCTTTTCCTTCTACACCATCCCCCTTCGAGAGGGAGATACAAATTTGTCGTAGAGAAATTAAAATAATTATTAGAAAGGGTGGGAGCACCCCCAAGAGAATTAAATAAGTACTGATCATTACCTCTATAAAATTTTCTTCCAATGGAAAATTCCAAATCTATGTTGATTCATAGCAGGTTCTAGAGAGCATTTCCTACACCATCGATCAGCTTGTCAGCTTCTCCCTCAATAGAAATAATTGCTACTTTATTAAAGTCTTCATGTTTTATTTCTACAAATGTAAGCAAGACCCATTCCTTATTTTTGACAAAGTTTGCTTTGAAAAGTTATATAAAAAAATTTCCAACCTTTCAAGGCGGGACATTACATCTAAGAGATCCTTCTTCTACCTCAAATCCAGATAACTCTATGAGGGTTTAATGACTATACCTCAAGATGACGTAGATAATTTATCAGTGGAGTTTTCCAACAAAACCTCTAAAGTATTTTTCCATTTCAACTAGGGATTTTTAGCTTACAAATCAAAGTTATAGTCGTGTATTGAACCCCTATTCTTCTATAAGCACAAGATAGATTTGATGAGTTCCATAAACTTAATCATTAGGTTTGAAAAAGAGCATTTTATGACCCCAAATAGAGTGAGTTGCATCAAAGAGGTTTCATACTAGTCAAGTGTTTAAAATATCTATGCAAGTGTGAGCTTCTAGAATAGAGATTTTCAATAGCATGCTTAGACTCTATCATGAAAGACCTTAGGATTCTTCACCTCCAAACCCTAGGATACCAAAAAGTGTCAACCCATAAAAAATTTCTATATGTTTCTAGAAGCTACAATCTCATTGATCCTGGTCTAAATTTAGCACTGGGGAAAAGATAACTAGATACTTTTTATTTGGTGGGGATGGAACCTGTGACCATCACTTCCCCATTCCAACATGATAATCAGCTATTTTGTCTACATTTTAATTATGCCATCTTTGAAAAAATTGATAGCAGAACAAGGAATAACAATAATGATAATGACAACTATAGCACTTCATAATCCTTTTAACTATAACATCTTGTCAAATCTTGAAATGGAAAATCTATTTTATTTGCTAAAAACTATAATTTGGAATAGGTTAAATCCATACAAGGAGCACTCCAATCGAATTTCCAAATTGATGAAGAGTTGCACAAGAGTAGTTTCATTACCCTACACACACCAAATACATTTTATTCCAAAATCAATTGTTAATCTCCAGATAAAACTTAGTGAATTACCATGGATGGTATAGCCAATTACTGCCCCAATGAGCCATACTATCAAACACATTATATAACACTAAGCTTATATAACATTATATTTGGCTTGATATCCCATTAGCCACACCATTATTAGTAGAGGTTCTTAGGTTTCACTAGAACATGCTAATTATGGGGATAGGGTGTGTGAAGTGACTTATAAATCTTATAGAAAGGTTTAATAAAGACTTGGAATCCATAAACAAGGTTTATCATAGAGAAATATATTAATCTAAAGGTTCAACACATGATGGAAACTACTTATAGAGAAATAAATAGATACATCCAAGCAATATAATGAAGGAAACAGTCATCAGAACATATGAAGCTTTGATATTATACTAATAAATACCATAAATACTTAGAATTCATATTAAAATATCTAATATTAGAGATTATAAGAAAGAAAAACCTAATAGATCAATGTCTAGTTCTATCAATATGTTGTGTGAAAGCTTCCTAAGAATAACATTCAATATTCTATTACTTACATACATATCAAAATTAATATAATCATCAACCCTTTTATTACATTCATTATAAATACATATAGGTACTATTTCCTATAGTTGTAACTTTCAGATTTACCATGTTGAAAATAGATCTCCATATCGCCTTTGGTGAAATCTTGACCAACATGGATATTCCCATAACAACTCTTAACAACCCATAAATAGAATACAACTAGAATTACCATAGGGAATTCTTATACATATAGATAATTTTACATTTACCATTTACTACTAACACTTTAGCCTAGTAATGATGTAATAATGTACTCATTAAAAAAATTGATTACCACAGCAATTGTGTAATTATTGAATGTTTGAGATTTAGTCCAATAGGTTCATTAGTAAGTTATCATCATAATGAATTTATATTTATTGAATGAGTTAAAATTGATAGCTCCCACAAAGTCTGATCCTGATTTTGTGATTGGTCAAACCTCAATAACCAGCTACAATGGCATAATAGTAGTACATTCTCTAAGCAGTAACTTACTAGGTATGAAAGTTTCAGACATGGGCATGAGCATCCTTAAAAAAATACAACCAATAATAACCTACTCTTAGTATCTGATGGGCTATAGCACTACATGATCTATGATCAGTTCCATATTTCTCATGAAAATCATTGAGTACTTCATCCACCTCTTCTTTGTTTAGGCATCTCAAATATATGCCTTTGTGATTCCTTTTATACAATACACTTGATTTAATCATGAAGCTATAGTTTTTCAAGCGTAATTCTCTTCTCTAGGTGTATTTTAATTTACTTGGATGCTCATTATTTAGTAAGTAATAGACCACATCTTCATACCAGTCATCATTTTTGATATCATGTATTGTATACTTCTAGCAAATGATCTATGGGTCTACTTCAGCCATTGCTTTACTAAGTCATTGGCCTCTCACTATCTTAATTGGCTAGAGTTATAGGTCAAACTCTTGAAGAATAATCATCCACTTTCTATGCCATTCACCCAACTCATTTTTCATCAACATATCTTTTATGGTTAGGTCAGGCATAATGGCAAACACTTTGTTGTGTAGGATATAATGCCTAAACTTCTTGATTGCTTTGATCATGCCAAAAGCTTATTTATCAATCATTGAATAACTAAGTTTATAATTTATGAGTGGATAACTCATGAATGATATAGGGCTCTTGTCTCCAACTTATTTTCTTTGTAAGTTTTCTAAATTGAATGCATAAAGGTCGTGTGTAGTCAAGACTGATAAACATGAAGGTATTTATAATTGATGTCTTGATATGAGCAAAAGTCACTTGTGACTCATGTTTTTTCTTGCACAACATTTCCCATTTTCAAGTTGAAAATGTGGACCCTCTTTGTTTTTCTTCCCTTTTAAATCTATTTCTACTTTCATAAACAACCTTTCAAGTTCTTTGGGTGTGCAATGTTGCTTTCATTTGTTACCACTAGGCACTTTTCAAGCATATTTTTGAACTTGTAAGCAAGGTCAAATTATATGTAATTTTTTCATAGTGATAGTCAAAATTCATTAAAATATACTAATAAATCAAACTCAATAAAACAATCCATCCCATATTCCAAATGCATAGCCATCAAAATAGGCTTTTACATTGGTTTTTACTTAGTCATTTTGTGTGTCTTCCCAATTACCAAATCTACCCAATGCACACCATTCAAGCCTCATTTTTTAGGGCCAAATTGTATCTAATTTTATTGAAACTTTTCATGAATATATAAAAATGTGATAATAATGTAAATGTAAATACATTCACATAAAATTCCTTCCTCAAGAGTGAAATACACAACCATAAAAATTATATTTTGCACTAATTTTTAGTCAATTTTATACATCTTTCCATTTTCCAAATCTTCCTAATGCAAATTCTTCAGACCAAATTCTTAGGGATAAAACATTTTTTTCTTGAAAACTTGTATTATAATAGATAAATATAAGCAAAACATGATTATGAAGTAAATTACATAGAATTATTCATAATTTGAAAAATGTGTAGTTATAAAAACTAACTAGTGCATAGATTTGTGTCTTTTCAAATAACCAAATATAGCAAGTGCACACTATTATAGGCTTAATTCACACCCTTAGAGAGGGTTATTTAAGATCCCTCCAATTGAGATATAATATTTGGACAACCCCAAGCTATGGGTTACCTATGTTTGGGGCTAAACCTCTAGAGTAGGTCAGCTTCCTCTTGATGTTCATCTAAGACTAAAGCTAAGCCTAATGCTTCATGGGGAAAAGGGTTAGAGAGAGAGTAGGGATCTTAATAAATTTAACTAGGTGATGCACCAAAATTAAGAAGGAAACTCCCATAATCTCAAACCCACACTAGACCAGTAGAGGATAATATTAGCTTACACAACCTTAATATCAAGCTAACTTGCATAAATATTTCAAAGAAGAGTTTTAGAATAGAACATTAATATAGACCTAAAAATTGTATTTAAAACTTCTTAAACAAATTCAAAATAAGGACCATAGATGAGTGAGATTATTCTTCACACAATGCCATAGTACACAACTTTCCAAACAAAGATCCAAGGCAAAAGATAGGCAAAGAAAGTCCTTATTGCATTAAGAGGTAGTTCTTACAAATTCTTGATAGGGTTAAGCCTAATCAAGTTGAGCATAATTTTTATTATCTCAAGAGTGTCTCATTTCTAAAAAAGATAAAAGAAGTCTAAAATCTGAGAACCCCTTATAAAATGGAAATAAAGGGATAATATAGCAAAAGGGGGAGAAGAGAGAGAGAGAGGTGGGGAGCACATTTTTCATGATAATCAATGAGTTGTTAGCTTCAAGAGATGTTTCACCAAGATTTTGGTCTAATTATAATATGTTATTATGATCAAGATATTCATGATTTGCCCAGATAGCCTCCAAATCATTCCATTGGTTGAATAAGTTTTACTAATCAATAAGAGTTTACCAGAAATGGAAAGTCATGATCATGTTGGAATTAAATACCCCAATTGCTTTCCAAATCCCCAAGTCCTACTAATTCAAATCTCCTACTATATTTCATTATGAGGAAAAAGTCTTCATATCTTCAAACTACCAAAGACATTATGTCTGCTATGAGTGGTGGTTTTTTGAGGACATGACTTAGGAAGATCTTTCAATTAATCATATATCTGCTATGTACCTTGGGTCTTGGACCTAAAAGACTATAGGTGAAAACCAATTTAAGTATATTGGTTTTCCTATAGTTTTGTATACATATGGCACTCTTTTCAATGTCAAGTCTGGTTTGAGTCTGTATTGAACTCCTTTCCTTTACCTTTTTCCAACTCAGGTTAGGCTTGAGTTTGGTTTCTTTGGATTTACCTATCGAGTCGGGTCCATTTTATCTTTATCATCTTTCATCAAACCTCCTAACTCATTCCCTTTCTATTGGCTATCAAAATATACCTTAGATTATTGACCCCTTTGAATTTATTTGACTTCATCATATTTTGAGATCTAATTAAGCATGAACCATATATCTTTGGGACCCACTACCCTGAGCTTGGTTTCTCATTGGTCTCTGGGATTCACTGACCATTTAACTTACTCAAGCTCCCACACAATTGACACTTTTCAATCAGACATTCCTTCTCAGGTTCCTGCCAAGGATTTTAGATCTAACCAGTCACTTTGTGGGTCTAAAAAATGATGTTTGCATAGACGTTTACCATTTCTTGACCAACTTTATAATTTTACAAATTGAAGTGTAAATATCATGGGGACACCAAACTTGTAAAGAATAGACCTAATGTTGAAAGTAATAAACCATTTTGATCCATTAGCCATTTGATATTTCTACATGATTTTGTAAAATGTTGAATTTGACTGGTTCATTCGATCTTGCATGACATATTGATGATGGTCTAGTCTGAAATGGCTAAGTATGGAAACTTAGCAAATTTTGTGTTTAGAGCCAACTTTTCCCATGCATATCTTATGTTTTGCTATAGTACATGAGCTAAAACTTGGTGCATGTCATCTTATGACTAATGTGAATAAGCCCATGTGACCAACTCTCCTTGACTTGTCCATACGTATGAGATCTAATAGCATCAAAATGGTCACTCAGCTTTCTTACCACAGAAGTCAGAAGTCTAGATAGGCTCTAGATAGAATGATTAGACTAGATGAATACCATATAGTCTCAATCATTTATAACACTTCATAGAGTCTCTGTAGCTCTGGACCTATTCTTAGAAATTGACAAATTACACTTTGATTGAACTTAAAAGTGTCTCAAAAGATTTGTGAGCTTCATGATTTCTTTGTTCCACTCATTCCATCTAGAGTTTGTTCAAGCCACTTTGATCATGTGATCAATCAAGAAATCTACCTCTTCCTCTATATCAAGACCATTAGCCACTAAGCACATGCTTGGTATGTGGGCCAAATATGGCCAACATGCACTATTTAAACCTAATTTTACACATCTAAATGGGATCCAATAATCTTTGAAAATTTCATGATGATAGCCATATATGATAAGAGTGAAAATGTGAATCAATTCATAGAAAATTCCTTTTATAGATGTCAAATACGGAGCCATCAAAGCTATATTATGTGTTGATTGTATTAATTGGTCATGTTTTATGTTTTTAGTTTTCAAATATGGCAATGCACATGTTTCACACCTATTTTTACACATTGAAATGAACTCAAAATTGCTTGAAATTTTTTATGGCAGTGCATTGATGATGTGAGAATACAACCCAAATATTTTTGCATTTATTAGATTTTCCAATAAAAATATTTGAAGGTGCGAACTGACCCTCCCATGAATATTTGACACTCAACCAACTTTTGGCCAAAACATAATTAAAGGGTGGTGTTCAAGTGTTAAATTGATTATTTCAAAAAAATAAAAATACCCTTTTGAAAATATTTTCAAGATATTGTAGTAAATATAAGATAAAATGGGATTTATTCATGTTTTGTTATATGAATCTCTCTTTTACCCTATTTTACAAGTGTTGATATGGTTGAACAAGATTACATGTTGGTTTTTAAGCCATACATTTTGTTCCATATATCCATTTTTAATGTCATTTATTGCATTGGACAATTGGTTTCTTCATCTTTTCAATGGAATTAGTATTAAATGGGAGAAATACAATATGAAAAACTTGTTAACATTTTAATCATGGGACTTTGTTCCTTTTAAATGTTTCATGTTCATAATTTTATTTCATATCTTTCACCTTTACCAAGTAACATGTTTTATTTGATATTTTAGTAGGATTTGGACAAAAGGAGTGTAGTATTCTAGGCAAGGATATCTCCAACAACTAAGCATGTGTAAAAGTGGGTTATTCTTGAGTTTTTTATCATCTAGCACTTGTGAGATGAGTGTTTTGTCATCTAATGCTTTTAAAAAGTGCTTTTATTCATTGAATATGAGCCTTGGTGGGTGGATCACACTAAACACTTGCAACCACTTTTTGAGGGAGAATTTCATTGGGTCAATGGATTTTAATCTATTTAAGGACCACCCAAAGACTTATAAAGGGCTAGTTCCTTTTAAGTTTAGCAATAGAGCAGTGGACTAAACATGCCTAGATTTTCCATAGTTACTAGACCAGGCATTTTTCATGTTGTTATAGAGTAATATTTTCCTTGTTGATGTGCTAGTGAAGTCTGTAACTAAAATATTATGCTAAATCCCATTATTGATTAATCAAAAAGCTTCATCTTGATATTTTGAATGTTGTGGAGGATTGCATCTATTTAGTGTCCATTTTTATGGTGGTTATGGTTTGATTTATTCTCATTAACTCCTCCCTAGACTCTCACATCATCCTTTAATTGGATTTGTGTTGGGTATGACTCAGCCAAGGATAAGTTTCTATGAGATTTGTTTAATCAAACACTTTATATTCATCTCTATGTTAGTAGGGTTTCTTCTCTCTTCTCTCTCTCGTCTCTCTCTCTCTCTCTCTCTCCTCCCTCTCTCTCTCTCTCTCTCTCTCTCTCTCTCTCTCTCTCTCTCTCTCTCCTCTCTCTCTCTCTCCTCTCTCTCTCTCTCTCTCTCTCTCTCTCTCTCTCTCTCTCTCTCTCTCTCTCTCTCTCTCTCTCTCTCTCTCTCTCTCTCTCTCTCTCTCTCTCTCTATTTTGCATTTTTTGTTATAGTTGTTTGATTTAAAGTCTTCAGTATAAATGAATGAAATATGTTTTTAATATTTATCCTGATTTATCAATCTCTATTTATTTCTGATGTTATACTAGTGTATCTGTGTGTAATAAATATGTTTGAATTAGTTGTAGTTCATGCTTAATATGTATGTTGGTTCCCTAGGCATTAGTTCTCAGTTTAATGCATATGGTTAGTCTAAAATACTCCAAACATGCCTTTTATATATAATGGTCACAACAGGCCTCTAAGTGAAGATTAGTGTGCCTAAACCAAATAGAAGAGACCTTGGGGAGTGGATATCTCAAGATCTCCCTTCTTTTGGGAGGGGTAAGTGCATCAAAAACATTTGCCTATAGTTTGTTGGTCATTTGTGTCAAAGGATCGATCAACACTTCAATTTTACATTCAATCTTAGCATCCTTCTTTAGCATGTTGTTTAGTGGTTAGACTATCTCTACAAAGCCCAAGATGAACATCATTGCAAAGTTGATCTTGCCAAAGAATGACTTTAGCTCTTTTTTACTACCAAGCAATAGGATTTTTAGGATTACCTCCACTATTTCTAGGTCTATAGATATACTCACTTAGAGATGATGTGACCAGAAAATTTACCCTTTATCACCCCAAATATGTACTTTTTTAGATTCAAGGAGATTACATGGTCTCTAAACCTCTACAATACTACTCTCAGAATATTTTACGAGGTCTTCTTAATTCTTAGAAAAGATAGTTTAAATTGTCTATGTAGATTACAATGCATTTGTCGATAAGATTTTTGAATGTAATGTCCATGGCATGTTAGAAAGTAGCACCCATATTAATTAGGATAAATAACATCCTCTTGTATGTGAATGTACCATATTTTGTTGTGAATGGTGTATTTATTTAATCATAATAGTTTACGATTCCCCGATTCTATCCTAAATGCCCATCTATAAATGATATCATTTGAGAGCCATTCACTACTTGTAATACTTCATCTAGTGAAGGTAGTGGGTAGTTTTTAATTTTTTTAGGATTTTTTTAGGTTGTGGAAGTCCATACAAATTTTTAGCTCTCTATTCTTCTTTTGAAATGCAACCAGTTTATCCACCCATGTGGAGTGCCTAATAGGAAAGATAATCCTCATTGAAAGAAATTTTTGTACTTCCTTGAATATCAAAGTCTTTAACAATGGATTCATTACTATTTTCCTCTAAAAAAATAGTTTAAATCTTGGCTTGAGGGGGATAACATGCATGAGAATATATGTGTTAAACAATTTTATATCCTCGTATCTCCATGATATAATATATTTGAAGTCATTTAACGCTTTAACAAATTCTTGTTTTTCATTATGGGTACATGATGTGCCTAGAAGCACATTTTTTTGTTCATTGGCATTACCTAGATTACAATGTTAATGTAGCATTCCTTTGGTGGGGCTCTTTTTCTCCTTTTCAACTTGGGAATCCATATCAAATAGCCTTTCAAATGAGACCATGCCCTTTGGTATATTATTTGTTTTTGAATTTAATACCTCTTACTCATCCAATTCAGGTTAGTCTTTGTCATCTTCATCAATAATCTGATCTTTGAACACATCCATATTTGTGATCAAGTTAATGAAATGTTGATCATCATTGAATACATAGAATTTCTTGATATTATTAGAAATAGGAGGAGTAGATATTAACTCCACCAAAACCCTTCTCAACTTGGAGTCATAAAATGGTTCTAAGGTGATCGTAGTTGTTTCCAATGCATATACCATATAGTTTATTATGTGAAGTAATGTCTGAATATTGAATACATCAAAATACTTTATTAAATTACACACCCAACTATGATATCTAGATAAACACTTATAATTTAGTACTTACTTGACCACCAATTTTGAATCACCAGGCACCTTGAGATTCTTGACTTTGTTCTTGAGAGCAAACTATAGACCATGAACCAATGCTTCATATTCAACCACATTATTTGTGCAAGCAAATTATAAGTGAAATATGGTTAAATATGGCTTCCCTCATGGGTTGCTGAGTTCAACACCAACACCACACCCACTCTTAGACTTAGAAGCATCAAATTTTAGAAGCCATAAGTGATTTTCAAGTGTATATATTAGATACTTATGAGTAAGTGTTGTTTTAACATTGACCTCTCCATTTGTTCTCTCAAATTTTAGTGGGATTACATTTTTTTTTTAATATGATATTGGCATTTTGGTTTGGTCTTTGGTGGTAGAATTAGGTGTTGGGTTGCTTATAATGGTATTATTTTTATCACAATGGCTTGTAAACTCATTGTTTTCACTTGGACCACCATGCTCAAACTTGTTGATTTTTTTTGGCATACCTAGCACTGAAAAAAGTTGTTTAAAACCATGTTTTACATTCATATCAGCCTATTTCTAGATTCTATGTGTAAGGGTAGCACTATGAAATGAATGTATTTCATGTGAATAGAGGAAATCCTATTCATCTAGGCATTCTATTTCTTCAATTTTTGAGTTTTATTGCACAATTAGCATGTTAAATGGATAATTTCACATAGGCTTCTACTTATTTATAAAATGTGTAGACTTTGAGTTCAGACTCTTCATACAGGATCTCATATGTCCTATTATATTTTGTGATCATGTGAGTCATGTTTTGCTCTCTTTTAATTTGCATATGATTTGGTATGTTATTCCATGGGAGCCACATATGAGATAAATCAATTTTCATGTATCCATTTAATGTTCTTGACCAATCTATGCTAATAAGCATACCATATGCATCAGGTATATCCACTACCTAGATATCAATAAATTGTTTCACTCTCAGATCCAAAGCCAACTACATATGAATGTGGTTAAGTTCACCAACCACTCTGACCTCTGACATGTTCTATTGAACAACCTTTATGTTTGACTTTGTAGGATTTAGACCCAATTTATAATAAATTGCATATGGCATCATGTTGCCAAAAGCACCTAAATCTACCAAATAATTATGTAAGTTCTTATCAAAAATATGGATTATTCGGAGAAAAGGGGGAGTTTTAGTTTTTCTTTGTATATTACAACTTGATCATTAGTTGTCTTGTTAGATTCTTTCCCTTTAGGAGTGAATAATTCTTTTATTAACAAATCTTTTTGGTTAGATATTTGGAGAAAATAAAACATTATTATATTGGCCTTAATTTTATTTAGGTCATCTATAATGTTATATCCATGTTTGTTTTATTCCACTAGTTTATCAATTTGAGGGGCTGTGGTGTTGTTCTTGGGATGAATAGGTCCCTTAGATGAAAATAGATTATTGCTCAAGTTCTCATCTGGTAGAACTTGAGTGTTGTTTGGAGGAGTAGGGGTAGTGAATGAACTTTGAAACTTATTCCTTAACTAGTATTTGTTCGCCTTTTAAAACTATTTAAAATCATGGAATTCATCTAAATTATCTACAAAATCATTATCACTCTCGAATGGGAATTTGTAATTTTTTGAAGACTAGAGTTATACCAGGGTTTCCTCTGCCTTGGTTAGGATTTTTATTGAGTGTAAGTATTATATCAAAGTTATCCATCTCTTTTTGGGAGATGTTTGAGGCTAGTATGAATTCAACACAATTGACTTTATCATTATTTGTCATGTTGTGTAACCTACACCAAGTGGGAAATGTTAAATCATCTAGGTTTATCAAGTTTAAAGCACTATTTTTATTGCTTTGTTTGTATTTTAAACAAAATATGCATGCCTCCATTGTTGGGCCTCATGTTATACTCTCTATTGGTTCTCTGGAAGTTGAAATTTATGTTTTATGTAGGGTTCTTTGCATTTTGGTTAGTATTTTAAAGAAACTATTTACATAAATTGATCATGTCATTTGTCAATAATTGAGACATTATAATTTTGCTACTTCTAAGAACACACTAGAATTTTTTTTCTTTCCCATTTGTGATAATGGGTTAGCCACATGTGCCACAATGTTTAGAAATGTAGGGGCAACATGATGTGTTTGGTTATGAGCATTATTGATAGGCATCTAGGTGTTTATAAATTATGGGACAACCTATTAGCTGATACGTGAAGTGTCATAAACACTTAAACATGGTAAGAGTGTTAATATATGTGATAAAAACAAGTAATTTATTATTTTCTTGTAGTAGTACATGATTTTTAGGCATATAGGGTTGACCATTAGGCATTTATTTCATAGGCATTAGATTTTACATTAGATTTGGGCTTGCATACATAGCACTCAGATTGGATTCATTAATTATGTTAAGATAATTTATTGAACCAAATAATTTAATTTAGTTACTTATACCAATAGTAGAAAATATTAATTCATCACAGGTCTTATTATTTGTTCACATTTCATGTGAGTTGATTTACAAAACAAGTCAAGTGAGTAATCACATCTATCATAGTTATAATTCTTAATAATACATTATAATTTATTAGTAACTCATACCCATTAGTCTTTTAGAAGCTCATAGTGGCACAAGTGATCTATTCATGATTTTTATTGATCGTAGACTACCTTGGAGATAGTTCCACACTAGTCACTTATTAACAAGTTTATTTCTCAACAATAATCATCTACAATAAATAAATTAAGTGATAATGAATCAACTAAATAATTCACCACTACAAAACATCTCTTAAGAATTATAAAATATTCAAACTAAATGTAGTAAACAATGATTTAATGCACCTAGAGCTTGATTAAAATTTGCACCAATAATTAGCTTTCATTAGCACTGGGATTGGGCTTCCATTAGAGCCTAATTAACCATAGGAATTTTATTACATGCACCTATATGCCCTAAAAAAGGTAATGGACTAGCTCTATATCATTGTGGAATATCTATTATTCAATGATGATTATTTTGTGACATGTCAAGGATAAGGTTGCAAGTGCCCAAGGATTCCTATGAGCAAACATGGAGCTTATAAGTTCTAAGGCCCTAAAGTAAGTTTGTATGTCAACCACATCTATTTGTGTATAAGGATATTTTAATCATTTATAAAGATTATGAAAATCATATTTGAACATGCTCATTGGCTCATTTGACTCATGGTGGGCTATGGTAAACTAATGGTAAGGGTTAGCAGGGTACCACTTTATCATTTCAAGGTCATTCCATGAAGTGATAGAATCATAAAGTAACCCTAAATACCAACCATAAGCCATTTCATCTAAATTTTATGGGATTAGGTGATAAGACTCATTATCATGATCAATTTGGGTTTAAATATCAGCATCTTTAAATGCTTGAATATGTTCATTGGTAGTACATATTCCACCATGCAGGTACCAAGGGAAAAACTTTTCTATATTTTTCTATAAGTCATGGGCAACCCCTGCAATGTTGACAAGATAGTTACCTCTTCCAAGTTAGGCCTATGTCATTGATTGATTTTTAGGGGTAGCAAATGAACTAAAAAGTTGTAGGTGAGCTACTAGTTGGTTGAATGTGTCTTGGTTTTTATTTTCCTTTATTTTTTATTTTTTTCTATGTTTTGTGAGTTATAAAAAATCAAATCCAACCCTAATGGAATTTTATATAGTTATGATCTGTCAATTTTATAGCTTAATGTTTACAACACTTCAACATGGGAAATGCTTCTAAAATGTTAAAGTTTAAAAAAATTAGTTAAAAAATTCAAGTTTATCATTTTTTGTGTTAATGACCCTCCATCTAGCACCTAATATATTCATGTGTCATTTGGAATGTCTCACAAACTCTACAATCCCAAATTAGTGAAGCCTATTTAGCCTCTCCTAAAAGGAGGCCCATGAGGGGTATCCCCAAGGTATATATCTACTAGGTCCTAGCATACTAGTTTTAGTTAGTCATTCCTTATGAATTATTATGGTTAAAGGGCCTTTACTAGTGTGGGAATATTCAAACTTGATTTCATCATTTCTCTAGTGTTCTTATGGTTTAGAGGAAAATGTGAGTTTTTTTGTCTCATTCATGTCAGTTTTAATCATATTTTAGAGAATAATGACTTGCATACATACTTTTCCCAAATGAAAATCAATGTTTTAGATTTAAATATAAGTAAGTATGGTTGATTTTTCAACATTCATTACATTATTAATATTTGATAATGTGATAATGGAATAGCAATGAAATAAAAAATATAGTTGAGATAGAATAATAGAAATAGATTGCATTCAAATCCTAATTAAACCCTAACTTAACTAATTTGGTAAAAATGAGGAAAAGAAAGAGGGAAAAGAAATAAAAGTCATGTTGAAGTGAAACTATAAATTGATCTATTTGATGAAATGCACCCACAAATAAATCCCATGTCTATCAAGTATTCACACAACCAATAAAAGGAATCAGTGTCAAATTTTGAAGGGAAGAAAATTAGGAAGAAGAATGACACCATCATCACTTACACATGTAGGTAATGAAAAAATAATTCCACAACTTTAATTAATATAAATATTCACTTGAATGGTGAAATTAGGTTTTATAAAATCATCATTTGGTGATAAATATTTGTAACTTACTAGTAGTTTCAAATCAAATAGGGAGAAGGAATTACACTATGAAAGAATAAAAGTCTCTAGTTATCTTTTATTATTTTTGGGAATCTAGTGTTTAGATCCTAAATAATAAGGGTATGAAATAATAGGAAAAATCTACTTTAATAGGGAAAAATATATATTTTAATTTATAATTATACAAGAGAAATAGAAATTAACTTATCCAAATTCATACTAAAATAGAGGATTCTAAGGTTGGAAATTAAGGAATAGGATTGAGACACTATTAAGAATCTAAATCTGGCTTCTATTTTTTGATTGGATAGGAGTGTCAAAAATAGGACACCCTGGTGTCTAGTGTTATAGCCTTTCCTAACACTATTATCCTAAGGATCTAATCTTTTTGGGTTTTGTTCACCTCATCAATATGAGCCTATGTACCAAATTTTTAGGGTCAATAGGTCTATTTTAATCTTCAATACCTATATCCATCTACACACATGAAAACAACAAATACATCAAAATTAAAAGGGGTAAAAAACTATGTTAGGGGAAGAATGATCACATGATATAGAACCCCTATTGTTTTGACCACTGCCTACATTAACCCTCAAGCTAGGGTCTCAAATCAAATTCAATTTTCCCTTAGGTAACATACAAAATCAATGTGAATAGTAGATGCAAGAATTAATTTCACATAAGCCCTTCCTTGATCAAACATGCAAGTCTATGTGTGATGCAAAGAAGCTGAGTTATACTATTGACTAATTTTTATTATGTCTAGTGTGCTAAAATAGTAAGTGATAGATATAAAATTCCTTATGTACTTCTTTATATATGAGACTCATTATTTCAAATTTGTGAGTTGTATTCACATTTAACCAACATTGGAAGACTTAAGAATGAAGAAAAGAAAAGGTGTAAGACTCATCTTATAGGAGAAACTGACCATTGAAATCAAATTTGCACTTGGATAATAGTGTCAAAAACTAGACACCATGGGTTTCAGTGTTTTATTCCTATTTGGGTGTTGTTCTTCAAAGGGTCCAAGACATGGGGGGATTGAAAAAGCATGGAAAGAGTAACCTAGGTCTGTAAGGGTTAAGTCTAGAAGGTTACAAATGAATGGGAAAAGTCAAAAAGGTGTCTAGGGAATGAAATAAGACTAAGGCAAATTAGACAAAAAGTCATAGCTAGATGTTAATAAGACTCATATTCTCTGGTCAGAGTCTCTTGTGAAAGAACTGTGAAAAGACATGATATGTGTGATTGCTTGACCAATTTAGGGTGTATATATTTGCCCCCCTTTTAATCTAGTGATGTAAAAGAAATAAAGAAAATGTGTACCTAAATTTACCTATATGGAGACAAGTGTACTGAAAAAGGATCCAACTTCATGGCTAGAGAAATGGATAGGGAACTGAATAGTGCCTGAAAAAGAAGGAATCCCTAAAATAGATACCCCCTATACTAAATCTAAATAATTCCTAGAGAAAGAAGGAATCCCTATAATAGATGCCCATATACTAAATCTAAATGAGAAATGTTTAGAGGCCTAAAACCAATGTCTACCCTCTATCCCACATAAACTCATGTAATCTAAATTATATGTATAGAATATGTATGCTATGAAGAGAAAGATATGTTATGTCCCCACTAAATAATATGAACTAGAAATGAGAAGTGCTCAGAGGACCAAAACCAATGTCTACCCTCTGTCCCACACAAACTCTTAAGTTTGAGTAATGTTATGGACCAACCATTACAAATGATCATATGGTCCAACTTAGCGATGACATGGTTATGCCTAAGTGTAATCTAAAAACTTTGGTAAATGTGTTAGAAGAAAATGGCATGTCTTACCATTCCAATCTATATAATCCTAGATGCTGAAGAACATGATCATTTGTGTCATGCCCCCAAATATTGTATATAAGTGATGGATCTGAATAATCTAGAAATATTTATAACCACATATGTCATGATCCATAATTCCATATCCCATATGCAAAATTAGAGATCAAAATAATGTGCTCTACACTATTCCTATAATCTACTATCTGGTCCTATAGTTGTTTTATGTTGTGTAAAGCTGTATGTATGAAACATGTAGTAATGTACATGCCCCCAAATTTGGTATTTAAGTCTGAGTCTATATCAAAGTCACTATGAGTCCATATAATCTAAACTACTATATCGAAATAGTCTATGTATATGTAAACGAACAGTATATCCCTCTGGATGTACAAGTGATGTTGAGTGACCCACATAAATTAAATCACTATATAATCTTGACCAATCTGAGCTGAGTGATGCTAAATGACCCATATAGTTTGAACCACTAAATAATCTTGACCTATCTAAGCTAAATCTGATAATCTAACTCTTGAAGGAGTGAGAACCAAGGTCTATTTACCTATAAGACCAAATAGGGATATTAGGTAATATGTAGAGATAGTAGGAATTATGCCCCTTTTAGGCAGAGGAATGAGATATGTGATAGAGGAGGTTGAGCCAAAAGTCATGACTAGTGGCATATGAATAGTAACTAGGTTAGCATGTAGTGAATAGATTGAAAGTCTTTTATTTGATTGGTGAGAGTTGAATTATTAGGATTGAAATGTGTTATGGATTGGTTATGACCAAAGCTTGTGTGTGGGTATAGTATAAATTATAAATTTTCATTACGTGGTAGGCAAATGAGGTGGTAGTAGACTGAATGGATTGAAAAGTTGATTGATTTGGTTGGGTTATTTGAATGAGTTTTTGATTGGTAGGTACCAATTTATATGTCAGGGTACAAAATAGGTATAAGTATGTGTGTATGATATATATGACATAGTGATAGATCAAGGCATGCATGATTTCAAAGGTATCATTATCATGATTTCTTTAAACAAAATGGTTTGTAAAACAGAGCTACAAGGTTCTAGTTATGGGGAAAATGGTGTTTTGCTTTTAAATAAAAAATTTGGTTGATATAAGAATATTGATTGACTTTGGGTTCACTTGTGCATTGACTAGTTTGAGATATTGAAGCTCTAGAGTGTGAAAATGCCTAGGAGACAAGCATCTTTTATGACCCATTTTGAGTAGCTGGTAGCCCAGATTCAGGCTAGTAGAGAGATTACCCTATTGAGTAATGAAATTACCTAGTTTTTGCCTATTTAAAATCTTGTATTTGGAATTTTTAGGTTGTTTTAAGTGGTCTAGGAAATGTTTAGCTAGTTTTAGTGCTCTTTTCTTGGAGGTAGTGTTCTTAACTAGGATATAGTGTTGTTATCCAAGTTTTAGCACTATTGTCTAATGCTAGTGTCCTTTTATAGCATTGTTGTCCAATAAGGATAGTTTTTTTAGTTTCTAAGTTGTTTCATGTTGTTGTGTGGCTTATATGTTTTTCCTAGCATGATTGACTGATATATATGTTATTTTCTAATGTTTTTAGGGTGAGGTGTGAATGAAAGAGTTTTTTAGAGGATAGGTGATGGAGACATTAAGGATGATGCCCTTGTTGGTTGATGAGAGAGCCATGATAGATAGAGTAGGATTGGGCCATGTATGTGACCTAGGTACTATGTAGTGGGATAGGGAATTGATCACTACTTTATGTGAGAGGTGGAATGTAGACACTTATATATTATATATTCTTACAGGGGAGATCACTATGACCCTAGAGGATGTGTATTAGATTCTACATTTGTTGATTAGTGGGTGATGGGTGGCATTGCAATATGATATGGGTGTTGATGCCATTGATCATGCATCCTTATATTCTACTAGTGTACCTTTAAGTGCACATCGAAGAGGTAGTGATAGTGATGTATTACTATTGGTTATTGTATAATCAAGTGTATTGTGCTTATGGAAGTGGTTAGTTGTGTTGTTGGCTTCATTTATTGCATTGGATGGTAGTAGAGTTTGTATTGCCTATAGGATGTATAGGGTGGTTCATAGTGTTGAGATGTATGGTACTGTGTTCTCATGGGGTAGGACTATGCTTACCCATTTATACAGAGATTTATATAGATCTATATAGGAGGCATTTAGTGGTGGTGTGGGTGAGGCTACTATGTTTCATTGTTGGGCTTATGATCACATAGCATTTATATGATCAATTGGATTTCTAAAGGAGATTTAGGCACCTCTATAGCCATATGGAGGGTGGTGGATGAGTTCATTGTCTATCAGGTCTCCTAGGATAGATCACTATAGACAAGTCTTGGATAGACTAGAGGCCCATGATATCATATGAAGGCCTTATAGAGGATGCCTTAGGTGGGAGGAAAATGGAGTTTAGTTGAGATATATGAGGGTTAGTTGTTAGATACATGACCACTAGGTTGGAGTGTATGGGCACTTTCAGTATGAGTATGTGACTAGGTAGTTTGGAGTTTGACAGGATGTTCCTCCTATAGAATGGGTATGGTTAAGGAGTGCACAAGCACCAACAAGAGTAGGAGCTTGTATGACACCCACTAAGGTTGAGTTGGCACCATTACCTTTAGATGCATGAGATGTGGCTATAGATATTCTTAATATAAATGACATAGGATGTACTAAGGCATATAGTGCATGGTGGGTTAGGCATTGGTGGGCTCCATTATATCCTATTGATGAAGTAGATGTTCTTGTGTATGAGGATCTTGAACCAATCCAGATGATGGGACGTAAGTTGTGATTGTATTTGAATTGTGCCTATGTTTATGCTTTAGTTTGATTTGAAAGTAAATATCTAATGTAATGTTATACTTTTTATTCATATAGATAGAGTGGGAGGTTAACAAAATGAGACACCTATTAGGATAGGGAGGGGAGATGATAAGTTCTAAAAGACCATCATTGAGTTGACACTCTGAGAGCTCATGTGGTATGTTCTTGATGATTCAATGGATGAGGGTTTGATAGAGTGAGCAATAATTATAGCTGGCATTTATGCTCATTTGTTTGATATGTTTGTTATAGCTATAATTGCATATGCTAGGGTAGCAAGAGAGAGAGATGAGCTGAGAGTAGAGTTAGATAGGCATAGGATGCCTCCACTTGATTATGGCATGGTGATCATGAACATTGTGGATGATTATATGGATCTTTGTTGGTGATATGTAGACTTGTGTGAGGATCATGGTTGGTTACTAGAGTGAGATAGTTGGCATAAGAGGCATTCGACAGCTCAAGGAGGTGCGGCGATGTCAAGCATGACACTAGATTATAAGACTAGTACTGGAGGAGAGAGTGAGATTGAGAGTGAGGGTATGATGCCCATTCATGATCGATTTTATTTTATTTAGTGTATATATATTTGAAAACTTGGTTATATATATAGAGATACTAGTTTGAGTTTGGATTTACTCACATTTGTGTTATGGATTCTAGAATATACTGATATTGCAATGTTTTGATTTGAAATAGTTGATTTGATGTTAATGTTTGATTTGTAATCATATGTAAATGAATATATTGTTGGTTTTTGTAATTGGTAAAATTGATTTGGTAAAGTGAATTGGTTTGAAAGTAGGATATAAGTAAGGTCTAGATTTTGATATTGGTAACTTATTTAGATAAGTTGAGTTAATTTGAGATTGGTAAAGGGTTTGGATCAGTTGATTTGGTAGGATCTGGACTTTGATAGG
Organism: Torreya grandis; assembly: GCA_037957365.1. NCBI lineage: Eukaryota > Viridiplantae > Streptophyta > Pinopsida > Cupressales > Taxaceae > Torreya > Torreya grandis. Next base: position 944,608 of record JARHVA010003305.1, read on the forward strand.
TAGGTTTTGGATGATGGATAGTTAGAGGTAATTAGGAATGTTAGTTATTAGTAAGGGAATGTAAGATAGCACTATGTGCATATTACTTCCCTGAGAGTGGCTCAAGAATACAAAGGTTATATAGACCTTTGGCTCCATCATTACCATGTTAAGTGGAGGTATATGTGTATTATGTCACTATATGAACCTTGATGGCTAGCTGAACAAATACCCATACTGATCATGTTATGTAGGAACACATTTTTTATCTGATACTACCTCTTGTGCACTAACTGTAGCTATACATGGAGATTCTAAAAAATAAAACCTTACTAGATGTGTAATTAAAATTGTGTGTTGTGGAGGAGGCTCATCAATTCATAATCATAGTGGATTTATACATGAAATAACACCTTGTGGCCTCTATTATGATGCATATGACTGAATAATAGATTAATATGGAACTGTAACATGTGATGGGGGTTCATCTAATCTTAATCATAGTGGGTTGCAATGTGAGATGGGACCTTGAAAACTTGGTTGTAGTGAATATCTCACATGATTAGGACTCTTTTATAGTGCCTGTGTCTCTACTAGATATGTATATGGAACCACATTATGTATTCTTTGAACTACGATGCTATTAATGGGTTGTTCCTTTTGTATTAGTTTCCAAACCTTCTGAAGTGGTGGAATAGGATATCTCTTGTGAGATTCTATCTTAAAACCTACATTACACTCACAATGAGTGACTAATGATTCTTGTAAAGGAATGTCCTGAGATGACTCAGTCATGGAGGAATGAGGTCTAGGGTTCCATAATGGAGGAGATCTTTATGCCCTCTATGTGAATGATATGATACCATTATCAACACATCTAGTAATGTAATCTCTAAATCCAAAATAGTCATTATATCTATGTCCACGGATATGATGATAGTTATAAAAAGGTTGATGTGGTTGTCTATGTAAGAGATGTGGATCTCATCAATGAGTAAAAGGTAATAGGATTAACCTCCTATCTAGTAGTGTTGATAATATGGCAGATGGGATAGTCCCACTCTGAATCAAATTGTAGTGGTGCTTTATTATTATTCTATGTAGTCCAAACCATAGGTTGCACTCTAGAAATTGGCTCTTTGTTCTTAATTAGTTGCTTTTTTGGTTGTGATCTCCTATCTTGTCTAGGACATAGTTGATACTAAGTGTTAGGAACTGTATATGAAGATATTATGAAATCTAGAGTGATTTGATCAACTAAATCTACCTCAATCAATCCTAATTTATTTTCCAAAGATAAAACTATATAACACAAGTGTCTAAAATAAGACTTTATCTGATATAGTAGATTCTCGAGTAGAGGTTGGAAAATCCCCTAAATAAAAATGTGTTGAATCTCTAGATTTATTGGTTTGTATATCAATCTTAACATGTGAGCCTTGAATCTTAAGATATACTCACTAACTGGATCTAAAGAATTTTCATGTAGTGTGGCAAGTTTCTCATATGTAACATGAGGGCTCATGTTTACAATGTAATATCTAAGAAATACCTCCTCTAAGTCATCATATGTGTGTAATGAACTAACCTAGAGTAGGTGAAAGAACCAATTTTGTGCTTCCCCCACTAATGTCTATTGGAATAACTTAAGTAGAATCAATAGGATCGCATGAGATGTCAAAACCTTCTGAAAGGCCTAAAGGTGTATGAATGGATCTCCAATTCCATTAAAGTGAGGCAATGATGGTATCTGTAAATGCTTAGGTAATGAAGCTTTTATGAATGTCTTCAGAATAGGTTTACCATTTAGATCATTAGCATCCATCCAAAACTTGTAAGCTTTATTTTCCAATGTAAGGAGTTCTATTTGGTGTTATAATTCACCAACTACATGCATCAAAGAGATGATCTCCTGGGATGGTACATGAGTATCTTGAAGTGGTTCATTTAATCATTGAATTTTATTGTTATTTTTAACCATGGGAATGCTATATTTTGTAATTGATCATAAAGAGGGGGTGTGTTCACTTCAACCTTAGGAGTAATGGTAACATGGACCTTACTAGAGGGATGTGGGATACAATTCTCTCTAGGTGAAGAGTGAGAGTTGGGTTCTACTGTAGTGAGGGGTGGCTTGGGAGATTCATTAGTATCTATGTTTTAGTGAATCACATGCTAATTTAGTAGAGGATGTGATATTATTATTATCATGTGTGTTATTTGAAATAAAATTATGAATAAAAATAGGAGCAACATTTTTACATGCATTAGATTTGAGAGGAGTGAGAGAAGAGGTAGAAGCATGAGATGCATTTTCTTCTTTGTGATATGCATAATAGTCATCATTATTCCATGCATTATCACAATCTAAATTTTGTTCATTTGAAATAGTAGAATTTAAAGTACAATTTTTGTATTCACTTTCATTCTCATATTCATTTGCATGTTCACTATCATACTCATTATCACTTCCATTATTGCTAGGGAGAGGTGTAAGAGAAGAATTTATTTCCTTTCTAATATGCAATAAGTTATCATTGGACTTTAGAATATCATTTGGATCGATGTTAACCATGGATGGAGTGTATGCATTTTATTTATTTGCAATATGAGAATTAAGAGTAAGAGAGTTATAATTTGAACATTCTTTGGGTAAAGTAGAGTTGAGAGCATGAGATGCATCATTTGAACTATGCTTTGGTAATTCGATTTTATTGCATTTATACTGTTGTATTTTGAACATAGCAGTAGCAAGAGAGAGAGATAGATAGATAGATAGATAGAGAGAGAGAGAGAGAGAGAGAGAGAGATTAGGTTCACATGGAAGCAAATTATCACCTATTTGAGTTTTATTTGGAAGTCCATGACTAATTTGTTCCTTTTTTGCATTGTCTATAGTAGAATGAGGTGAGAAATATTTTTTCCATTTATCAAAATTATTTTCTTTAGAAGAAGGGATGAAAGAGATAGGTTTGAGAGGAGAAGATGCATCTACTTTTTCTTCACAATCACTTTTATATGCATAATAATAGTCTTCATTGAAACAATATTAATTATATTCATTGTAAATAAAATCATTTTTCACATTTTTAGCTAATGTGCAAATTTGCAAATTTGTCCACTCATTATCATAATTATACAAAAAATTAAGAAATTTATCTATGGCATGAGAGGGAATAAGTGCCTTAGTGGCCATTTTATTTCTTTCACCAAAATAATATGAAATACTATTAAGCAAATAAATGTAATAATAACTACTAACATGGAAATTTTGAAAATACTTGTGACTATCTAAACAATTTGTAAAAAAATTTGAAAATAATTTATAAAAATTGTAAAGATGAATGGTTTGAAGGTGGAGGACCTAGTTTAGAAATATAGGGTTTTGAGCTAGGGTTTTAGAATTTTTGAAATTATGGCTATAATTTAAATTCTAAAATTAATTTGAACAAGATAATTGCACAAAAATTGAAAAAAAAATAAAAATTTTGAAATTGAATTTTTGTAAAAAATAACTACTAATTTTGAAATTTTGAAAATATTTTTGCCACACTACATAATTTTCAAAAAAATTGAAATTAATTTCTAAAATTTGTAAGGGAGGGAAACTTAGGGTTTGAGGACCTAGTTTGGAAATCTAGGGTTTTGAGATAGGGTTTTAGAATTTTTGAAAATTATAGATATAATTTAAATTATAAAAATATGTTTGAATGGAATATTTGTAGAAAAATTAATACAAAAATCATAAATGTATAAAGTAAATTTTACACAAAATATGAAGGAAAACCCCTAAGGGTACGTAGGGTTTCAAATTTGTTTGAAGTAAGTCAAGTTCACCAAAATGTTTTATTATTTTTGGGAATTTAGTGATTAGATCCTAAATAATCAGGGTCTGAAATAATAGGAAAAATCTACTTTAATAGGGAAAAATATAGATTTTAATTGATAATTATATAAGAGAAATAGAAATCAACTTATCTAGATTCATATTGAAATAGGGGATTCTGAGGCCAGAAATTGAAGAACAAGATTGAGATAATGTCAAGAATTTGAATCTAGCTTCTATTTTATGATTGGATAGGATCACTAAAAATAGGACACCCTAGTGTTTGATGTTATAGTCCTTCCTGGCATTATTTTCTTGAGGATCTAATCTTTCTAAGTCTTGTTTGCCTGGTCATTATTAGCCTACGTACCAAATTTTGAGGGCTAAAAGTCACCAAAGTTATTTTTAGGTCCATTTTAGTCTTTTATACCTATTTTTATCTACACACATGCAAACAACAAATACATCAAAATAAAAAGGGGAAAATTTTGGGTTAGGGGAAGAATGATCACACGATCTAGAACCTTTATTGTTCTAAACACTACCTACATTAACCCTCAAGCTAGGGTCTCAAATAAAATGTAGTTCTCCCTTAAGGAATGTGCATAATCAATGTGCACAATAGATGTAAGAATTAATTTTTCCTAGGCCCTTCCTTGATCAAGCATGCAAGTATATGTGTGATGCAATGAAGCTAAGTTATACTATTGACTAATTTTTATTATGTCTAATGTGCCAAAATGGTAAGTGTTAGATATAAAATGCCTTGTGTAGTCCTTTATATAGGAGACTTATTATTTCAAATTTGGGAGTTTATTTGCATTTGGCCAACATTATAAAACTTAGGAACAAATCAAATAAAATTGATAAGACTCATCTTATTAGAGAAACTGATCATTAGAATTAAATTTGCACTTGGACAACAGCACCAAAAACTAGACGCCCTAGGTTTTAGCACTGTAGTCCTATTTGGGCACTAGTGTTTAAAGGGTCTAAGACCTAGGGGAATGGAATAAGCATGTAAATAGTAACCTATTTCATTAAGGGTTAAGTTTGAAAGGTTATATTGACTAGGAAAAGTCAAAAAGGTATTTAGGGTATGAAACAAGACCAAGGCAAATCATAAAAAGAAGTCATGCCTAGATGTGAATAAGACTCATATTCTCTAGTCAGAGTCTCCTATGAAAAGACATGATATGTGTGATTTATTGACCAATTTAGGGTGTATACATGTTTAATGTCTCCTCAACTAGAATCAATAAGAGTCAACACTTTGAATTGACCATGGGCTAGATATTTATACCAAATTTGTTAAGTGGATGATGGAAATAATTGTCCTTCCAAAACTAAAACGTAATTTAATTTTAAATTGAGTTATAAATTTGCCCCCAAAATCAAGCTCTTCCACTTTCTATTCCTATCACTTTGCCTTTTTGCTCCATTTATCCCTGCAAAAAGATTAAAAAAACAAGTTAATTTTTACAATCAAAATCTCCCTAATTAAAGTATAAACTTTAAATATTAAACTTTAAATTCCAAGAAAAAAAATTTAGAAACTAGAGGTATCAAGATGTCCATGCTAGAGTTAGACTTCCAACGATTCTGATAGTTTTGAAAATAGACCTATGGGGATAAAGTTATGGTCAAAAAATGCTAGAATGTCTAAAGGGCCCTTGGAAGTGTAAACAGCGTTTTTGGTATAAGTACACATATTTATAGACTCCTTGTATGTATATACATTTTGACTAAGAATAGACATCTATTGATTTAACCTCTTATGGACCTCTTCGGTTCCATTTTATTTCACTTAATTTACTTTCCCCTTCAACATGTATGTTATGTTATTTATCTTCACCCAATGTATGTTAGGGATCCTTACTTTTTGTTTCATATTTTTTATATGTTTTTATCCCTTGCACACTTGCATTCATTTTGTACTCTAACATCGATGTTACTGTCCAATTATAATGCAAGTGTACAATCTTATCTTTTTGTCCTTTTCCATATATTACACTTTTGTGATCGTTTGTTTAACCCTCTTTGCCCATACCATTGATGGTTTTTCATGTGTCACTTTATTATAAATCAAAATCAAGAGGTCCCTATATATACAAAGGCTATAGTCTAATAAAAATACCTAACAATTTGATATGGCAACTATCTAATTGGAAAGTATTATATATTTAAATTTATCTAATTATGTTATAATGTTGAATCAAATATATGAATCATTTAAAAGGTCAAATATACTATTGCATTACTTTTACCAAGGGTTATTAGCAGAAAGATCATATAATTGCATTGTTGTAATTTCACACACATGCTTAAGGGATAACTACATGCAATTATGGTACCCTCATTGGAGTATTGGCTATTTAGGTAGCACTTAACAAACATGGTTATTATGGCTAGCTCAACTCACATACTAGCCCATTTTTACCAAGTTAAAAGAGGTCTAATGCAAATAAACTAGGGTTTTTCTTATTATATGGATCACACACACATGAAGATACATCTAGTGATGTAAAATAGTTATACAAGTGATAGTGCATGCCTGATGCAAACTTGGAACCATTCATGCACATATCTTTGGTAGGACATTTGCATCATAAGTGAAAAATTACATCAAAGCTATTATCCCTGATCAACACAATTATCTGATAGACAAAAATAGTCAAAATATAGAATAAACAAGGTCAAGATATTTAAGATAAATTTGTGATGATTTGTGATCACTATCATACCCCAAAATAGAACATCAAACAAGATATGCTCTTTTATCCCTTAGCTACTTTGTACTTGATGTATTTATTACATGTGATTAAATGAATTATATTTTTAAAGTGATCTATTACATTACTAAAATCTAAATATTAAAATATTGCATTTAAACAACTTTTATTGATTGTATGTTTCTCTTGTGGATTCTAAAAAGCATAAAATATTTGGTGAACCCATATTCTATTTGTTTAACCAAAACCCTAGTTTGCATATTAGGGTTTTTGCCTTCTTCAAAAGCTCATTTTAGATTTATGTATTTTATTATCATATCTAATTTCTTTCATACTTATATGGGCATAGCCTAGGAATGCTTAGTTACATTATTGTTTTGGACCTAGTGGTTGTCTGCTTCATGATTATCTTAAACATTATAACACTTATGGCATCACTAGTAAAATGTTATGTTAGGTTGTGGAGCTAAAAGCTTCACTGATGTAGACATGGAGGAGGTTGCTAAGAGGTTGCTAAGTTGAAGAGCAATCGACATCGGTCATATACAATGAGAAGAGCAATCGACGTCGGTCAGGGATCGACCAGTGTCGATCACCTCAAGGTAGACAGGGATCGATGTCGGTCGCCTGTGCAATTCTAAAACTACCAGTTCACAGATAGTTAGTTAACGAACCAATTGTTTGCATGTAGAAGGCCAATTATAGACTTGAAGCTATGGATCTAATTATTGTAATTATATGTCTACTTATTATTTGCATGAGATATATATAATAGACTCATGTGTTGTATTGTAATTTGTGCTAGAGAGTAAGAGAGCAAAAATTAGCTCCTTCAGAGTGAAGAGACCATGGTGTGTTCCTCCTAATGCCACAGTGCCAAGTGTGGGTGTTGGTTTGGAGAATCAGAAGGATTCTTCATGTATGTAGGATCTTGGTCAGCAGGTGTCCAAGGCCACATTTGAAGATCTGCATGGTAAGTAAAATCATTGATCTACAAGTGTATGTGTGTGCGAGGTCTAAGGTTTATAGGAGTGCATAACTAGCTTGATCTATAGGTGGTAGCAGGATCAAGGTGACAGCAACAAAACAAGGAGCAAGATCAGGTGGGATCTACTTGGAGTACAGTGTGTACTCGATTGGAGAGCAAAGAGGAAGGCAAGGTAGTTCCTTCCAAAGTAATATCATTTGAGTTACAGGTTGTTGCAAGTTCATGGGAGATCTACTTGGAGTGCATTGTGTACTCTATTGAGTATGTTTGTATACTCGGTGTACTGGTAGTATTGTTACTAACTGGTTGACTGGCGATGTTGTTACTAGCTAGTGGAGGTGAAAACCAACTCTGTGTTTGAGTTATGTGTTGGGACTGTAAGAGAGAGAGTGAGATCTTGAAGAGATTTAATATTTATGCTCTAGATGTGTGTGAGCTCTAGAGATGTAAGGAAGAAGACTGTGGCATCTTCTTTGTTGTATTTCCTTCTGAAAGAGTATTAATACAATTGGGTATTATCTCTCATATTTTGTGTTATTTTTGAATTCTAGTTACTTGTTACTTTTGGTTTAATTCCACATATTAAGTTGCTTGTACATGGTAATCAATGGTGCTTCCGAGTCCTAACAGTTGGTATCAGAGCATGTTTGTTGTTCTAGATTCTTGACAGTTGGTATCAGAGCTAAGGTTATAGGGAGCAGGTTTTGTGTTTGGTTACAGGTCCCTCTTAGGCATTTTTGATTGAGTGGGAGTATAGCAATGGCATAAGAAAGTACACTAAGAATGGAGGAATTCAAAAGCATGAATGGTCAATTACAGTGTTATGGAAAGAAAGAGCAAGTAAATAAATATTGTTGGTTGGTTCAAGATCATCATGAAGGAACTGAAGAAGTAGATGTTGTAGGTGTTGTTGCACAAGATGCTCTGGGATGTTCCTTGGATAATGTAGAATCTTGGTTTATAGATTATGTTTCCTCTTTCCACGCAACCCAAATTAGAGGGGTTCATGAGCCTTACCAAAGAATTGGCAAAGGGGAAGTGAAGCTAAAATTATAGGCGGCCAACACATGGGTGTTGAAGGAGGTCATGCAGGTCCCAGTTCTAGAGATGAGGCTAATTTCTTCAGGAAAGTTGGGTGATGACAGATGCATAAGAACTCTCACAGTGGATACACTTGAATTAGCATGTGTTAATAAAGTAGGTACTCTTTATCTACTTGCTTGTATTATTGATTCTTCTTATGTTGTGAAGACGTGGCTTTATAGGCTTGGTCACATGAGCAAGAAGGAGATGCATGTTCTTAAGTGAAAGACATATGTGTTTGATAGACTTAAGAACTAGAAAGCCTTGGTGTTTCTAGAGGGGATGACAGACAGAGATTAGTGGAGAAGGCTAGACATCTTTGAGCAGGGTGTTTTGGACAGGGTTTTGATCCATGGAGAGCTTGCGGGTAAAAAGTCATCACTCACAGGTGAACATAGTTACCGACGTCGGTCAAGAGGAATCAACATCGAATAGACAAGTGCTGATGTTAGTCATGTGTAGACCAGAGCCAGTGATGTTAGGCAGGGTGGCTACCAGCATCAGTCAGGGAACTGATGTCAGTGACCAGGTAAGACCAATGTCAATTAGGAAACCAGCGTTGATAGAAAGGACAATTGCATGGGAACCGACATCGGTCAGATGCAGATTGTGTGGTGACCAAGGTCGATCATTGTAATGGATTTTGGGTAGATAGCAAGTTGTCAAAGAGTCTCAAATGCCCATATGGAGGACTAAAAGGGTAATTAAGCCTCAAATTTGTTGTTCCTCTTCTTTATACTCGTTGCTCACTACAGAGCAGGAAGGATCTAGGAAACAGTGGGAGCATGGCATGATCAGGATGCAAAACCAAATGGGAGATTTGGTAAGGTTGTCAGCCGGTATGAAAGCACTGAGACAAATGGATACCTTAGTTAAAGAATAGAGAGAATGGACACGTGAGACAAAAGGCCAGGTCATATGGTCTTGAGGATTCTATAGGACAGTGGTACAGGGTTTGACAGGTGGATGATAAAGTAGGTCTTTAGTCAGTGTCATTGTAACCATTGTGTTTGTCTTACCAGGTGGATGATGGTTGTGACATTATCCTATTACTGTATGTTGTGTTTTTTCTTGATGCAGGGTCACACATACAAGGTTTTTTTTGAGCTAAAGGTAAAGTTAGTTCAGAGGTGTGTCATGAAGAATTTGAAGGAGAAAAATTCTTTGGCATAAGTGTGTTTTAGAGACATGGAGATCACAGGTTGATTTTGTCTCTAGATGATTGTGTGATACTGGTTAACATGCCGATGGTTGGACAGTTTACAGAATAGGGTCCTAATTCACATGATGAGGTTAAGTACATGTGTACTAGACCTAAGGTTGCCCAAGTAGTGGGTGCTGTCAAAAAGTTTGGAGCCGATCTGGGAAAGAAGCATTGGAGGGCAGTTCAGTGGATTCTTAGGTATCTAAGAGGGACCAATAGTAGGTGCACATGCTATGCAGGGTCAAGTTCTTTTTTACATGTGTTTGTAGATGCGAATGCGGTAGGTTACTTGGATGACAGGAGGTGCACCACAAGTTGTGTGGTGGTTGGTCTTCAGAATTGATCTTGAAGAGGGATACAAGCCAAGAAATAGATTAGATGGTGTATAGGTACAGGTATAGTGTAGCTATTTATCTCCAAGTGGGAGATTGTTAGGTTGTGGAGCTAAAAGCTTCACTAATGTAGACATGGAGGAGGTTACTGAGAGGTTGCTGAGTTATAGAGCAATCGATGTCAATCTGATCAACCGATGTCAGTCATATATAGTGAGAAGAGCAACTGATGTCAGTCAGGGATCGGCCGACGTCGGTCACCTCTAAGCAGATAGGGAATGACATCGATTGCCTGTACAGTTCTAGAATTTTCAGTTCATAGATAGTTAGTTAACGAACTAGTTGTTTGCATGTAGAAGGCCAATTATAGACTTGAAGCTATGGATCTAATTATTGTAATTATATGTCTAATTATTGTTTGCATGAGATCTATATAATAGACTCATGTGTTGTATTGTAATTTGTGCTAGAGAGTAGGAGAGCAAAAATTAGCTCCTTTAGAGTGAAGAGAGCATGGTGTGTTCCTCCTAGTGTCATAGTGCCAAGTGTGGGTGCTAGTTTGGAGAATCAGAAGGATTTTTCAGGAGAATCAAATATATGAATCATTTAAAAGGTCAAATATACTATTGCATTACTTTTACCAAGGGTTATTAGCAGAAAGATCATATAATTACATTGTTGTAATTTCACACACATGCTTAAGGGATAACTACATGCAATTTTGGTACCCTCATTGGAGTATTGGCTATTTAGGTAGCACTTAACAAACATGGTTGTTATGGCTAGCTCAACTCACATACTAGCCCATTTTTACCAAGTTAAAAGAGGTCTAATGCAAATAAACTAGGGTTTTTCTTGTTATATGGATCACGCACACATGAAGATACATCTAGTGATGTAAAATATTTATACAAGTGATACTTTAGGCCTGATGCAAACTTGGAACCATTCATGCACATATCTTTGATAGGACATTTGCATCATAAGTGAAAAATTACATCAAAGCTATTATCCCTGATTAACACAATTATCTGCTAGACAAAAATAGTCAAAATATAGAATAAACAAGGTCAAGATATTTAAGATAAATTTGTGATGATTTGTGATCACTATCATACCCCAGAATAGAACATCAAACAAGATATGCTCTTTTATCCCTTAGCTACTTTGTACTTGATGTATTTATTACATGTGATTAAATGAATTATATTTTTAAAGTGATATATTACATTACTAAAATCTAAATATTAAAATATTGCATTGAAATAACTTTTATTGATTGTATGTTTCTCTTGTGGATTCTAAAAAGCATAAAAGATTTGGTGAACCCATATTCTATTTGTTCAACCAAAACCCTAGTTTGCATATTAGGGTTTTTGCCTTCTTTAAAAGCTCATTTTAGATTTATGTATTTTGTTATCATATCTAATTTCTTTCATACTTATATGGGCATAGCCTAGGAATGCTTAGTTACATTATTTTTTTAGACCTAGTGGTTGTCTACTTCATGATTATCTTAAACATTATAACACTTATGGCATCACTAGTAGAATGTTATGTTAGGTTATGGAGCTAAAAGCTTCACTAATGCAGACATGGAGGAGGTTGCTGAGAAGTTGTTGAGTTGCAGAGCAACCGACATCGGTCATATACAATGAGAAGAGCAACTAACGACAGTCAGGGATCGATCGGTGTCGATCACCTCGAGGCAGATAGGGATCGATGTTGGTCGCTTGTGCAGTTTTAGAACTGCCAATTCACAGATAGTTAGTTAACGAACTAATTGTTTGCATGTAGAAGTCCAATTATAGACTTGAAGCTGTGGATCTAATTATTTTAATTAGATGTCTAATTATTGTTTGCATGAGATCTATATAATAGACTCATGTGTTGTATTGTAATTTGTGATAGAGAGTAAGAGCACAAAAATTAGCTCCTTCAGAGTGAAGAGACCATGGCGTGTTCCTCCTAGTGCCACAGTGCCAAGTGTGGTTGCTCGTTTGGAGAATAAAAAGGATTCTTCATGTATGTAGGATTTTGGTTAGCAGGTGTCCAAGGCCACATTTAGAGATCTACATGGTAAGTAAGATCATTGATCTGTAGGTGTATGTGTGTGAGAGGTCTAAGGTTTACAGGTGTGCAGAACTAGCTTGATCTATAGGTGGTAGTAGGATCAAGGTGACAGCAACACAATAGGGAGCAAGATCAGGTGGGATCTACTTAGAGTACGATGTGTACTCAGTTGGAGAGTAAAGAGGAAGGCAAGGTAGTTCCTTCCAAAGTAAGATCATTTTAGTTACAGGTTGTTCCAAGTTCATGGGAGATCTACTTAGAGTGCATTGTGTACTCGGTTGAGTATGTTTGTATACTCAGTGTACTGGCAGTATTGTTACTGACTGGTTGACTGGTGGTGTTGTTACTATCTGGTGGAGGTGAACACCAACTCTGTGTTTGAGTTGTGTGTTGGGACCATAAGAGAGAGAGTGTGAGCAATTGAAGAGATTTACTGTTTATGTTCTAGATGTGTGTGAGCTCTAGAGATGTAAGGAAGAAGACTGTGTCATCTTCTTTGTTGTATTTCCTTCTAGAAGAGTATTAATATAATTGGGTATTATCTCTCATATTTTGTGTTATTTTTGAACTCTAGTTACTTGTTACTTCTAGTTTAATTTTGCATATTAATTTGCTTGTACATGGTAATCAATGGTGCTTTCGAGTCCTAATAGTTAGTATCAGAGTATGTTTGTTGTTCTAGATTCTTGGCAGTTGGTATCAGAGCTAAGGTTACAAGGAACAAGTTTTGTGTTTGGTTACAGGTCACTCTCAGGGGTTTCTAATTGAGTGGGAGTATAGCAACGGTAGAAGAAAGTACACTAAGAATGTAGGAATTCAAAAGCACAAATGGTCAATTACAGTGTTATGGAAAGAAAGAATAGGTAAAGAAATATTATTGGTTGGTTCAAGATCAGCATGAAGGAACTGAAGAAGTAGATGTTGCAGGTGTTTTTGCACAAGATGCTCTGGGATGTTCCTTGGATAAAGTAGAATCTTGGTTTATAGATTCTATTGCCTCTTTCCATGCAACCCAAATTAGAGGGGTTGGTGAGCCTTGCCAAAGAATTGGCAAAGGGGAAGTGAAGCTGAAATTGCAGGCGGCCAACACATGGGTGTTGAAGGAGGTCATGCAGGTCCCAGTTCTAAAGTGAGGCTAATTTCTTCAGGAAAGTTGGGTGATGAGAGATGCACAAGAACTCTCACAGCGGATACACTTGAATTAGCATGTGGTAAGAAAGTAGGTACTCTTTATCTACTTGCTTGTATTACTGATTCTTCTTCTGTTTCGAAGACGTGGCTTTGTAGGCTTGGTCACATGAGCAAGAAGGATATGCATGTTCTTAAGTGAAAGACAGATGTGTTTGACAGACTTAAGAACTAAACAGCCTTGGTGTTTCTGGAGGAGATGATAGATAGAGACTAGTGGAGAAGGCTGGACATCTCTGAGAAGGGTGGTTTGGACAGGGTTTTGATCCATGGAGAGCTCATAGGTAAAAATTCATCACTCACAGGTGAACACAGTTATCGACATCGGTCAAGAGGACCTGACGTCAAATAGACAGGTGCTGATGTCGGTCATGTGTAGACCAGAGTCGGTGGTGTCAGGTAGCGTGGCTACCAGCATCAGTTAGGGAACTGATGTCAGTGACCAGGTAAGATCAATGTCAGTCAGGAAATTATGGTCAGTAGAAAGGACAGTCCCATGGGAACTGACATCGATCAGATGCAAATTGTGTGGTGATCAAGGTCGGTCATTGTAATGGATTTTGGGCAGACACCAAGCTGTCAAAGAGTCTCAAATGCCCATATGGAGGACTAAAAGGGTAAGTAAGCCTCAAATTCATTATTCCTCTTCTTTATAATCGTTGCTCACTGCAGATCAGGAAGGATCTAGGAAACAATGGGAGCATGGCATGCTTAGGATGCAGAACCAAATAGAAGACTTGGTAGGGTTACCAGCCGGTATGAAAGCACTGAGACGAATGGATACCTTAGTTAAAGAATAGAGAGAATGGACATGTGAGACAAAAGGCTAGGTCATATGGTCTTGAGGATGTTGCAGGACAGTGGTACAGGGTTTGACAGGTGGATGACAAAGCAGGTCTTTAGTCAGTGTCATTGTAACCATTGTGTTTGTCTTACCAGGTGGATGATGGTTGCAACATTATCCTGTTACTATATGTTGTGTGTTTGCTTGATGCAGGGTCACACATACAAGGTTTTTTCTAAGCTAAAGGTAAAGTTAGTTCAGAGGTGTGTCATGAAGAATTTGAAGGAGAAAAATTCTTTGGCATAAGTGTGTTCTAGAGACATGGATGTTAGGTTGTGGAGCTAAAAGCTTCAAACTTTGTAGAAGGAACAAGTGGTTGCTGAAGATCCAAAGGCACCGACGTTGGTAGCATGACCAACATTAGTCATGACCAGTGCAGAAGGAAACCAGTGACGGCAAGGAGTTGGCTGATGTCGGCAGAACCAGGCAAGCAGGGACCGATGTCGGTCACCTGTGTGTTCTAGAACTATTCATTGCATGAATAGTTAGTTAAGTGAACAAAGTGTTTGCATGTAAAGACCAGTTAGAGTCTTGAGCTGCGTAGATAATTGTCTAAATTAAGAGTCTAAGTTATTGTTTAAGTCTGGGATCTATTTATAGACCCATTAGCATGTATTGTAATTAGTATAAAATAAGAAAGGCAAGGAAGTTCCTTCTAAGTGTAAGATCATTGAGTTGCAGGTTGTTATAAGCTCATAGGATATCTACATGTGTGAGTATGGTCTGTTGAATTGTAGGTTGTAGGTTCATGGGAGATCAACTTAAAGTGCTTTAGAGTGCTTGGTGAACTGGCAGGGTTATTACTGACTAGTTGGAGAGGTGAACACCAATTCTATGTGTGAGTTGGTTGTTGAGACCATTTTTGGTAGGAGAGTGTTGAAGAAGAATTACTGTACACTTGAGGTGTGGGAAGCCTCTGTAAGGTGGAAGAGTGTGGCGGCTATTTATTGTATTTTTTTCTGTAAAGTGTTAATACAAGATAGTGTATTATCTCTCATATTCTGTGCTATTGGTGAATTCTAGTTACTTGTATTTATGGTTATTTCTGCATGTTTAATTGCTTATATTTGGTAATCATATTGTGCTCTTTCTGAGGAGCAAGATCCTAACAAGAGGGATCAAAACAGGTGTGTTTGTTCTTGTGATCCCCCATCAAGTGGTATCAGAGCTTTTGGTTGGGATACTAACAGATTGGATTAGATCTAGTTAGTGTGTTTTGATTACAGGTTACTCATAGGGTTTTTGTTTGAGTGGGAGTTGAGCAATGGCAGAAGATAGTAAGCTACAAATGGAAAAGTTTAATGGCAAGAACTACTAATTATGAAAGATGCAGATTGAGGATTATTTGTATCAAAAAGATTTGTACTTACCATTGGGTGGGGTTGATTGCAAACCCTAGGATATGAAGGATGAAGAATGGGAGGTTCTTGATTGGAAGGCTCTGGGATCTATAAGATTGACTCTTGCATCATCTGAGATTTCTAGCTTATCACAGTGTAAAACAATGGTGGATTTGATGGAATCTTTGGCAAATTTCTATGAAAAACCCTCGGCTTCTAATAAGATATTTCTTATGAAGCATTTATTTAATTTGCAAATGTCGGAAGGTGGATCTGTTCATAGCCATCTTAGTGATTTCCATGGTTTGGTAAACTAGTTAAGTTCAGTCAATATTGTATTTGATGATGAAATTAGAGCTCTCTTAATCTTGTGTTCATTACCTGAAAGTTGGGAAGGTTTGGTAATGGCAGTTTCTAATACTGTGTCTACTTCAAAAGTCTTAAAAGTGGATGATGTTGTGAGTGTGATCTTGAATGAAGAGATACGCAGGAAAAGCACAGGTGAATCATCAGGGAATGCTTTGAGTGTTGAAGGCAGAGGAAGGTAAAGAGAGAAGATAGAGCGTGGGAGATCAAGGTCCAAGATAGGCAGGAGATCCAAGTCCAGGTATGGCAGAATAACCTGTTGAAAGTGTGGAAAGCAAGGGCACTTAAAGAGAGATTGTAGATCGGGTGAAGATCAACATGAAGGACATGAAGAAGAAGTAGATGTTGTAGATTACGTTGCATGGGATGCTCTGGTATGTTCTTTGGATAAAGTAGAATCTTAGGTTTTAGATTCTGGTGCCTCTTTTCATGCATCACCACATAGGGAATTTTTTCATGAGTATGTCTAGGGAGACTTTGGAGAAATTTGTGTAGGGGATGGTAAGCCTTGTCAGATGGTTGGCAAAGGGAAAGTGAAGCTGAAATTGTAGACAGGTAACACATGGGTGTTAAAGGAGGTCATGCATGTCCTAGTTCTGGAGCAGAATTTGATTTCTGTTAGAAGTTTGGGTGATGAGGGTTGCACAATAACTCTCATAGTGGACTCTTGGAAGGTTACCAAGAGTGTACTTGTTGTAGCTAGAGGTAAGAATGTAGGTACGCTTTATCTATCTACTTGTATTATTGATTCTCTTTCTAGGTTATCTACTTCAGCTGTAGATTCAGAGATGTGGCTTAATAGGCTTGGTCACATAGATAAGAAGGAGATGCATGTTCTTGAGTCAAAGGGTATGCTTTCAGATTTGGAAGGCATGGATCATGATTTCTATATGCGGAAGAAGAAGGTGACGTTTCTTGAGGAATTCGATGTTAGTGACAAGAACAAGAAAGCCTTAGTTTTCAAGGAGAAGGTGACAGATAGAGTTCAACACAAGGGGCAGAAGAATTCTAAGCAGAGCAAGGGTGATTTGGACAAGGATTTGATCTAAAAGGAGCTCACGGGAAAAAGTCAGTTCTCACTAGAAAAACACAGAGACCAGTGTCGGCAGGAAAATTGATGTCGGCATCCAGATAGGGACCGACGTCAGCTATGTGCAGCCTAACATCGGTGACTCAGGGTAGATAACTACCGACATCGGCCAGGGGGAACCGATGTCGGTAAGGAGGCAGTCATAGGGAACTAACATCGGTCAGGTGCAGACTGAGATGTGACTGGCATCGGTTACTGAGATGAATTTTGGGTGGATAACAAGCTATCAAGGAGTCTCAAGCACCCATATGGAGGACTGAAGGCATAAGTAAGTTCTTAAATTCATCATTTCCCTTCTTTACACTACTTGTTGCTCACTTATGGTATAGGACCAGGAAGTTATTAAAGAAGTAGAACAGGTAGATCTAGGAAATAGTGGGAGCTTGGCATGGATGGAGGATGTGATTCCTTGGAGGAGAACCAAATAGGTGTTTTGGATGGATTTGCCAGCTAGAAGTAAGCACTGAGAGACGAATGGATGTTTAGAATGAAAAAGAGTGGAAATGGATACGTGAGATAGAAGATCAGGGTATATGGTCTTGTATGAGCTGCAGGGCAATGGAGGTTTGATCATTGTGTTTCTCTTTACCAGATTGGATAATATTAGCTACATTATCCTATTATTGTATGATGTGCTTGTTGCAGGGTTACATATACAGGGTATTACTGAATTAAAGGTAAAGCTAGTTCAGACGTTTGTCATGGAGAATCTGGAAGCAGCAAGATTCTTTGGCATGAGTGTGTTCTAGAGACATGGAAGGTCATATTTTGACTTTGTTTCAGGATGATTGTGTGAGACCGGTTAGCACGCCGATGGTTGGACAGTTCACAGAATAGGTGTCTTGATTCACATAATGAGGTTAAGTGCATGGTATAAACTAAACCTGAGTTTTCCCAAGCAGTGGGAGTTGTCACAAGTTAGGAGCCAATCTGGGTGAGAACCATTAGAGGGCAATTTAGTGGATTCTTAGAGGGACCAGCAGCAGGTGCACATGCTATGCAGGTTTAATTTATTTTCCACATGGTTTGTAGATGTGGATGTGGCAAGTGATTTGGATGACAGAGTTACACCATGGGATTTGTGGTGGTTGGTCTTCAAGAGTGATCTTGAGGAGGGATATAAAGCCAAGGGAACAAACTAGACTAAGTACATGTATAGGTACAGGTTGCAGTTGTTTATCTCCAAGTGGGAGATTGTTAGGTTGTGGAGCTAAAAGCTTCAAACTTTGCAGAAGGAACAAGTGGTTGTTGAAGATCTAGAGGCACCAGTGTCGGTAGCATGACCGACATTGGTCATGACTAGTGCAGAAGGAAACTGGCGATGGCAAGGAGTCGGCCGACATCGGCAAAACCAAGCAAGCAGGGACTGGCGTCGGTCACCTATGTGTTCCAAAACTGTTCATTACACAGACAGTTAGTTAAGTGAATGAAGTGTTTGCATGTAAAGACTAGTTAGAGTCTTGAGTTGTGTAGATAATTGTCTAAATTAAGAGTCTAAGTTATTGTTTAAGTCTGGGATCTATTTATAGACCCATTGGCATGTATTGTAATTAGTACAAAATAAGGAAGGCCAGGAAGTTCCTTCTAAGTGTAAGATCATTGAGTTGCAGGTTGTTGCAAGCTCATAGGAGATCTACATGTGTGAGTATGGTCTGTTAAATTGCAGGTTGCAGGTTCATCGGAGATCAACTTGAAGTGCTTTAGAGTGCTTGGTGAACTGCCAGGGTTATTACTGATTGGTTGGAGAGGTGAACACCAATTCTATGTGTGAGTTGGTTGTTGGGACCGTTTTTGTTAGGAGAGTGTTGAAGAAGAATTATTGTACACTTGAGGTGTGGGAAGCCTCTGTAAGGTGGAAGAGTGTGGCGAATCTTTATTGTATTCTTTTCTATAAAGTGTTAATACAAGATAGTGTATTGTCTCTCATATTCTGTGCTATTGGTGAATTCTAGTTACTTGTATTTCTGGTTATTTCTGCATGTTTAATTGCTTCTTTTTGGTAAACATATTGTGCTCTTTCTGAAGAGCAAGATCCTAACAAGAGGGATTAGAACAGGTGTGTTTGTTCTTGTGATCCCCCCATCAATGGAGATCACAGGTTAATTTTGTCTCCAGATGATTGTGTGATACCGGTTAGCACACAAATGGTTGGACAGTTTACAAAATAGGGTCCTGATTCACATGATGAGGTTAAGTACATGCGTACTAGACCTGAGGTTTCCCAAGTAGTGGGTGCTATCAAAATGTTTGGAGCCAATCTAAAAAAGAAGCACTAGAGGGTAGTTCAGTGGATTCTCAGGTATCTGAGAGGGACCAACAGTAGGTGCACATGCTATGCAGGGTCAAGTTCTTTTCTACATGTGTTTGTAGATGTGAATGCGGTAGGTTACTTGGATGACAGGAGGTGCACCATAGGTTGTGTGGTGGTTGGTCTTCAGGATTGATCTTGAAGAGGGATACAAGCCAGGAAATAGATTAGATGGTGTATGGGTAGAGGTACAGTGTAGCTATTTATCTCCAAGTGGGAGATTGTTAGGTTGTGGAGCTAAAAGCTTCACTAATGCAGACATGGAGGAGGTTGCTGAGAGGTTGCTAAGTTGCAGAGCAACCGATGTCATTCTGATCAGTCGATGTCAGTCATATACAGTGAGAAGAGCAATTGACATCGGTCAGGGATTGGCTGGTGTCGGTCACCTCTAGGAAAATAGGGAATGGCGTCGATTGCCTGTGTGGTTCTAGAATTGCCAGTTCACAGATAGTTAGTTAACGAACCAGTTGTTTGCATGTAGAAGGCCAATTATAGACTTGAATCTATGGATCTAATTATTGTAATTATATGTCTAATTATTATTTGCATGAGATCTATATAATAGACTCATGTTTTGTATTGTAATTTGTGCTAGAGAGTAAGAGAGAAAAAATTAGCTCCTTCAGAGTGAAGAGACCATGGTGTGTTCCTCCTAGTGCCAAGTGTGGGTGCTGGTTTGGAGAATCAGAAGGATTTTTCATGTATGTAGGATCTTGTTCAGCAGATGTGCAAGGCCACATTTGGAGATATGCATGGTAAGTAAGATCATTGATCTGCAAGTGTATGTGTGTGTGAGGTCTAAGGTTTGCAGGTGTGCATAACTAGCTTGATCTGCAGGTGGTAGTAGGATCAAGGTGATAGTAACACAACAGGGAACAAGATCAGGTGGAATCTACTTAGAGTATGGTGTGTACTCAGTTAGAGAGCAAAGAGGAAGGCAAGGTAGTTCCTTCCAAAGTAAGATCATTTGAGTTGTAGGTTGTTGCAAGTTTATGGGAGATCTACTTGGAGTACGTTGTGTACTTGGTTGAGTATGTTTGTATACTCAGTGTACTGGCAGTATTGTTATTGACTGGTTGACTGGCGGTGTTGTTATTCGCTGGTGGAGGTGAACACCAACTCTGTATTTGAGTTGTGTGTTGGGACCGTAAGAGAGAGAGTGAGCTCTTGAAGAGATTTACTGTTTATGCTCTAGATGTGTGTGAGCTCTAGAGATGTAAGGAAGAAGACTGTGGCATCTTCTTTGTTGTATTTCCTTCTGGAAGAGTATTAATACAATTGGGTATTGTCTCTCATATTCTGTGTTATTTTTGAATTCTAGTTACTTGTTACTTCTAGTTTAATTCCGCATATTAAGTTGCTTGTACATGGTAATCAATGGTGCTTTCGGGTCCTAACAGTTGGTATCAAAGCATGTTTATTGTTCTAGATTCCTGACATGTTATGCATGGAAGCTCACTTATGATCATTACATTAATGCACTTGATGATCAATGTATTGCATATGAAAATATAGAATAACATCAATAATAAGATAAAATCTCTTTTGCTTACAAATATGATAATGAAAAAATGAATGATGCAAATACAAATGTAAATGAGCAAGATAGTGATTATGATCTTTCTACTTTTGGGTATGACTATGATGACATCCCTCTTGGATATGACACTGATCCTATTCCTTTATTTTAAGACGATGAAGAGTTAACATATATAAAAAATGGTAGCCTTCATAATGTTGAAAATAAAAATATTGCATGCATACCTTCTTCTGTTACTTTAAAAAGTGAGTGTGATTCCTCCCCTATCTCTCATGATGAAAACATTGATGAAATAAAGTGTTTTCCTTCTTCTCCAAGTAATATTAATCTTACAATTCTATTCTCCATTTGGATTATTCAAACACAAATAGCCAAATTTTCTTTTCCCCTCTAGTTTGTGATGAGCAAAATGCATGTCATATGTCTCCCATTATCTTGCTTAAGGAAAAAAATGAGAGTGTGTATAAAAATCATAAGGAACTACCTATAAAACATGAATTGTTTGGGGACACAAATAAGCTCCTAATTATATTTCATTTATCATTTGAAAAAATCAAGTCATGTAAGACAAAGAAAATCAAAACTAGCATTGCATCTTCTCTTCCTCGTTTAGAAAGTCAAATTGAAAGTGAACATTGCATTCTTCCCTCTCATAATGTGGTAAATGAAATAGAAAATATTTTTTTCACTTCCCTTATTTGAACTTTCTAACACAAAAGAGTAAATGATTACAAGTGAATTTTTTCTCCCACTCCTATTCAATGTCAAGATTTTTTTAACAATAATAGTACCAACCTTCATGCAATCCAACATGATATACTCGCCTATTTAACCATGGATACCCTTTTACAACATGAAGAAAAAATAGGTGTTTATTCACCCCTTAATAGGGAAAATATTCAATTAATCATATGTTCCACGTTAATGGTAATTTATAGTCACTAATAAAAACTTCAACCTCTTCTTATGATATCTTATATATCATCAGTATCATGGGATATTTAAAACACCAAGTCAACACTCTTAAACTAAAAATTTATTATCATGAGGCTATTCTTGAGGATATTACATTAATAGAGAAACTTGTTGCTAGGAATGTATTTGAGCATAATTACCCTTCAAACTTTATTATGCCTAAGTTCTCCTCATTCAATGGTCACGAGGACCTTGTTATTCATTTACATTAATATATACATCCCTTTGAACATCAAGCCCAAAATAGAATATTCTTCTTAAAGACTTTTCACCATAGCATAACCCACGAGGATCTTTATTGGTTTTATAGTCTTTCAAATGGTTCATTATCAACTTTTAAAACACTTGAAGATGTTTTTATATCACATTTTCATCATTATACCTTACATAATTTATCATTGGAACATTTTCAATCATTGACACAAATATAAAATGAATCTATACAGGACTATGTTATTTGATTTAAAGATGCTTTGTATTGTTTAAATTATACACCCTTAGACTTGGAAATACAATTTATATTTAATAGAGGTCTTCTTTCTCCACTTAGAGTATGATCATTACATAAGCCCTTTGCTTCATTCATAACCTTATATTAGAATGTGCACAATTATGAATTTTCTATAATTAATACTCAAACTAAGTTTCCAATCTTTTCACCAAAAATAATATATAAGTCATAGTTTCAAGATAAATAAACAATTCATGTTAGATCATAGACCAATTCAAACACATTTTTTAGAACCAATAACATATGTCAAAAACTAAATAATAAAGGAGGTAAACAAAGGAAAAGAACATGCTTATAAAATATCCTCCTTAGTTAGACCATATACCTCTACTAGTGACAACCTCTTTAGTTTGATTAGTACTGAGATAGACCACATGGCATATTATGAACTTTATTAGATAAATGAATGATAACACTCTACCTAATTCATAATATCCACCACATTGATTTGAAAATGCAAAAGGACAACACTTTTGCACTTACCATGGTATTGATGAACATCAAGATAATGAGT